>CM041521.1:8157974-8757974 GCA_023091065.1 Dianthus caryophyllus | reverse complement strand
GACTCACATGCATTACTTTGCATTTTTATCGAGTCATATTCGCACTTGTACGTAGCGTTTTATCTGCTCAAATATCGAAATTAAGCACTTGTTTTCAAGCTAGTAGAGACTACTTTACGTAGGCTTTTTGATTTCAGTTTTTCATAAAACATTTTGATAAACTTTCGAAAAGTAACCTTGCCCCGAATCCACTTTGGTTTCACAATAACCTTAGGAGAAAAGGTATCGACGCACCTTGAATTCTAAGACTCGCGTCTTATAATTTAAGACGTGTCAAAAGGTTCCAAATTCCTTTAAATTTGGTGGCGACTCCAAATGCAATTTCAAAACGACTTTCAAGCAATCAAGCAATGATATCCCCCATAGCAAATTCTCGCACTTTACGCACTTACGCAATTTTTCTCGCGTAGCGCCTTTCTCCTATTCGAGCAGGCTCGCGCGAGGCGTCGAGGAGGTTCCAGGTACCTTCACCTGGACACTCGTAGGTCCACTTCAGGTTGTGTCTTTCTAATGGCTGGATGAGCCATTTTATGGTAAAGTGGGAATCATTTTATTATTGTTGATTCCACTATGGAGGTAAAATTCATAACTTGTCACCAAGCAACATTTCAGGGCATATGATTGCGAAATTTTTTTGTTGCTAGTTTAACAGTTATGAATAGTATCGAAAGACCATTAAAGTTTTATTGTGATGATTGAGCAATTATTTTAAATCGAAGCTCGAGTAAATCCAGGCATATTGAAAGAAAGTTCCTCATCGTAAAGGAACGAATACAGAGTGGTACGGTTTCAATTGAACATATAGGAACAAACTCCATGATTGCGGATCCGCTGACTAAGGGATTGTCTCCAAATAACTGCTCATATGAGAGTTATATCAAGTCAGGATATTATGGTTTAGTGGGAGTACTTGTTCCGTATGCGTTTATTTTTCCCTTGTGTACGTTGTATACAGATATTCTGCAGAAATAAAGTTTAAAGTTTAAGGTTTAAAGTTTAAAGTTTTATCCACTCTGAAAGGTGATGCTTTTGCATTGTTTGATCTCAATTAAAGTTAAAGTTGGACCAGTTGGAAATAGGCATGTTAGATCACATTGCGTGTAATTTCCGACTTACACATCCATGATTGATCTATGTCATTTAGTTGTATTGGTGTATGTGACCAAGGAAGGTTTAGTTACGCTAATTGTGACGAAAGCCGCTTTGATCCTACATTAATATGATTAATGGACGAGATTGTTGAGGAATACCCTACGGTTATAATAGTGCATTTCGATTCACATAAGGTTATACACATATAATTACATGTGTGTCCTGGGAGATTGTTAGAATATATTTATATATTAAATGCGGATATGGGCCACTAATGTAATTAAATATGTGTCGCACTATTATAAAATATAAACCGATAAATAAAGTGATCCATAAAGTAATAATATCGGTATTGGGTAATAAGAAAATATTGGTCATGGACTTAATGTGTAAAACAGGCTAGTTGCTTTATCAATGAGGGTAGATATTTGACAGCTTATTTATGGAAACCCTATAAGGGTCTTACACTATAAATATAGGTTTGGTCCCCATTGAACACACCATCCACACAAATACAAATTACAGTAATTAAGGGTTTTCTTTTGGTCTCCCATCATCCATAAGAAAAGTGAAGGGTGTGTCTCAAAGGAAGATCAGATCTCACAGGACACTATAAATCCTTCAGGTACGCTTCCGTATTCAGTCTAATTTATTCTTAACGGTTCACACTGTACCGATCTAGGGGGTTTTCTAACAACAAAAAGAAGTAAAGAGAGTCAAATATTCTAATTATAATTAAAATTTAAATATCTAATTTCACAATTAATACTCCATCCATCCCGGTCATTTGTTTACACTTTTTATTTATGGGGGTATGAGTCATTTGTTTACACTTTCTATAAATGTGGTGATCCATGTGTGGAGTGAGCCCAACTTCCTTAATCAATCAAATTGTTTAATTTTAGATACTTTAAAACAAGTGGGAACTCATTTGTACTAATATTATTATTTTTTTAGTTTTTTTCTTTTGTCTCTTTCCTCACATCGATAAATACGTATAAAGTAAACGTAAACAAATTACCAAAACACCAAAACAGATGGAGTATTAAATTAAATATTAATTAAAGGGTGAAATTAACACTTTGACCAAACCCAAATTGTCAACCCGTTTAAGATATACTCAGACTATCCACACCGGTGTTTAAATGACGAAGACGAAGAAGTCAGACGAAGATGGGGATGAAGATGTGTACTTGCAGCGTTCTACAGGTCGAAGATGAAGATGAAGAAGGATGAAATTTTCGTAGGGACGAAGAAAGACGAAGACTTGCAAGTTTTGTTTTGGTTTGTGTGAAAGTTGCAGGAGATGATGGGAAGCTAGTTTTTTTATTAATTTATTCAATAGTTATTTGTCCTTTTGTGGGCAAGTTGGTTTCTCATTTATTTTATTGTTCAATATTTATTGTTGTTGTAATTTTATTTTATTTTTTTCCATTTATAACTTTATAATTTCATACTACTATCACTTACGGAGTAAGTATTATTTAATTTATTGTCCACTTTTTAATGTCATTTGAGACTTATTTTAAATTTTAAATTTTCCTAGATATAAAGTTTCTTTTATATAATATATATGTTTTAAATTTACATTTATTTTTTTAATAATATATATTAAAAACGACATAAAATAAAATTTAAAAATTATCGTCATATTATTAAAATTAGACTTAAAAAAATCGCGTTAAAAATTTAACTAAAAAAAAATATTTTATTTTGTTAGTAATATTTTATGATGTTAAAAAATATTGTTATGAATATTTTTAACAAAATTTGATGTTAATAAAAAAAAGGCATTTTGGGTTAGTGAATTATGATGTAGAATGGGTGGGGTATTGTAAATAAGGAGAGAGAAATAATAAAATAAGTGGGATGAAGATTTATGGGTGTAGGATGTTTTTTAAGGGTATTGATTTTTTTGTATACGGATTTTACTCACATTGTATACTTTTTTTCATTTTTTTCCCTTTCCTACCCTTTTTTACTCATTTGTATACAAAATCCTCTCTTTTGTTTTTCCTAATTTTTCTTAAACTAATTTCATACAATTATTTCAATTATAATCCTAAATTCATACAATTAATTCAATTATAATTCGATAATCAATTTAACAAAGTAATAATTTCTATTTAATTTCAATCTATTTCATAAAATTATGTGTAATATTATTAATTTTGATGAATTTAGGTTAAAAATTAAATTAGGGTTTACATGAATTTGGGATTTTTGGGGGTTGCCGGCAACGGGAGGCGGCGGGTGACGACCGGAGGTGGTGGGTGGCGGTGGGTTCAGATAAGGAAGGTCTCGCTTCCTCTTCCAAAGATTCAATGGTCATGATATTTTCATCAGAATGCACCACCGCAACCTTTAATTTCCGACTATTCGTATCGCATTGTGTTTCCTCATCTACATGATCATGAACAATCATAATAGAATCTTCCACGTTTTCATTGTCTGAATCCTTAATGTCAGATTGCATTTGCCTATCCATCTCATCTCTACTGCTCGAATCCATGCGTTCATCTTCATCGAATTCCCTTCACCAAAGACAAGATACAAATCTTTTGATGAGCAAGTTCTCTAACAATTATTCGAACCCCTATTGACACCGCTTTAATGTTTTTATTCGCAGATAAAGTCACCAATTAAAGAATTTTATGAAATAGATTGAAATTAAATAGAAATTATTACTTTGTTGAATTGATTATCGAATTATAATTGAATTAATTGTGGAGTATGAATTTAGGATTATAATTGAAATAATTGTATGAAATTAGTTTAAGAAAAATTAGGAAAAAACAAAAGAGAGTATTTTGTATACAAATGAGTAAAAAAGGGTAAGAAAGGGAAAAAAAATGAAAAAAGTATACAACGTGAGTAAAATCCGTATACAATTAATCATATTCGTTTTTTAATTGATGAAGATGAAAAGTGAAAATTTGAGGTGGATGATAAAATTGGAGAGAGAAATAATAAAATATATGGGATGAAGATGAAAATAAGAAGATGGGTGTGGATGGTCTCATATACCGGGTGTATCCGAAAGAAGACAAGAAATGAGTGACGCTGACAAGGAGCCGCATAATAGCTGAGCTGGAAACGTAACCACTAATCAGTCGTCGGCGTTCCAATTGGTTTCCATAAACGGTGATAAATGGCGTCATTTAAGTTTTTCTTCTTCTTCGACATTTCCAACGACCACAATTTTAAAAACCCTAACTTTCTCACTCTAACTCACTAACTTCTTCTTCTTCTTCTTCTCTCTCTAACTTCTCCGGCAATGTCTCCTCCCGCCGGCGACTCCGTCAACATCTCTTTCGCCGGAACTCTCGCCAGCGGTGCTTTTGCTGCTTGCTTCGCCGAAGTATTTTACTCTTCCTCTTTTTTTTTTTTGATTCGATTTTGTTTCATTTGTTACATTTTGTTGCGTTTTATGATTCCTTGTCATTTTGTTTGTGATTCTGGTGATCACTTTTTTTGTTGGATTAAATTGATGTTGAAATTGAGATCGAATTACTTCATGTTTTTTGTGATTGAATTCGTGCAGTTGTGATTTTGGTGATGTAAGATTTATTTATTGTTGATTTAATTTATGTTTTTGGTGAAATTGAGTTGATTTATGTTGAAAATGAATAACTTCATTTTTATTTGTTTTGTTTTTTTTTTTTTAGTTTTCCTGTTTTTGTTTTTTACCAATTCATTTTCTTTTGTCATGATTCTTGAGTCTTAACTTCTTGTGATATGAGATTTGTGTTGAATTGACTGATTTTTGGTTTCTTTGATGTTGTCCTTTTGTTGTTCTAATGATCTGAGAGTTTTGTGAGCCAATCGATTTTGAAGATAAGAAATTGATTATTGGGTGAAAATTGCAAAGATTAATGGCGGAATTAGTTGGATCTTACGACTTTGAATTGTGTTAGTTCAACTAAATTACTTCTTCGGTTTTATGGAGATTTTTGTCTACTTTTAAGTATGAGCACTGCATGGTGGAGTCATAATTCGAAGGAGAATGTATTTGGAGCAAAATCAATGATACTCGATAGTTAGGAAATAAATTAGAGAAGGATGTATGCAGAACATTAACCCTCTTTATAACTGATATTGTTCCGCAAACTTCTTTACTCTTAATCTCTCAAATTTTCTATTTTTCTTAATGTGTACAAGTTTATTTTACAATTAGCGCATTTGTCGTCTCAGTGCACTCACGCCTTTTACAATTCAAGACGCTGGGTCAAAAAGGACCTTCGATGTGTGTTCATTAGGAAAGTGACGCTGTGGAACATGTTTGATCTGTTGACTTCAGTCCAATAATGAAATATGGAGTACTAGCTAATAATTACCGCCGTTGAGTCTGTTGGAACTTGGAATATCGATATTTAGTGATGATGCTATTGCATTTGAGAAAGTTAAGGATAGTTGTTGCTTACGTCACCAAAAGATCTATGGCCTTTTCTATATTGTTTATGGTTTAAAATGGGACCTCATGATTACATATAAATTAAGTTGAAAGAAGTTATTATCCATGCGACCATGCGGACCCGCTCTGTTTATATGAATAAGATATATGTTGTGATTATATGCAGATATGTACCATCCCTTTGGACACGGCAAAAGTGAGGCTGCAGCTTCAGAAGAAAGCTGTCGGAGATGCCGTTTCTTTACCAAAATATAGGGGTATGTTAGGTACAGTGGGCACCATTGCCAAGGAGGAAGGGCTGACAGCCCTTTGGAAAGGGATTGTTCCCGGACTTCATCGGCAATGTTTGTATGGTGGTCTGAGGATCGGTTTGTATGACCCTGTGAGCTTCTGTTATCATTTTCTCCGTTCTTGAAAATATATGTTATGTGATGAAGTAAGCAACTCATGTAATCTTTCCATTATACAGGTTAAGACATTTTATGTAGGAAAAGACCATGTTGGTGATGTTCCTTTGACGAAGAAGATACTTGCTGGACTCACAACCGGTGAATAACTATACTACTATAGTACTTTCGTCCAAAACCATCCTCTATGATACGTATTTTCAAATAAATACATGGATAAGATGTTCCCTTCTTTTATTAGGTGCTCTGGGAATCATTGTTGCTAATCCAACGGATCTTGTAAAAGTCCGTCTTCAATCAGAGGGAAAATTGGCTCCTGGTGTGCCAAGACGGTATACTGGAGCCATGAATGCTTACTCCACCATTCTCAAGCAGGTCACCATCATTTTGGAGTGTAATTGAAACATCTTTGTTGGATTGTCCAGTTGGCTAACATTATCGAGTTTCAGGAAGGACTTGCTGCTCTATGGACTGGTCTTGGGCCTAACATAGCACGGAATGCTATTATAAATGCAGCTGAATTGGCTAGCTATGATCAAGTGAAGCAGGTGCAGTATATTACTAACAATTAAATGGTTATTCCTTTTGATAAGTTACAGTTACCCCATTATAAGTATACATTCCACTTCTCATGTTCAAATGCTGATGCAGACAATTCTGAAGATACCTGGATTCAAAGACAATGTTGTCACCCATCTGTTTTCGGGTCTTGGGGCTGGTTTCGTTGCTGTTTGCATTGGTTCACCAATCGATGTGGTTAGTTCTTTTTCATAACTCCGCAAGACTCATTGTCTGTTTATTTATTTATTTGTATTGTGGCTGAGATCAAGCTGTTTGCATTTGCCATTGGTAAGTTATTTTACAAAGTCTACAATAAGACTGTCTCATACTATGAGACAACTTATAAGTGCCATGTCATCAAAAGAAACCCATCCCCTGATTTTACAAAATTCCAGCTAATCTCTTTTTTGCCATTAAATAAAATTAAAATTGCATTCACAAACCCTAAATCACCACAAACAATCAACGAGTCGCCACATTCATTGTACCACCTGTATTTGCCATCATATTTCTCCCCCTTTTTTAATCATTTTATAGTATTTAATTTGGATATTGTTCAACTCATTGCTCAAACTAAATAAATATGATGTATAATTTTTTTTTTTTTTTAAATAATCGTTTTCTGCCTCAATTATATTTAATATGCTTATTTTGCCATGAAAAAGAACTTATGTAAAGTCAAATGTATCAAAAGTAACTTAAAAACATTTCAATAGTAACAGAAATGTTGTTGTGGTGTTAAATAGTATGAAAGATATTCAGTTACTTTTCAAGAATAGTATGGTTAGGTTTCAAGAAGTATGATTTCATTGCGAGTGAAATTAAAATTCGGAGACTCGTGGCGATATTTGGGGAAATAAAATTGAAATTCCAAACTCTGTAACAAAAATCGATTGATTGTCATTGTGAAGTATGAATCCAAACCAAACTAAACGCACCTCGAGGACTCGAGGTGGTGATAGGTGGCAGTTGATGCAAGATGGTGGTGTTCGTGGAGGTTTTGATGAAATCGACTAGTGGATATATTTTGGTGATGGTAGTAGTCGAAGGAGATGTGTAAGAGAAAGGGGTCGAACTCCGGCGAGTATGGTGGGAGAGCAGTCGGAGCAACTATGGTGGAGGAGGTGACGTGGTGGTGGTTGGAGTGAATGAAGTGGTGGTAGAATTAAAGTTGTGGGTTTAATTTTGAAAAGCGTTGGTGAATATTGGTTTGAGAGTGTTTCAGGAGTGTTATGAATTAATTAATAGTGTCTTATACTATGAGGCAGCCTCACCATAGACGTACTCGCTACACTGTCAAACTGGAGGAAGGTTGCTGAATAACCATAGATTCGTAGATGCTACCCTCCTGGTATCTTAAGTATATTTTGTAAATTAGGGAGACATAATTTTTGTGCTGGACTCCCTTTTTTGGTTGTGTTTGTGATAAACTCTACCTGTTGTGCTATAATCCTATACTCCTATCACTAAATTTCCTTTGGAAAAGTGTTCCTGGATTATTCTCATCTTAACCAAGTCTAAACGTTCATTGATGGATGGAGAAGATAGTGGGAGGAACATTGTGGAATGGAGGGAGTATATTTTATTACACCTTGGTCATGCGGTACCAGAGGCTGACCACGTTGAGGCTAGAACGGAAGTCGTTGAAGAGGGCCTTAGGATCATATAAGAATAAGGATGGAATTTCCCACCTTTCATTGATTTAATCAAAAGTATAAACACACGGAGTCAGATGTCACTTAGAATGGTCTTACAAGACTGCCTTACATGATCGAGAAAGCATGTTAAAATATGTGCAATGCATTAGCATAATTTTCAAAACTGCATAATGCATTGCACCTGGATTACAAAACTGCATTACAGATGTTCACCATTAATTTTCGCATAAGACTGTGCAATGCATTCGCATAATTTTCATTTAATTATAATTTGACTTCTATGTGAGAATATACTCGTATTCCTTATCACCCGCATAATGCATTGCACAGTCTTACAAAACTGCATTACATTAATGGTGAACATCCACTTTCAAGAATGTTTCTGTTTCAAATATGTGCTATTCGCAATAAAGGCCGTTTCAGAGATTTGCATATTTTCATGAATTGTTGGGGCTCTTGCTCTACCCACCCATGTGCTTAGCGTTCTTTTAAAATTCAATACGCAGTATTAAAGAAGGGAGGAAATGGAAAATTACGTACATTTTTACATTCTTTGATCTTATGGCTTGTCGCTTTGTTAATTGCAGGTCAAATCTAGAATGATGGGAGATTCTGCATACAAAAATACGATAGATTGTTTTGTCAAGACCTTGAAGAACGATGTATGTTGATAATCTCTGTGTTATGAAACTCCATTCTTTTTCACTAGCCCACTGAAATGAAGTCGTAGCTGAAATTTTGGTAATGTGGGGGATTAAAATTGATATTACATGACTAGTACTGTTGGTGACATTTAGTCTGGTGTCTGGCGAAATGGTAGGCACTTCTCTATATCTGTTTGATACAACATACGGTAAAACTCTGTCAATTACTCTAATACGGAACTATAACTACGTGGCCAGTCGTAATTTGGGATTTTGGTTTATTTTGTGATTCACATGCTTCTGCTTCTTTAGTTGATTAGATATTACGGTTTCTCGGCTTTCTCCTTTTATTCAACCAAAGGCGACAAAAAAAGCAACATTTATACTGAGTATTTCGAAAGGTTTAGGGGGCGGCATGAACAGGCCGAATTACTTATACTGAGAGGCATTGTTACAATTTATTCAAGAAACTCATTTGAACCCATCCTTTTTGCTAACTTTTAATAACCTTTTCTTACTTAAGTTTTTTTCCCGTTAACTTCTGCTGCAGGGTCCTCTTGCATTTTACAAGGGTTTCATTCCAAATTTTGGACGTCTAGGGTCGTGGAATGTCATAATGTTCTTGACCTTGGAACAGGTACGAATCCATTTGGCTTTATTAAGGTCAAAGTTATCAAATTTTGACGGCTAATATATAAAAGTCGAGAAGATCATCATATGATATATAAATATCTACATTTGTAGTACTTCACGTCTTCTTTTCTCTTGCATCTTTTTCCAAGTGACATTGTTTTCCCCTTTTGACAGGCGAAGAAGTTCGTAAAAAGTTTAGAGTCACCCTGAGTCGAAGATTTGGAGTAAGGCTCATATACTCGAACGGAAAAATAAAAACGAATACCCGTCATAGCTGTAGTTCAAGATGTGAAATTATTAACTGAGATGACATTGTGGAGGTAAACCGTGAAAACAATCGCATTATTTCCAAATTCCAATTCAAACTCTGACGGTGTATTTTTTTTCCCTTGACTTGCAAGTATAGCAAAATTCTTGCTATACAATCAACTCTATCAACAAGTAAAGCCGTGATATATTACTCAATTCCATTCTGAATGAAACCAATTCTGTGTGTGAATTTGAAATACTCCCTAATTATATTTTGTGGTGTTAAATTGGAATGAAAATTAGATCGATGGAATGTTATCGAAGTGGGTTTTGCTAGACGAAATGCGAATACTGAGGGAGCTATGCGATTTTTCAAACGGGAGCTATAGATTTGCTCGCACAGTGATCAATCTAGTTAAAGATAAATCAGAGTGCGTACTAGATTCATAACACAATTAACTTAGAGTCGATGGCATAATTCGTTACATTATGATTTAAGGTCTTGTTCTTTTGGACTTAATTTTATTAAATTTGAAGTCCGAAACAGCAAGGTCGGAGTGTGATTGACGTGTCTCTTATGCAGAATACTCTGTACGACACAAACCCATTTAAATTTAAATAATCAATAGAAATATAGAATAACACACATAGTAGTCCAGGTTTTCTCAGATAAAATAATAAATAAATATCAAACTCATTTTATAAATGCTCCAAAAATTCACACTTCACAAAATTACAGGCATATTATGTACCAAAATCAACTAATTTCACTCATTGTATCTTTTCAAGATCCAACTTTCGTAACATGGTTATATATTCCTCTGATTTGAGATACGTTTGTCTCAGCATCCTGTATACATAAATCATAACCCTATCAATCTCACATTCATACTTCTCGTAGAGTACCGGAACTGTGAGCGACAAAACAAGGCCTGCAAATTAAAAAAAAAAAAAAAAGAACCCGTCAACTACTGCGGAGTACCTAAAAATGAACGGTATGTACTCGAACATCTACTGATTGTTGGCGAAGCGAATCTTACCAGCATAGCAAAGGGTGACCATATCAGTTAACGTCCCGATAACAAAGATCAACAAGAGACAGGCGGCAACTTTGAGATATAGTGCTGTATCTTTTCCTAGAGCGACATTGCGGCAGACCAAGATTAGGGCGTTAAGCTTTGAGCGTGTAAACTCTGCGACTTCAGCTACCATTTCTTCTGTCAGATACACATCTGGTAAAGGTGGTGCAGGTCTGTTGATTTTAACTAAAACATATTAAAGCTGTGTTCATTTGCAAGCGACATTTTACCATGTTTTCGGGATACAACATTACGGTACAAAGGAAGGAAGTCATGTGGAGTGAAAGGAAGGGGAGGCGGCCCAAACGGGGAAAGGGATTTATGATGTTTACTATAACAAAACGACCCAACATTCTCGTAAAACACTCTAATATCACTGGGATGCACACTTAAGGCCCAAAAACATACTCCGTAAGTCATTGTTATTATAACCAAATCTTATTTCTTTTCCTAATGTGGTACATTAACCCGCGAGATTTTTACTAGATTATAATGTCAGACAATTTTCTTTAGATCGTCACAAATACCACTAACAACGTTGCCGAAAATTGATCATAGTCTTACAAAAGTGCATTGTATGACGGATCTCATAGAAAAAGGCCATTATATTCACTAATTATTTTGGGTGATAAAACCGATTATAATATCTTAACATACTTCAAGCTTTAAGAACATTCGTGTAAATCGGCATGCTATAGTATGAAACCAATAATAGGACATGAACCATGCACATAAAAGTGATTCAAAGACCGATAAACACTCGTAATTCAGGTAAACAAATGACTGAAACAAACAGAGAAGACAATAGACCTGTTAAGAAGGGAAGCAGCCTTAGACCAAACAAAGAGAATGGTGATCAAAAGCAGCAAAACACTAGAGCATAGTGAAAGAAGAGTGTATCCAAATCTCTCAAACACAAACCAAACTGATACAACAGACAACAAAACACCAGTAGTTACACTTGTGTCCCTCCATAGTACTACATCTGCCACTGAAAACACCATAATTTTTTAGTCATTTTTCTGTCAAAACAAAAAGAAAGGGTAAAAAAATAATATAATAATAAAAAAAAAAAGAGGTAGGTGAAAAAGAAGTTACCATACCAAGGCCACCACCTAAAAACTTATGTACAGTGTTTTGGGTGTTTAACAACACCACATCTGATGAACTCATTTCTGAGAGGAAAAAGGGAACATACAAGAATGTATTGTACAAATTTTGATGAGAGTGAGAAGGAAAGAGAGAGAGAGAGAGAGAGAGAAGGAGGGGTGAGCAAGTTGGTCACTTTTGTTTGGCAAAATTGGACTTTATTGATCACCTAGCTGGATTTGCATCATACGGAGTAGTCTCTTGCCGCGGCTGTTGTTGAATTCCTTTTAAATATGATGATACCGAAGTTTTATATGAGACGGTTTTATAATAAGAAACGGAATTTTTTTATTTTGTTTTTAAGTGATTTTTTTTATAAGAAGTAGATCTAAGTATTTAATAGTGTGAGATAATCTCAAACAAAGTGTATTGCAAATAAACGGAACGGTCAAAAGTTAGCCCTAAGAGTCACGAACAGGCTGACAAAATTTCAGCAAAATCGGACGGTGGGATCTCCGGCGATCTTCAATTTAGTGAACCTGTGTCTGAAAAATCTGAACTTAACTACTCTCTCTCAACTCTCTATTTTGTATTTATGTGTTTTGTGAGTGCTTGCTCTCTAAGGCAGAAAATTTTACCCTATATTCCCCCTAATATACTCATCTCCAAAGCTTATAAAATTAGCCACACATACCCATAATATTTGGGTCTTTTCATAAGCACAAATAACACAATACTTGTGCAATAAGTGGACTGAACTCACAACAAATTCAATAATTAAAATAATATACTCATTTAATAAACAAGTGGGAAGATCAAAAGAAATGGGAGGTTAGTATTAAATTTACCAAGAATAGTCAGAACAACAAAGGTAAGTAATAACCTAATACTATTTGCACAATCTAGTCATTGTACATATACAACGCTCTCCTCTAAATTTGTATGCTTAAGATTGGTTTTATAAAGTAATTCATTAATAGAGGACGACACTTATAACGGATAAGTTAGTAATTCTCCCACAGATCAACTCACACTAAGCTTAATGTGAGGCATTTAATGCATAAATCATAGCTTAAAGCAGACAAAAGCATAAAACAAATCTACTAAAGTCACTAACAGGGGTACTAAAAGAATTTAGTAACAATTAATCATAATTATCACTTAAATAGTACAAAAGCTATATAATCAAGTACGGAGTATAAATGAGGCGGACTTACAATAATTTATTGTAAGGTCTGACTTATATAAGAATTAGTGAAATTTAAATGACATCTAACGAGAATCAAAACTACATATTCCGCTTATAGAATGAAGCATCTTTTATAGAATGTAGCATCTTTGAACACAAATTTGATAATTCTTAGCAGCTTCATCAATTCGAATGGATGTAATATGAAAATTACTTTTCTCGACGATTAACATATATCCACGAATACATCATCTAACTACCAAAGAACCCTACACTGACATCTGTCAATCGTAGCTCGAACAAATGTCAATCGTAGCTCGAACAGATGTACGATTAACTTTCAAAGAATCACTAGGTTAATATCCGTTGATGGTACCTCTGAATTGATGAAGGCAAAGTATCAGTTGCTTTGGAAGGAATAAGGAAGATTATGATTTTTATCACTGCCTCTCGTTTATAATGTTCTTTCCACTTAATACTCCCTCGGAAGCGAACAATCTGGTGAATCAGAAGAGTACTTCATAATACTCGACATATAATATTGAAAACATGATATAATCAAAGTGAGAAGCGCAAATTTGTTTGAACACCCACGTGAAAAACCAAGTAGATTCAGGAGATGTTTAATTAGAAGCAAACTCACATGAACAACGCAAATGAGTAGGTGAAGAAGGAAACATTTTGCAAGTAAAAAACAGCGCAAACAGATTGTTTAAGCAGTATCTAATACTGGTACAATTCTATTATGAATGTACATTAACAAAATTCGATCCCGAAAAAAAATGCACCACATGGCACAAACATAACCCACCTTCTGGTTGTAAGTTAAAAGCTCAATTCTACTGAGTATCTCATTTAATATGTGTAACAATGTGTGTAATCTTTCAAGTTTAGGGGGATATCGTTCTGTAAATTCAACCTCTGCCGGCTTAATCAGACTTCTCTGTTAAAGGCGTATTGGGTTCGGGATTTGCTACAGAAGGGGCAGAGTCCATCAAACTTGCAGCAATGGCAGCTTCTAAATCTTCATCCTCCATTGCAAGAAGCTCGGCCTCGGAAAACGACCCAAATTGCTCGGAAGGTTGTCCGGCGCCGGCTTGTACCCTGGACCGATTATCTGCGCGAGACGACTGGCCTTTTGCATCACAAGCTTTCAAAATTCTGACGCAATCTTCGGGGGTCAACCACTGACCATACCCATTAGACGCTTCAGAAGAGGAGAGCGGGCACTCTTTCGGGAAGTTTCCTCTCACGAGGAAGATACTCCAGCCTGCGCCTTTCAGCGAGTCCAGATACGCAGAGAGATAGAACTTGGAAAGATGCTCGGGAGCTGCGTATAGACTGTCAAAATTATACCATTCCCCGTTTACCTTTCTAATGCAAAACCAGTGATCCTGTAAGTGGCAAATAAAGCCGTTTTCTAGCTCGGGGTCTATTTGAGCTGGCTCGGCCACAGGCGAGTCCAGAGGGATCACTTGTAGATCCCAAACCTCCAAGGCCTTCTGCAAAACCTGCATCAATTTTACAGGCCAAAGTTTGAAAGTTAAGGAAAATGTTTCACAAAAATTATGGTTCAGACGTATTTCAGCTTATTACGATATAACAGGTTGCAACACGAGCAGGCAAACTTTTCATTAGATGGATATTTAAGTTTCTAATGAACTGTTTTAGAATTAGTTTCTAAAGCATGGAAATGTAACAAGGAACAGCAACATACTACGAAGATGTACATCACCGCAATGAACCTAACGCCTTGAGATCTGATATGGATTCAGAAAGACCAAAATACTGATGTTTCAACAAAAAGAAAATCAAATAAGTTCCATGACTGGGCGGCTTATACATTATCTCAATCCCTCAAGGTCTCCTCCAATCAGCAGGGTAGTGAGGTCTGGCTCACATGTATGCCGTCTTGTGTCCGTATTATACGAGGTTGTACCCATATCAGCCATATTGAACATTGGAATTTGAATCGAGAATCGGATTAAATGACAGCACAAATAGATTAGGCCTTGTTCATTATTTTCTCTTATACTCCCTCCATTCCACCATCTTCTTCCCACTTTCCCTAAAAGGAAATTTCACTATCTTCTCTCCATTTCTATTTTTGTCAATTTTCAACTAGTCCCATCCATCCAATCTACTTTATCATCTTTCTACTTTAATCCCACCCACACAATTCACTCACCTTAATTTTTGAGCCATATCAAAAGGGGAAAAAAATGGTGGAATGGAAGGAGTATTTTTCAAGAGTCGGGAGCACAGTTGGACTCTAAAAGATGAAAACAATGCAATAAGAAACCAATCAAACACAACTTCTTCTACATCTTTAAATGACAACAAAAGCTATCGTACACATAAAGGACTATTTTGTAAGCTACAGGACATGCAAACATGGAATATCTCACGTGATATGAAGACAAAGTCCATAAATTAGAACCTGAAAGAAGTTGCATACCAAAATTAACTTTCTGTACATTTAAAGTTACTAACATTACACTTGCTAATAACATTCAAATGTTCTGTAATCAGACGGACATCGATCAGAAGCCTTAGTTTCAATAGACGATTTAGAAATTGATAAATTACTGAGGGGTTAGAGGGCCATTGTACACACTTATTTAACAACATAGAGGGGCTCTTTCACCAATCACAGATCTTTTTTTTATCTACGCACTCCTTCAGTCCTTAATGCATTCCTAGTATGCACAAAACTACCAAAGTAACCATGGCAAAACTTAAACTATATTCTAACACATCAATTATACAAATAGACTTATTCCAACATCATCTTTCATCACTGTGAGGCAAATATATCTTCTACCAACAATTTCTTCTTCCACATGTCTTATAATCTAGGCAGCTATGTCTTATAAACTGGGCTGCACTTAAAATTGGGCCCATTTGAATTGATTCATGTACTTGAACATTTCGACGGTGAAACTTAAAACATAAGATCGAAGGCACCTATTGCTTCTATGAGTTCTACCAAAAATTGTCAAGGGATCGGGATTCGGGAATAACAAGGGATCCGAATAACAGAAGTATGAAGTTCTACTATACCCTCACAAAATGCTTATCTTACCGTAGGTGGGTGTTGTTGAGGCATTTGTTTAGACGCAGATGGTTTTTTTTAACGTGTGTCAAAGCTATATAGCTTTAAGCCTTTAACCAATTGCGTAAGAATCCTAGTGATAGTGAATTAGACTATTACCAATCCCACCATCCAAGGATTGGGGACAAACGGTGAATGAACTTACAAAAGATAAAAAAATAAAAATAAATAAAAAATAAATAAAAGAAGCTCAATTGCCACGTAACGAACTGCACATACACCAATGTTCATAACCCAACAAAATTGCAAATTTAGCATGAGACTTCTTAACATTCAACTAGCTCAACACATGAAAAATTCAATGGTACCCGAAACATCACAAATACTAGGTAAATAAACCCAATGACACCTATGAGAAAATCTTATGGACGACATTTGTACTTCATGTAAACGGTAATGGTCATACACAATTCACATTAAAGGACCATCATCCAACAAGTTTGACATATGAAAACCCCAATTGTAGCCGAAACATCACAAATACAAGGTAAAGAAAACACCATAGAGTAAGTCTTATGAAAGATGTCTTCACTTGATGTAAAAGGCAATGACTTTCAAAATTCATAGTAAAAGACCATTACCCAATGAGCTCGACATTTGAAAACCTCAATTGTACGCGCAACATCACAATTAAGAGATAGACTAAACCCAATAACACATAAGAGTAAGTCTTATAAAAGATCGTATGTAGTGAAAAGTGTACAAGGCGACGCTCTTCCACCATTCATGGCACTCCAAAAAGACCTAAATCCTGTCAAACTAGCGCTCAATTCTCAAATACACAAAACAAGTTCAAATTACCTCGAGCATTATGCAACCTTATATAGACAACCCAAAACATGAAATTGAACAAAAATACTCAGCAAAATTACCTGAATACTAAAATCGCCGCCTAAGGAAACATTATGGGAAACCTCGGAATTAAAATCACCAGCGGCGGTAGCATGGATCATCATTTGACGCTCCTTACAATCGAGATCGGCGGCAAGTGCGGCCAAATCGAATTCGGAGAAAAAAGGGCCTTGCAAGACCGTATTAACGCAATGCACTGCGCAGAGTTTAGCTTCCTGAACTTCGTGGTAAAGCATTCCACCGTTGCTCGATCCTCCTTCCATTATTCGGAAGAAAGCATATGAAGTGTAGATTGTTAAGTCGTGGAGAAAGTTAGGGTTTTTGGGTGATTGTAATTCGTGGAATCTCAAGTGAATTGAAGAGGACGAAGAAGGTGAAAACCCTAATTTTTCTGGTAAATTTGGGGGTGGAGAATGGAGATGATTGTGTTTTATCCGTAATTTAGAGTTTCTGTTTGTTATTCTCTTTTACACGCACGTTATATTATTATACTTCATATGTATACTCCGTATATATCTAGGTAACGTCTCCATATACGGAGTAATTCTGGGAAACATGTAATTTTTGGGAGTATATTAACTACTGGAAAAGGTTACCGCTATTCTTAGTGCATGAAATTTCTCAAAGGAAGTGGGTGGTGGTCGGTGGAGGGGAGAATCGTGTTGGTCGGATCGAATTTAGGTCGAGTTAAGTTGGATCGGGTTATATTGAGTTCAGGACGTGTTGGGTTAATATATCTTTTCGGTTCGAGTTCGGTTTATCGGTCGGGTCATTTCGGCTCAATTAGTGTATCGGATAGGGTTGGATTTGCTTCGGATCTGCGCAATTTTATCGAGTTACTTCAATTTTTAGCCACTAAATTTACTATTTCGACTTTAATTATTTCATTATTGAGTCAAATATATCAAAATAAACATTAATTTGCTTTCAATGTAATCAATTTTAAGTTTAATAATTACCGAGTCATCAATTTAATCTGGTTGTCATCGGATCGAGTCGGGGTCGGGTCACTGATTATCAGGTCGTGTCGGGTTACGGGTACCATCGGGTAAGGTTAGATCAGTTTCGGGTCACCATGTTTTCGGGTCTTATAGGGTCGAATTCGGTCGGGTCAGACTTGCAAACTTTAGTGGCCAGTGTGCAGGTGAAAGGATGGAAGTGGGTGGACTGGTGTTGATAAAAATAAAATGGTGGTGTTTCTTGGTGTTTGGAGAGAGAAATATTGGTTCTTAGGGGGTAGGCAACGACTGACCAGTCGACCAATATGGTGGGAGCTGGCGGTTCAATGTGCAGGTGAGAGGCTGTGATGGTGGTTAGTTGGCGGTGGGAGAATTTTTTATTAGTTTTGTTTAGGTTTATATATTAGGGACTATTAATTTAAGAGAGAATAAGAGTGAAGAAAAAGAACCGTGGAGAAATGAGAGGGACAATGTCGGAATTTGTGTACAATAATGAGTAAATTGTGTTAAAAAAAAAGAGCATCGCCATTAGGAAAATAAAAGGGAAGGGTAAACCCAAGCACCAAATCCAATGAATAATGAAATTCATTTACTCAGTATTTATTTATTTTTGGGCAGAGTAAAATCGTTGATTAAAATACCAGAGTTGAAGACCAAAACAAGTAAATTAGAAAGGATTTGTCTAGAACGTGCCCTTATGGCACATGATAAGAAACTAATTAAATACGGAGTACAAGTATATATTTGCATCAATATATCATCGAAAATGGATTTACGTACTAACTTTTACAATAACTAATGAAATACTCGTATTATATTTCTTTAATTATTTTCTTATCATGTGCCCTAATGACACATTTTAGAAAAAGACCATAGGAACACTGAACAAAAATACATCAGCAGTAAGTAGGTAAGACTTGAACTAGAAAAGGAAATAAATAAATTCTAAAAGCCAGGAAAATTTTCTTGAACCAAAATGGTGACATACAAATTCGTAAATGCTATTCTTGTAGCTTCACACGCGTATACAGCTTACACCCTAAAGAAGACTGTTTTGGCCGAAACAAGAATGACATGATTTTCTCTCACTAAAATACACGAGGCAGTTTCAAGCCAAAGGCTACGGTCGTATAGTCGTCTAAACTACAAATCAGTATTCCTAGTAAAGGAAGGCAACGGCATGCCTTCCTGAGGCCGAAGGATAACAAGTATGCCAAACATCCCGACCATAGGCAGCACCACGAGCCACTTCAGTAGCTTGTAGTAGTACATGTGGAATGTAAGTGAGAACTCATCGGAGAAATAGAGTCTGTTCGTGTCCAACATTTCGACCAGTATTGTGCCTGTTGTTCTCACTTTTACCGTTGGGAACTTCATGCGGTACTTACCTGGCTTATCATAGATCTGATTTTGTTTGATGCTTTTCTCACCTTGGTAATTGCCAGGAACTAGTAAAGTTATCTGCATAAACGAAAGCGGAATGAGAAACTCAAGAGACTTTGTGGTACTGTCTAGTATTAGTCTATTACCTCCATCCCATCTAAACCGTCTTCATTCAATTTTGGCGCTCCATTTATCAAAATCTGACCACAACTTCTCTACGTTTATGTAAAGATCATACGTAAAATTCGTAATATTGAAACAAATAATTTCATAGCTCCAGATTATAATTTACGAAGTTGGTTGGAATAAAAAAGTTAGAGATCATTTGACTGCGAAATCAATTGAAGATAACCTAAATGGGATGCAAGCATGAGATATGTCAAAGAGATGAGAAGAGTAAATACCGTGACATTGTAAGGCGCTTGTGTTCCAGAAGGACGCCTATATGCGTCAACAATCTCAAAGTCAACCCAAAATTGCTTCCCTTCTTCATCGCGGAAATTTCTATTCGAAGGTAAGACATAAATTCCCTCCCGATTGTACTGGCTAGCAACATTATTTCTTCCTTGATTAATTGATCTCCATGCCTGTCCACACAAATATTTAAGATGTCATTCACAAAAGGAAGAATGTAGTATAATTGATAGAAAGATGATGAACAAAGAGAAAACCATAGGTTAAGTCATGTGTATTAACAAATTACACACACCTTAAGTGGATGGTGAGAAGATGGAGTTGAGAAACAAAACACGTTCCCATTCATAGTCGTTACAACAAGATCAAGATCGTCACCCCCGTCTATGTTGTCTGCTAACACCATACTGTATCTGTTAACAAAACAACAATTGATATATTAGGGTGAGTGTATCATAGACAAACTAAACTAGAACAAACAGCAACTTAACAGACAAAATCTCTTACGAAGTTTCCCCAATATCCACGACGTCGGCACAAGATGTGGGTCCATCTATGAGATACAAATAACCATCAAATGATGTTGTGACGATGGTAAGTCCCTTCTTTTTCTCCCCCTTCTTGCTCAAATCAACAAGCAGAACTTGATTCATAACTCTTCCGTGAGTCCTGTATGGATATGGCCGAACAGGCTTGCCGTCCTTTCCACTGAGAACATGTATTTGTCCGGACAAAGTTGGGACCACAACATCGGTATGGCCATCCCCATCAACATCGCCAACAGTGGGGCCCTTCAAATGGGAATCAAAATACAATTAGATAGCAGCACATCATCAATTCTTATATTGAAGCTCAAAAGAGCCTAACTTATGATTGATTCAACATAGAGTTGGTTGTTCAATAGTCCCGTATGGGCTGTATCATCTATAGCCACATTTGCATTGAGAGACACACACCAAAAGAAAAAGAACAAAAAATTAAAATAAAAATTAATCCAAGACACCATATCCAGTGCAAACCTTCTCCACTTAATTAAGAAAATCACAAACAAGGATATAACACTCATAAGAAAGAAAAGTTACAGAAACGTCTGCATGTGTAGAAGCTCTAAACATCAAAAGAACTCCAAGCGTTTAAAAAGCTTCTGTTCAAATTTCAGGTATCAAGAGAACTGTCAAAGACTAAAACACCAAAACTACACAGGGATAAGAATCCCCTACACTGCATCCTCCTAGAGTTTAGCAGGGTAATATGTCACTCCGTATAAATCAACTATCATTGACCTGAAAATCCAAGAGAGAAAGAAAGAAACAAAACAAAACAAAAAAATAAATAAATATGATCAGATGTTGGAATTAAAGTTCACCTGTGGAGCACGACTTTTGAGGTGTGTTTCCCATATTTCCTTTCCCTGAGCAGTCCAGGCAGCAACATTTCCATGCGCATCAGCAGTAACTAGTTCAATTTTACCGTCATCATTGATATCAGCTGCCACTACACTTCCTTGAATCTCAGCCATTTCAAGTGGAAACTTGTCTCTCACCTTACCTGTAGTAGGAGAAAAATGAAATATGAATAAATAATTGAGCAAATTATTTACTTTAGTGTCGAAAAGCATCACAAAAACTAAGTAAAAATGAAAAATGTGTGTTTACGTATACATACATATAGAACACATGACGCCATACTTCAAAATCAAGGCCAATAGGCCGCAGCAACGAAGTATGACCCTAGTGTAAAGGTTTTGAAGATCACTGCAACCATATCTTACCGTGTTTTGACATGTTAGCAGTCGAATTTTGTGAGATTAGGTCGTGGCGGCCGATTTTGAAATGGTGACCAATACCGAGATTTTATATTATGCATGAGAGTTTCAACCGGCTTTATTTTCCTAAATTTACATATCCGGAGAGGAAACCAGATTGATAAGGACTTGAACATTATGAAACGAACTCTTGCTTTATAGGTTCAATTGAAGGCCGATGAATCAGATGAGTTTAACACCACCCACACATCCCGAAAATTCAAGCAAAGGCAAATATAGAAGATAGTAACAAAGCTAAAGATCCAAACATAATTGTGCTAAAACTATCTAATTTAATAGGTCACTCAGCCAGAAAGTTCAGCACAACAACAAAGACATCAATTTAGTCCTGGAAAGGCTTATGCCCGTGGCGAGGTAAGGGCGCGTTCCATGTATGTAGCCTTACCTTGTCTTAAAAGCATAGAGAGGTTGTTTCTGAATCACCTATAATGACAATTGCGTTGAAAAAATAAAATAAAATTAAGTACAGCTACTTCACAGCAAAAAGCACCAACTTGTTTAGTGAGCCAAGGTTACTTCATTCCATACTCTGGAACCACATATTAGAGAGTCGTAGGGTACTCACAACTCATAGGTTATTGCTATTGACGATAATTTTACATCAGCACATTGTTAAGACGGTAACCAACAATCATAGGCTAAACCAGCATTCACAATTCTTTTCTCAAGCTCCATGGCATATATCCTTCACACGAATGTAATAAACAATGATGTATCTGGATGATTACACACAAGAATCTCCAAACAGAAGTTCCGAGAAAAAAATTTATATCCAATCTGTCATTGAAGCACTAAATTATCAAGTGAATAGGCGATGTCAAAGAACTCAAACAAAAAGTAAATGTCAGGTTTGGAAAGTAACATTTTGAAAGAAGTACAAACTACAAAGCATATCCCTACATCTCGCAGAATCCAGCGGATCACATGAGATGCAGCTACCACCTTGAGAAACATCATGACAGCTACAGCTAAAATAACAAATACGGAGTACAATTCTAGAGAAAAAAAATTATTCCATATGCTTTAATAAAGGTATACAGTAATACAGCTTTGCAAACATCCAAATCCATCACATAAAACAGGCAACTTTTGACTTCTTAAGATCAAATTATCACAGCTTATGAACAACTAAATTTTTATCGCAGTCATCATAAGAGTTGAAACTGTCACGGCCTAAATGCAGTTCATGGGCCTTATTTTGGCCTGTACAATGCGATAGCAACATGAGTACATGACGTAGCAGACTAACAGCAGTCATTATTTAATATATCAGTCAGTTGCAGACTAACAACAGTCATTGTCAAATATACCAAAGAATAGAGCATATAACTAATCAAAATAGACCAAACGGTAGAAGCGTAATATGAGAATTATGAATTAACTATCTCCATTAGAACATTAGAATCCCTAATTACATGGGGTGAAAGCAGTAAGCCGCTAGAAACAGCCGAGACATTTACACATTAGTATATATAGCATCTAAAGCAATAACAATATTACGTAAACAAAAAAACCAAAAAAAAAACAATTTACTCCCTCTACCATTTTACTCATTTCTCTTTTGGTGAAATCTAATCCAGCCTACTCATTCCTTAAAAAAAAAAGGTGGAGATATTACCCCTATTGAGTACATAATGTAGTAGTGTTTTCAATTTTTCTCATTTCTTTTACCAGGTTTCCAATTTTAACCCTTCTAATATACTTAAAAATTTGGTTCCACTCTAAACCTCGCACGGTCCCACGAGTATAATCGTATGAAGGGACTCAAGGGAGTAAATTTAAACATTAAACATATTATAACAGATAAGAAGCCCGTAAATGGAGAAGGAAGACATTACCATGATGATCAAGGACATAAAACAAGCCAAAAGAAGTTCCCACAAGAATGTCTAGATTTCCATCATTATCCAAATCAACAACAGTTGGTGTGGAGTATATATAAGCACGGTATGTTGCAGAATCTGTGCTTATATCCAAGGGAGCGGTCCACTTAACTTGCTTTGTATCAAGATTGAAGACAACAATTCCACCAGCAACATATTTTCCGACATCAATACCACCCAAATCTTTTGCATGCTCTGGTTTGTCGTAGTAACTGTTAGTTTGCACCAAAGAAAATAAATTTATCATAAGTTTCACGTCAAATTATTTGAATACAGATATATTAGCAGTCATTCAACTACAATTATATTCACAGGAATAATTTTGATTAAAAAAAAAAAGCTATTACTAGCCATTAGACTAAATTTATAGGCAGCCATGGAGTACGCATGTAAACAAATAGTATAACAAGACTGCCTAAAGGTAGAAAATCATTTAAGAGGAAGAAAACAATCTAAATCTCTATTATCTCTTGTCCTAATATGGCTGAATTCATAGAAAAACTCTTGAGAGCCCTTACTCGCGATCAAAGAAATAAGACACAGCAACCACCATTTCCGAAACACCATCGTTATCAATGTCTGCAATGACCTAACAAAGATGAAAACAGTAAATATCTCATTTATAACGTGTTATAAAACAGAAACAATTAGTCCTGTAAAACAAATGCACTTACAGGAGTGCCCAGGATATGAGCATCAATATCAACGTAGTCTTCAACATTCTCATGTTCAGATTCGATCCAATCTTCATCTCCCCACATATTCTCATCCACATAATCATCATAGTCATAGCTGTATTCATCTCCCAGCTCATCACTATCACGGAATAGCTCGAAAGATGAATCTGCTTCAGCTTCTAGAGCTTCTTCGTTCTCCACGGTTGCAGTATGAACACTTCCACTGCCATCATCTACTTTTGCGCCAGTATCTTCCAGCAACCGTCTTCCAGAGTTTGTCCTGTTATCAGCATTGGAGACAGTTTCTAACCCAGCAGCTCCAGAAGCATTACTTATATTCTGAGCCTTGGCAGCATCATCTGACTTGGCACTTTCTGAAGAGTTAGCTGGTACTGCTGTTACATTTACAGCAGCTTCTATTTGAACATTTTTTTCTCCCTCTTTTAATGATGATGATATATTCGCAACATTCTCACTTGACCCAGCATCTACAGATAAATCCATACTCTTAGGATTTTGGATATTCGCTTCTTTCTGACTACCATGACTACTCTCTGTATCGGAAACAGATGTGTTCACCATGGGCTGCCCTCCATGTGACTGATTGACAGGTAGACCCGATCCCGTCTTGGTTACATTTAGATCTGTGTTACCACCCAAAGGGGTTGATCAAAGTCAGAAGTTGATTATAAAAATCAAGAGAATCAACATTCAAAAATGCTCAATATAGATAATTTATGCGTCATGCCTAACTTGATCACAATTAAATTCATACATATGTCTGCCAAAACTTGTCACAGATAGAGTAAAACCAATAACAGACCTTTTATCATGATAAGTCATCTCTTGTTCTGACCTATTTGTATGTGAGACTAATATATAGCCTGAATGAAAATATGTAGTGTTGGAGCAATCAAATTGACAACATGTCGTTGTATGTCTGCTAATTAACATCCACTAATACTAAGAAATTTTCCAAAGATTTAAGATCAATAAATACTAAATATTTGACATCAGAACTTGGAAGCTACGACCTTGAAAAGAAAATAAAAATAACACAATGCAGCAGCAAAAAATTATTAAGGTAAGATCACAATAGCTCACGAGACATCAAGTCCATTTCAGCAGCCTCCTTCACAAGCTCCTCATCATGAACATCAGGATGAGAGCGATCCACAGGATCTGGGTGTAATCCCACATGCCAGTTTTTAAGAACTCTTCTTCGAGGTACAACTAGTTTGTCTTGCATCATATAGCCGGAAGCTCTGCAATGTAGGGAAAATTGAATAAGGAATCCATAGATGATTATTTAAATTTCTTATAGAAAAATAATAAGTATTATGTACAGTGTAATAAAATTATCAAAAGAAATAAACATCAGATGACATCCATTATTGAATATTCACAGCCATAGTCATAACCTGAAGTCATGAGATAAAGACGACACCTGACCTGAAAAAGAGTACTTCACCATTATATGTAGCCAATGCTATCTCTCTGACTCCATCTTTGTCAATATCGTACAGGAGAGGACTAGAATGAATGTTTGATTGATGATAAGCAGGCCACCCTGACAAATTCCAAAATCAGGAAGATGCTTTTGTCAAACCAAAAGGGACTGACGAAAAAATAATCAGAAAACATTTACCAAGTCAAGCAGTAAACACAGGCTCCCAATATACAAACAGAAAAATTGGTACATACAGCATTAAGATTACAGTATAACACAACCAGATTTAGAATGCCATTAAGAACGGGTAAACACCAGTAAGCACCAACAAAGAATTATACAAGTGCCAGTTTCTTGCAAGTTTTAAATAGGAAAAAGAATAAAAGGGGTAACAAAAACCTGGCATTTTATCCCCATCTGATCCTTCTAATACTTCAAGGTAATGAACAAATGAAGGAACCACAACTTCCAGTTTACCATCACTGCATAGAATATAGGTGACAATTTCAATATCCTGATAACAAAAGAACATCATCCTTTGACAATAAGAAAATAAATGTAACCAATCACAACCTATATGTCACACTTCTAACCGATTAAAAAACAGAAAATATCAGATATGTGGATAATAATATATATGAAAATGTCGCTCCTACTACGGTTAAAGGTAGAAACCATTACTGGTTTGTTAGATAACCTGATCTTGACATCAATCGTTGCACTATAAAAGTGGCCAATGTTTCCTTGAAATGCAATCACTTTAACCTTGATAAATTTGACAAGCTGGTAGCAATGTAGCGTCACAGCTGTTATCTAACACCCCCTCCATTTTATTTGTCTAGTCGCTTTTTACTCAAAGGGCTAAAGTCGATTAAGCGTAACTATTGCTTGGGTTATAGTGATCAACACATGAACAAAATAGAGAAAAATGGTGGTGAGTGGTGGCTAAAGAGGATGGATAGAGAATGAGATGGAGTTACTCTTTGATGGGAATAGTTAGTTAAGGTTGTTACGCAAGCTGTTAGGTTAGTTACAATGTAATAATGTATGAAAGTTAGTTATTGCTAAGTCTATATAAGGAGAACTCTTGTATCAAAGGAATACACAAGTCATAATACAATCTTCTTTTCATTCTTCTCAATATACAAATTACATTTGTTTCTCTCTGATTTGGTATCAACACTCTTTCCCCAATTTGGGGATTATGCATCACCGTAAGCTGTGGGTGAGTAACTATTACCCCCATTTATAAGTACATCATTACTCCTCCTTCCTCATTTTCATTCCTTCATCTTCACCACCTTTTCATTTCCATCTATTGTTCTATTACGTTGACTTCTATAACCCAAGTAAGAATTACCCTCAATCCAAGCAAGCCCTAAGTGTCACGTACTTTACATTATACACAGGGAAATGTTTAAATAATAACATCTCTATACCAACTTTTCTTCATATCCTAAATCTTTGTGCCAAACCTCAACGGGACCTCATATATGAAATGGAGGAAGTACCATGAACATAACACACATCTTGGATGAAAACAGCGCTCCTTTCTGTTTTGTGTATCACACAAGCACAGAAAAGCATTTAAAAGGTGCCTCTGCAAATTTAACTCTAAAAGCTCTCTCTTCTGTCACATAGATTCTGATGGTGATATTGTAGCTTAAATTCATACTCTCGCCTCTTTATTTAAGAAATTCCACTGTTTCAGTTGATAATTTACACATTTCAAGGCATAAGAGCTCTTCAAATATTTGTAAGGAGCCCGATCAAACAGAGAGCATCACCTTGGTTGAGAGAGGCGCAAGGCGCACCAAGGCGTTAACGGCCGAAGCGACAAGGTGCAAAGCACATGTGAAGGCGCGTGCCTTTTTGACGCAATGCGCTCTATTTGTTTTGTAATTTTTTTGGCAAAACTACCTTTTTCAGGAGTTGTCAATCTACGAAACATGTAAAGGAGTAAATATTGAGAGTGCGGGAAAAAGGAAGGGCATAAGTAAAGGTCTAGTTAAGAAAGTTACGGACTGTACATACCAATGTGTCCATTAACTAGTGCGTCAGTTAATTGTGCATCGCCCAAAAGGCTCACATAAAATGCACCAAGGCGTTTTGGCCTGTGCCTCATCCAAGGCACGCCTTAGGCGCACTTGAGGCGCACCTTTTTAAACTGAGAGATTATATGCTAGTGTTTGCAATAAATTAATGAATTAAACGCTTCGATTTCACCAGGCTGTTCCCGCACATTCAGTTATAATTCTACTGCACTACAACAGAATATAAAAAAACCAGCACTTCCTTAGCGAATTAACCATAATAAACGATGGTTTGTAACTGGGCCCACAGAAAGCATCCTACTTTTAAAGCATGACAGTAGTACTTCAGCACAACATTGCAATTGATGGCTCCTTTGTAGCACAAGGGTTCGCCACGCAATTTAAGACTTCTTGAAAGGTGAAGGGTAAGGGAGCCTTTTTACTAAACAAAGTACCACTTCATTATGTTCACCATTCCACTACATAAATCTTTTTCATTGCTTAAAGTTACCATACATAGAAATCTAGAATGAGTGAAAAAGCCGAGAAAAGAAAGTGGGGCTAAATGAGTGAAATGGAAGGAGCATAAGTCAGTCGTGATCTAGAGTCGGCACAGCGTGTTTGTATCATAATTTTTGCACACACATTCTTAGCTAACTAGTTTCCTTATAATAAAGGCAAAGAAATACTATTAATCAAGGTATGAGATATAACCACTAAATCAAAATGAAAACCCCCCACAATCCCTTCTTTTCACCTGCTGAAATAGCAAAGTATCATCCAGTTTTGGTAGAAGGGTCACTTGCAGCAAGAGGGAAAGCTACGTAGTAACAAAAGGTAGCTCACGTTACCCCAAACTCGAGAAAAATATGAAAAATATACAAAAAATATAGATGTTTTTTTACCCCAAATTATATACGAGTACTATTTTGATTGTTATAAAGCAAAAAAAAAAAAATTTACCTTCTAAAATTATTTTTGCTACCCCGAAAACAATATTCTGGCTTTGCCGTGTTGCAAGGATGCCGTATAATTTAAGTTTGCTACAAAGCATACGACATTTTCTATCAAACCACATAACAATCTATATCAAGCATCAGAACAATTACTTGAGAACTTGTTACTATAACTTGCCAAACACAAAATCTATTAACAATACAAAACCCTAACTGCAAACACAATGTACAGACTTATAACTAGTGAAACAAAGCTAAATCTATCAAATATAGAGTGCAAAATAATGTAGAAACCGTCGACAAACCTGTTAATATCGGCTATTAAGGGAGATGCATAAATACTAGAGCTTACTTCTGCTTGCCATCGAAGCTCCAAATGCTGAGGACACTGCGTGTTCAGCAAATCGTTTTCATCCCTAAATATATCATCATCATCATCAACATCAATTTCACAAATCAACTAATTTGGGATCAATTAATACTACTCATACAAAGAAAGCCGTCAATTTACGCTCATTCCCGAAATCGAAAACCAAACAAATGACAAAAGATAGAGGCAACATTGCAAAAGAACATACAAATTAGGGTAAGCAACTTCATCGTCGGAGGGTTTTCGTTCTCTGAACTTATTATTTTGCTGAGAAATTACATCGCTAGGGTTGATGATCAAGAACAGTAATAGGGAAATTAAACAGTTCCTTTTGATTATTACGGTGAAGGTCATGTGAATTGATTTTTTTTGGGGGGAAAAATTGAGTGCAGAGAAATAGAGAGGATGAAGAAATTGGGTGAGGTCTGAGATTTTAATTGTTCCCCTAGATACCTGCACTCAATTTCGATCGGAGGGAAGGTAACCTATTTGTGAGTGTCTTATTTTTACTCGATCACGTATACGGTGAACGATTAAAATACATTTCAAATTTAATTAATTAATTAAGATAATATTATGAAACATATACTAGTGTGAATGTTCATCGGCTCTAAGCTCATAGTTATCTGATACAACTAGGGTTTGGGTAAATAACACACATCTTTCTCTTCTCTCTATTCTCTCTTTTATTTTTCGGATAATAAATTTAGTTATATTTAATTTAATACGGAGTATTAATTAGTTTTGGTTCCCGTGCTGTTTCAGGTTATAAATACTCAAATGTAAGTTACAACTCGAGACTAATGAATGATATATTGAATTCTGTGGGCTGCAGTATGACTTGACTATTAGGATCATGGCCCTTTAAGGACTCCTCTAACCTTGCCATTAAACATAATTAGTGGACTTTCGGACCTAGTTGTGCATGTAAAACTAACTGTAAAATATAAAATTGCATAAATTAAATTACGGTAATTTAAATTACAATAATAAAAATAGACCTTTTTGAGAGGTCTTTTGAGGAGCTTCAAATACTCAAATTAGAGTACCTACTCTCTTAATCCACCCTAAGATTATACCAACTTATACTATATAATAAAGGAAAATTAAACAAGAATAATCCATCCTATTCATGGTCTTCCATAAATAAACCATACTTTAATTAATCTCATAATAAACCGAACTTTCATACAACTTTTCCTAATTAAACTCGCCCCAATTTTAACTTGTAGGTGACCTGAATTTGCAGGTCACTCCTTCCCCCCAAAACAAACCACCATTATCCCTTCTTTACCTTTCTCACCAAATCAAGCAAGCAAGGCAGCCATTGAGGGTCACAAATCAAACCACATTAACCTCTTCTTTCCCTCCCATCTTACTTAGATATCATCGTCGGAGGCACCATCTCCAACCACCGTCAAATCTGGTGGCGGCAAGGAGAGAGTACCCCGTTGAGGTCGACAACGACACGGTCATCAAAGAGGTCTCCACCGTTGAAGGAGGTGGGGGTGAGATGAGAGGAAAAAAAGCGTTGAGTAAGTCGGTGAGGTTACATGTAGCCGTATATAGCGGTGGTCGATGGTGGCTCAATTGTTATTGATTTTTGGTGGAAAATAGTGGAGGCTAGCCATTTTGGGGTCAACACAGTGGTTGGGGGATCACATATGGTTGATTTTTGGTGGGTTTTTTGTGTGTATCAAATTTATTGAATTTTTTTTTTTTTTCTATTAAAGTTTGAATCTTTTACTTATGATCTTATTGATTTTGCAAATTTGATGTGAATTTGCAATTAGTTCTTTATATTTCCACAATTCCACTGATTTTAACACCGGTGTACAACGTCGATCTTGGGGGTGTTTTGTTAAAAACGTCAAGTTTTAAGCTAAAATTTGCCCCAGCTTTGAGGGGATTAGGGTGGTCTAATGACGTTGTGGTTATGGTTTGTTTGAGTGTTTTTCGGCTGAGACGATTTAAGGGTAGTGGTTGTAGTTAATGGTGATGGAAGGTGGTGTTGAAAAAAGCTAGGTCGAGAGTGGTGGAGGTGGTCAATGGTGGAGATGGAATGTGGTGATAATGGTGATAGAAGTAGGTAAAAAATGTGTTTAGTGAAGATGGTAACCTGATGATCAAGTAGTAGGTCACCTGGTACATTTAAAGAAGATGATAGTAATAGGTAGGTTTATTGTGAAATTAAATAAAGATTGGTTTATTTTTGGAAGACCATGAATAGGATGGATTATTCGTGTTAAATTTTCCTATAATAAACTAGATTATAATAGTATAGTACTTAAAATTATAAGGATAATATTATGAGTATAAATTGACCCAAAAATTTATCAATTTTGATCCATTTTCTATATGGCTTATTTGGGCTGATTTTGTGTTGTGTATTTTGTGATTTTTTTTTTTATGTGTTAAAATGATGATGATAATGAATTAGTTAAGGGGGTATTTATAGGCCTAAATTTGGAGGACAAGTTAGGCTAAACTTGACCCAAAAATTGACCATAAAATTGGGCTCACAATGGAGCTCATTTTAGCCGGCCCACTTGTGGCTCTCTTGGGCCTAAATTTGGTCCATTTATTTGGGTCTATTTAATATTCATTAGTCCATTTAATACTTAAATGAATTAATTAACAATAATGAAATATACTTAACAATTAAATAGTAAATGACAATTATATCAATATATAATTTATCACTTTAGACTCTAATGTTCTCCATTCTATTAACCTATAAATCGTATTAGTCACTAATCTTTTATTAATGACAAATAACCCTTTTTAGTAAATTAACTTTTAATTACTAATTCACAATATCACAAAATCTTTATTATTCAATTATCGTATAAAAGAATAATAACACTCTAGTTCCATATCTATTATTAGCCTTAATATTAATTGTCTAGTTATACTATATCAAATATAAATAACTAGGTTATGTTGGACTTCCTTCCATTAGGTGTGACTGATCAGTTGATTACCGCCGTCACACGACAGTAACATCAAACTCTAGCAAGCCGAGCGTTACCGATATACGTTAATCAACTGACTTATAATAAGCTATATTCCCCTTTATTCCTTTAATGAGATTTATTAAGTATTCGCAATATTGTGGAGGACACTGACTCCAACAATCTCCCACTTGTCCTCACAAGTGTTGCGATACCAATTCTCTTGTCACTTTTGATCTCCCACTCAATGCAAGGTGTCTTTCAGGTCGCACTTGCAATTGATCTGATCTAGAGTGGTTTTCTTGATCAGGAGAATAACTGTCCGACCGGAAAAATCTACCATAGATTACTTCCGAGCGTGGCCACGCATTTCCAGTCATTTCTCCTCGAGTGGCTCTGAGATACTAAACCCCGACAAGGGTAGACAATTCCTGTTACCCTGTAAGCCTGCAATCAATCACAGATCACCATGACCCAGAATATACCCTGTAGCCTCCTTTTACAGCACGACGTAGGATATAAACCAAAGTCACTCGGAAATTGTACTGACTCAGACAAACATTTAACAGTCTAAAGAATCGACTCAAAGGAATACTTTAGAGTTCCTTGCCACGACCAGGCAATAAAATTTAGGACTCTGGTTAATGGTCACTGCCCAGCAGAATATCTAATAGTCTGCCAAAGTAATCGACTAGTCATTCTATCTATGACCCATGGTTACTGAACACACCATCAAATCGACTTACTAACTAATCACTAGTGAGACATCACCTCTTATAAGTAACTAGGGGCTAAATACTAAGTTGATCTCGTTCACTTTAATAGGGTTCAGTGTTGTCTCTACAACCTATTGGGATGAACCAAGTATCAATCAATTATTAATTGACTAAGAACAAAACATAAATGCTATATATTTAGTAAAACTAGATGATCATATATCAAAATAATTTACAAATCCAAAACCTTCTTGATACCCATCGAAACTACATGACGATCATGTTTCGATTGAGGTAAAGGTTTGGTTAAAGGATCAGCGATATTGTCGTCTGTCCCTATATTACATATCATAATTTCCTTTCTTTCCACATAATCTCTAATTACATGAAATTTCCTAAGTACATGTCTAGATTTATTGCTAGACTTTGGCTCTTTAGCGTGGAAGACAGCTCCATTATTATCACAGAATATGGGAATTGGATCTTCGGCATTAGGGACTACTTTTAGACCCTCTTAAAACAGTCGAATCCAAACTGCTTCTTTCGCAGCCTCTAATGCGACTATGTACTCAGTTTCCGTTGTAGAGTCTGCTATTACTGACTGTTTGGAACTCTTCCAACAAACTGCACCTCCATTCATAATGAAAACATACCCTGACTGAGATTTCAAATCGTCTCGATCAGTTTGAAAACTAGCATCCGTATAACCTTTTACACGTAGCTCGTTGTTTTCTCCAAAAACTATAACTGAATCCTTAGTTCTTCTTAAGTACTTAAGGATATTCTTTACTGCTATCCAGTGACTCTCACCTGGATTGGCTTGGTATCTACTCGTCATACTCAGAGCATATGACACATCTGGACGTGTACACATCATAGCGTACATGATTGATCCAACAGCTGAAGCATATGGAATCGATTTCATGCGTTCAACATCCTTTTGTTCAGTAGGACACTGTGATTTACTCAGAGTAATCCCATGACCCATAGGTAAAAACCCTCTCTTGGAGTTCTTCATGTTGAACCTGTCAAGGATCTTATCGATATAAATTTCTTGACTTATCGCTAACTTCCTTTTGGATCTATTTCTATAGATCCTGATGCCCAAAATCCTCTGAGCTTCTCCCAAGTCCTTCATTTGGAAATGATTTCCTAGCCAGTTCATTACAGAAGTGAGCATAGGTATATCATTTCCTATTAGCAGTATGTCATCCACATAAAAAATTAAAAATACAACTTTGCTCCCACTGAACTTTGTATACAGACACGGTTCCTCAACACTTCGAGTAAATCCGTTCTGTTTAATCACTTGATCAAATCGGTGATTCCAACTCCTGGATGCTTCCTTAAGACCATAAATTGACTTCTTAAGTTTGCAAACTTTCTTAGGATTTTTATGGTCGATAAAACCTTCAGGTTATGTCATATACACCTCCTCATCCAGAATCTCATTCAGGAAAGCGGTTTTAACGTCCATTTGCCAAATTTTATAGTCATGAAATGCAGCAATTGCAAGAATTATCCTAATGGATCGCAACATAACCACTGGAGCAAAGGTCTCATCATAGTGCAAACCATGAATCTGAGTAAAACCTTTAGCTACTAGTGTAGCTTTGAAAACATCTGGGTTTCCATCCAGTCCATATTTGATTTTAAAAATTCATTTACACTGAAGAGGTCTTACTCCTTCAGGTAAATCTCTCAGGTTCCATACCTGATTTTCGGACATTGAATCCATTTCGGATTTCATTGCCTGAATCCATTTCTCGGAGTTGGGACCAGAAACAGCCGCTTTGTAGGTTGCAGGTTTGTCACTTTCTAAAAGTAAGACGACCTGTTCATTTCCTTCTTCGATCAAACCTAGATATCGATCAGGTGGATGACTTACTCTCCCTGACCTTCTAGGTTCAAAAGGAATGACAACTGAATCAGGGACAGAAGAACCAATTTCTTGTGTCACGGCTTTAGTTTGTGACTCTTGAACTTCGTCAAGTTCAAATTTTCTCCCACTCTGTCTCCTAGAAATAAATTCCTTTTCTAGGAAGACAGCCTCACGAGCCACAAACACTTTGTTCTCATGACGGTTATAGAAGTAATAGCCACGTGTTTCCTTTGGGTAACCTACAAAGACACATTTCTCAGATCTTGGTGCTAGCTTATCGTCTGTCTTACTTTTGACATAAGCATCACAACCCCATATTCCGATAAATGATAGTGTAGGGACTTTCCTTCTCCATAATTCATATGGAGTTTTCTCAGCTGCTTTAGTCGGGCTACGATTCAAGTTAAGAACTGCTGCTTCAAGCACAAAGCCCCAAAATGAGTCTGTAGATCAGTCAGAGGTTGACTCACCAAAATTACTTAAAATTGGTATGGAACGGCTAAACCTGTAACACCCCGACTTTTCCTCTTATATAAATAATTCATTTCGTTTAAGTTCATATTTTATTTCTACCGATTTTCTCATTTTTAGCTCGAGAAAGTCATTTCCTTAGCTTACGTGTTGTGTTCGGGTCGAGGTTGCGTGGTTCGAGGTGGTTGTCGGGTGTGTGATTGAGTGTAGGGTGAGCTAGTAGGTGTATGAGTGGTTAGGGAGGAGTTTAGGGGAGTAGAAGTATTAAAAAGTAAGTTAGGAAGTTGATTTTCGAAGCCAAAAATTTCTGGACGGAGTTGAGCACCAAACCGACAGGTTCTCCCCCTGAACCGACCGGTTCAGCACCCAAATCGACCGGTTCCCCCTTGAACCGGCCGGTTCTGCCTGATTACGAGCTGCAGGTTTCGTTTTTGCTCGGGACTTAATTTCCACGAAACCCCTTATATTTCCTTGACCCTCTAACCCTAATATCACTTTTAAAGCCGTTCTTTATTCAATACATTAATTTTCTCTCTTCTCTCTCTTCAAAACATCATTTAATCTCATTCAATCCTCCATTAAAACCTCTCAAGTTCATCTCTTTTTGCCCTAATTCTCATCCCTTTGCTATTCCTTCGGTAATTCTTTCATTCTCTTTTACTTTAGGCTTAATTTATATTGTTTTTACATTATTTAATGTGTTGTATATATTGAATGCTTGTATTGTGTGTGTTATATGTGTTGATTTATCGAAGGAGAAGGCGAAATCACCGAGGAGGACACAATACACTACAACAATTTGTCACTTGCGCCACGACAAAATTCGTGGCGCAAGTACTAAATTTCCGTGGCTATGACACTTTGCCACGGAAATTTAAGTCGTGGCGCAAGTGACTGTGGCAAAAAAATAGCCACGGAAAAAACTGAATCGTGGCGAGATTTTAGTTTTTTGCCACGCATTATCCCGTGGCTAAAATGTCGTGGCGCAAGTACTAAATTTCCGTGGCTATGACACTTTGCCACGAAAATTTAAGTCGTGGCGCAAGTGACTGTGGCAAAAAAATAGCCACGGAAAAAACTGAATCGTGGCGAGACTTTAGTTTTTTGCCACGCATTATCCCGTGGCTAAATGTTGGAAAAGAGATTTGAACCCTTGACCTTTCACTTACTAGTTGATGTATTAACCATTGTGCCAGTTAGAAATTATTGACTAATTATGTAATCAATAGTTACTTAAACTTTAATTTGGTTATTAATTTTGCGATTTAGTTATAATATTTGAAGTTATAAATTTGTATTTTTCTCTCGATTCCTTTTTCTCCAGATTTCATCGAGTTCGATGACGTCAATGGCTGCCATAGCCGTCACGACTGCGAGAAGGAGCTCTAAAAACTTTTGGATTATGTTCATCTGTAACTCAACAAACAACATACAGCAGTAACTCAACAAGAAATCCTCAAGAAACACCAGCACACACACTCGTCATTTGATTTATTCAGTTAAATACCCACGAACTGTAATGATTTGAGGTTTGCTAAAACATAGGCATCAGATCGACGAATCTATCAAATTAAACAAATCTAATCTGACCCAAAACAACATACAGCTGTAACTCAACAAGAAATCCTCAAGAAACATCAGTACACACTCGTTATTCGATTTATTTAGTTAAATACCCACGAACTTTAATGATTTGAGGTTTGCTAAAACATAGGCATTAGATAGACGAATCTATCAAATCAAACAAATCTAATCTGACCCAAATCTTAATTTATTATTTAATTAGTGTATCATTAAATAACAAATCTATTTAATTATAAACAACAATTGTGATTAAATAATCAATCTCGAAATTACAGTAATTTATTAAATTAAATTTACCTCCGTGGCAGTTTGTGATTTCCTCCTGTTCAAGGTAGCCGTATCTTTGAGGGTTTTTATTTTTTAGGTTTCTATTTATGGGTGGGGAATATTGGGATATGGGCTTTTGTTGGTGGGTTTGGTTAATGTTTTACATTTATTTATTTTGGTAATTTTGGTAATCTCTCATCTCTTTTTCGCTGATGACAGTATCTTATTTGCTAGAGCCACTGTACAAGAATGCTCAAAGATAGCTAATTTGATTAGCAGGTACGAGGAAGCATCGGGGCAGAAAATTAACTATTCTAAGTCGGAAGTGGTTTTCAGCAAGCGAGTCACTGCTACGATTCGGGAGACTATTACAGCAACGTTGGGGGTGCGTATGGTGGACCGTCACGAAAAATATCTGGGCCTCCCTACGATCATCGGACGCTCGAAGAAGGCTATTTTTGTTTGTTTAAAAGACAAAATGTGGAAAAAATTGCAGGGTTGGAAGGAACGTATGCTATCTCGGCCAGGGAAGGAGGTTCTTATTAAAGCGGTGGCGCAAGCTATTCCGACATATATGATGAGCATCTTCTCTATCCCACAGGGGATTATTGATGAGCTTCACGGTCTCATGGCTCGCTTTTGGTGGGGTTCGTGTGAGACTAAACGGAAAATTTATTGGTGGTCGGGGTCACGCTTATGTCAACCAAAAAGCGTTGGAGGGATGGGCTTTAGGGACCTTAGTGTTTTTAACCAGGCTCTGTTAGCAAAACAAGTTTGGCGTCTCATGACTAAACCCGAGATTCTTCTAGGTCGTGTGCTTAAAGCGCGGTATTTTAAGCACTCGACGATCCTTGTGGCTAAAAGAGGTTTTGATCCGAGATTTGCGTGGAGGAGTCTGTGGGCTGCGAAAGCTCTTCTGCTTGAGGGGCTGAAGTGGCGAGTTGGTAATGGGCACAACATTAATGTGTGGACGGACCCGTGGCTTCCTGGGCCGTCTGCGTCTAACACCCCTAAGCCTAACCTTAATGCCGACTCCATGATGATGGTTGCGGATTTCATTGACCCTACGACATGTGAGTGGCGTGCTGATTTATTGTCTGAGGTGCTTACGGAGGAAGAGGTTAAGCTCGTGTACAAGCTTCCCTTGGCTAACCCGCTGCCTGTGGACCTGTTGTACTGGTGGCCGAATAAGAATGGTATGTACACGGTGAAATCTGGGTACCGACTCGGGATGAGTGTTGTGCCACCCGTGAGTAATGATGATGATGGGCTGAGTGATGTTAGCTACTGGAATATGATTTGGAATTTGCTCGTCCCTCCAAAAATTTCACATTTTGTCTGGAAATTTTTTACGAACACTCTTCCGGTCAAAGCAAATTTGGCGAGACGTCATTGTTGCGATGTTTCGAGCTGTGATGTTTGTGGGGCTGTTGGGGTTAGTGTCCTCCACTGCGAGTGCAATAACATAAATAAATCTCTAAAGGTACACAGGGTACATTTTGTATTTAATCAGTTGATTAACGTTTATCAATAACGGTTGGCTTGCTAGATAAGTTTGACGTTATTGTCATACAGATGGCGGTGATCAACTGGTCCCTAAGAGTCACACCTAAAGGATGTGTTTGAGAGATATGATTATTTGAGAAAATTGTCATATTGATGCCTTATTTAATGACTAAACGGTTAGTCAGTGTTGTTGACTAAAAGGTTAGTCAAATGTGACTAAAATGTTAGTCAAGTGTAATGTTGGTACGGCTATTTAATACTGATTAAATAATTTTAGCTGATGCGAATTAAATGTAATTCGTGAATTGAATATAAACTGTTATATTTAATTATTGTGTATAATGCAAGCTAATTTAATATAAACCGTTATAATTAATTAGCAAATTATAAATATAAGGATATTTATAATATATTATAGTCGGTCCATACAGATGACACTAGGAATATAATGCATTATATAAAAAGCTAAAATGATCAAGAAAAGTGTCACATCGCATTATTAATACACTCTGAACTTGATCAGCAAGTTATTGTATTTGAGGAGAATTATATCTCCCCAAACACAATGAAGTGGGCCGGCCAAAAGAGGTAGTATTAGGAGTATATTTAGCTTTCCTATATGTACTCTAATGCTCTCCTTATTTAATTGAGGAATTCCTAATTATTCAGAAGAACTACAACACAAAAACTAAAAGAAAGAAAAAGCAGTTTTTCTCTCTAATTTCTAGCAATTCAAGGGCATATCACAAATACATCTTGGGTGTTACAATTGGGAGATACCATATTATTGGTATTGTTCTTAGGCCAAATTTACAAGGATTAAAGGTTAATTCTAAATCTTATTGTTTTATTATGCAATTTCAATTTATGACTTTAAATCTTATAAAAGTATTCATTATAATCCTGTGAATTTAACGGTCTATATACGGATATAAACCTACAAGTGGTATCAAAGCCTTAGGGCACATGAAATTTTTATAAGATTTTCATAAAATCGATTTTGTATTGAATTTTAATCAATTGGCCGTATGTTGTTTGACCTTTTGATTTTGGCCGAATGAACAAATGAATTGGATTGATCATGCTTTTGTTAAATGGGCCGTATGTTTTGATTAATAAGATGATTTTGCCTAATCTTAAATCAAGTCTTATGCTTTGGCCGTATGTTTTGTATAAGTGGCCATATGTTTGTGTTTTATCCATTAGGCCGTATGTTTTTGTGCTATTAATATTGATTTGCTTGCTTTTAAATCAAATTTAATCTTATGGCCGTGTGTTCTTATTGAGTTTTGGTCTATTTGATTCATATTTCTTGATGTTTTAAGATGTTAAATCGATCACATATGAATTTGTATAAGTTTTGATTTAATACTGATTGAATTAAAACATAAAAGGATCAAATCTTGTACGTTAATGAACATATTGTGTGCTAATCATTAGATCTATCAGTTTTAAGTTGTTTAATTTAAAAGGTTAAATTGAATCACTTAAGTCAATGTTTAATACGGATTAAAATTGATTAGGATCGATCTAATTATAAGCATGATTGAATTAAAATAGTTTAATTCATTTATCTTAATGTTGGTCGGATTATATTTTTTTTTTTTTGGGTAAATATATGTTGTTTTTTTTTTATGGCCGTATTAATTAAAATTAAAAAAAAAAAAAAAAAAAAAAAAAAATTGGTATTTTTAATGTTTGGCCGTATGAATTATAAAAAAAATAAATAAATAAATAAAAAAAAAAAAAATTAATTCGGTATTTCTTTGTTTTGGCCGAATGCAATTTTGGTTTTTGAAAATTTTTTTGGGTAGTTTTGTTATATTATAAAGATAATATGTTTTGTTTTATTGTGAAGTAGTTCATAATAAATATGATACCCAATATTTTAAAGCAGTTTAAAATATTTTGAGATCGAATTTATGTTACACCGATAATATAAATTGATTTGGATTATTATTTTGATTAAGGTATTATGAACAATTAAGGAATTGTTGCATAATGATAATCATTTTAAAAGAGGTGGTTTGGATAAATAATCAATTGTATGCATTGATTTTATTATGTTTAGTTGATGCTTTATTTATGTTTGTGAATGAATGTTTGAATGAATGGTTGATTTTACGCATTTTTTTTTTTTTTGTACAAACGATTGTAATTTATTAGTGTGGCCTTAGAAAGTTGTGTTTTCGTAATGAAGGAAACACAATTTTGGTTGTATTTTGAGATCTCGAATCTCCAATTTTGTAATATTTTTTTAATTTTGGCATATTTTGAATTAGAATGTAAATAGGTTTATTTTTGTAATTCAAAATTGTAATTTTGAGAAGATTCAAGTTGAAGATTCAAGATGGACTCCCACTTAAAGCCCAAGATGAAGAATGAAGACAAGCTTAGGGTCCATGGATGGATTCCACTTTGTATTTGTCTTTATTTTCATAGGGATAGGCCACACTAGGTGTTTTTCGTTTTTGCGTTTTCTTTACCGTTTTTCATTGCATTCACGTTAGATAGTAGCATCATATTCCGCCTAAACTAAACCAAACCACCTAATATGCATGAAAATGGATCATATAGTTGCATCCTAGATTATTGACATACGGATGTCATTTGTTTAGAGCTATCACCTCAATTTAATCATTCACGATAATGCTAGATATTAGTTCACTTAAAATGAATTAAAATGAGTTGATGGGATCTTCCTCTAAAACTGAAATTGAGAATTAGTCTTTATAAGTCAAACCACTATGAATCCCTTCTTCCTCGGTAGGCATAATATGACCCCTTCTACGTTGGGTAAGTAGTGGCTGTCAACTTAGTTTATCTCAACATTATGGTTCGAGTAATATCTCGAAGGTATGGTGGACTAATAGATAGGATTTACTGAAATCTATCGACCAAGAATTCTAACAGTAGAATTGGCCAAGAGGTTGGCTTATCAATTTAAAGAAATTGAGTCTTGGGATCATTTATATAATTCTCGAGGGAGGTCGATTATATGAGTGCACGAGTCATTGCATTAAAACGTTATTGCTTTATGACTTAAACTTTTAAAACCATGATTTCTTATCTTTTCTCTTCTTCTTCTTTCTTTTACACAGTTTCGAATACGTTATATACAGATATAACTACTATAACAAATGGCTGTCCGTACAGACGAACCAATGCCAAGTGCCACACTAATGCGCGAATCATGGCTTAGAATTTTCATGGCAAGATGAATCGGTACTGATCAAAACATGATGGGTCCAACTTTTCTCGATTGGGAGGTCGCGTTACGGAATCGCCATCGCCGACGGTAAGCTCAAGTACTTGATCGAGCCACCACGCGCTCTACCACTCCCGATGCGTAAGGTTGTCAAACCTTTGCTTATAACGATTTCATGATGGAAGCGGGTGCGTTCTGAACGCACTCATCTATGCAATGGAACCCAATTTGCAAAGACGTTTCATTACCCAAGGTGCAAACAAGATTTTCACCACTTACTAAGGAATTCTCAAAGCTCCGAGAATTAAGAGTTACGAGTATACTACTCGCTTCTTTGAAGCTAGACTCCAAAAGGGCCAACCGGTTGGTCCACACCTTCTCGCCATGATCGAGAACGTTGAGAAATCGAGGAGCTTGGTTGCACGATCGATGAGAAGATCATCATTGATCGAGTGCTTCACTCTCTTCACGATGGGTATGCCCTCTTTAGGGCAAACTATTACATGAATGACATGCAGAAAAGTCTGCATGAACTACATTCACTCCTCGCATGCACTGAGAGTGATCCAAGTCGAGTGGGAGCACGAAGCAAGATGTTCTCATGATTGGGAACAAGAAGGGTAAGGGTAAGGCTCCGGCTAACCTAGCTGTAGGTAAGCCAAAATTCAAGAGGCCAGTGGTTGCTAAGAGTGGGCCTGGTGAGGCTAGCGGTAGCTCACAAGGCAAGGCAAAAGCCAAGCAGAGCATAGAGTGCCACCATTGCCACAAGCCTGGGCATCGAGGCGAATCGTCCCTGTATCCGAGGACATAAAAGCAGCCGCCGCCCCGCTGGTATGTCTTCTTTTATTCATATGATTGAGATTAACCATGCAAGTTTCGGAACTTGGGTACTTGATACTGGATGTGGTTCTCATCTGTGCAATCATTTGCAGGGCCTAAGAAGTATCAGCACTCTGGCAAGAGGTGATGTAGACCTGTGAGTGGGGAATGGAGCAAGAGTTGCTGCCGTTTCAGTAGGAACATATGTAATCCAACTCCCGAGCGGGTTTGAGTTATTTCTGAATAAGCATACTATGTACCTAGTTTATCTAAAAACATTATTTCAGATCCGCTCTTGATAAAGAAGGATTTTCATTTTCAATTAAGAATAATAGTGTATTTTCACATCAACGATATGATTTATGGTAAAGTCAAGTTTCCATGAACTAATTTGTGTTTTAGATCAAACCACAGAAATCATGCATGTGAGTAACAAGAAAGCAAAGGTTGGTGACAAAGATCAAACGTATTTATGGCATTGCCGAATGGGACACATAAATGAGAAACGCGTGAAAAAGCTCATTGATAATGGGACAATAGCCCCATTTGACTATGAAACTTTTGGCACGTGCGAATCATGTCTTATAGGAAAAATGTCTCGAATTTCCTTCAAAGGTGTTGGAATGCGCGCTGCTGACCTATTAGGACTCATACATACTGATGTGTGCGGACCTATGTCAATCAACGCTAGAGACGGCTATAGGTATTTCATCACTTTCACGGACGATTTGAGTAGATATGGACATGTCTACTTAATGAAGCATAAAAGTGAGTCCTTTGACAAGTTCAAGGAATTCCAGAATAAGGTTGAGAACCAACTGGATAGAAAGATAAAAGCACTACGTTCAGATCGTGGTGGCGAATATCTTTCAACTGAGTTAAAATTATAGTCGTGGCTAAATGAATGTTTTTGCCACGATTTTAACTTTTTTCCGTGGCGCAAGTGATTATTTGCCACGACATATTTCTTTCGTGGCATAAATTTCTCCCGTGTCCAATCAAAATAGTTTTTTCCGTGGCTAAAGCAAATTATGCCACGTTTCACTAATTACCGTGGCATAATTCGTGGCCCAAGTGTTAATTTGTTGTAGACTTGTAGTGATACTTGTGGAGGAGGACGAAGAGTAGACTGAATTTGCTTCAAACAAGGTAATTAGGTATAGCCCTAGTGATATTTCGACATGTATGAGGCCCTAGATATTGTCTAGGATGTTTTGTATGGTTGTATGATTATAAAGTTGCATGCTTTGGCTTGTTTGGTTGTGTCCTAATCATTGTACTTGAACTTGTGAGTCGGCCTCATACTTGTGCGAGTCTAGAAGCAAGTCTAGGCTTGCTTGATCATTGAATATTGTTGAGTGTGTGGTTATAGTGAATAAAGTTGTTAACTTGATATGTTAAAGGGCTTGGTTATGAGTTTATGTTGATCACCTTGACTATTATTCCGTTTGTAACTATGTTAAAGATACTAAATTGTATTGTATTGAGTATGAGTATGGAAGTGGCATGCTATGATAATGTTTGACAATGAGATGATGGTTTTGACATTGAATTTGAGTTGGTTTGATTGAGCTTGAGTTGAGTGTGCGTACGTGCCTTTGTTAGCACGCGTGCGTGAGGAGATACGACGTCCATTGTAGGACGGATACCGCCCTTAGGGGTTCTCATCCGCTTTTGTCACGGATAGGGACTATGGTTTGATTATATGTCGACACCGTTTTTGTCGCGGTGACACCGTCTTTGTTCGCGGTGGGTTTGGCCAAATTTTGACTGTTTGAGGAGCTTTTGTCGTTCCGCCATAGGGTTGGGACTTTTGTCGTTCCGGGGTGATTCTTGTTGCTTCACCCAGTCCTCCGTGCTTACTCTTGCATTTGACTATTGATGATTGAGATAACTTGTGATGGCTTGACTTGAGATCGTTGTAGGGTTGCTTGTGTTACTATTTGAGTATGCTTTGAGGTTTCATCTGTTGTTGTACTTTATACATAGGCCGTAGGCCAGGTAAGGTACTTGTTGGTTTGTCGATTATGTTTTATATGTTGAAATATGACTGGGGAGCACCTAGTTACTCCCCACTGATTGTGGCTGTTACTTTCTTTGTGGCAGGTTTGCATGCGGGGACGGGTTTGTGTGAGAAATGACGACCCCGTAGCTAGCCTTGTTTGAATTTGGACTAGACACTTTGGATTAGACTTGTTGTTATTTATTATTCCTATACTTGTGTCTTTGGATTTGGATGTAAGGGGTATTTATTCCCCATTTATTAGGCTCAAGGCCTATTGTCTTTTTTTGTTTGTTTGAGTAGGGAGTAATGACTCGGATTCACGGTGTTTCCGCCACCGTGACTTTCATTTTATTTTCATTTTCTTACTTAAAACCTTTTTAAAACGTATTTTATTTTATTTGAAAATTCCGTGTTGTTACAAATCCGTCTCTAATTTTAACTAAAATTGGATCTCGGGATCATTCATATAAATCAGTGGGGAGATCTTTATATGAATGTGTTTATGTTTAATTGTTTTTCATGTATGCTTATGTTTTTTTCTTTTTCGTTTGTAGATTTACTATTAATTATGGCGTCTGCATCTAATGATACGACTCTCCCTCCTACTCCTCCTCCTAATAATTCTACTCCTGCTCATTTGACACGAGATTTATGGCTCCGCTTCTTCATGGATAAGTTTATCCTGAAGGATGACGGTAGCAACTTTTTGGATTGGGAAGCCAATCTCAGCAGTGCAGCCATAGCAGATGGTAAACTGCGGTATTTGGTTGACCCTTCCCCTCCTGTACCGACACCAACGTCCACCTGTTGTTAAGGACGCCTATGATGAGTATCATATGGAGTCCAATGCGATCAGAAATGTTATGCTCTTTTCTATGGAACAAGAACAACATAGGAGGTGTGTAGGTTTGACATCGCATCAAATTTACACAAAGTTGATTAAAAGTTTCTCGAAGGCTCCCCGAATCCTTCAATACGACGCGGCTGCTAAATTTTTCGAGGCTCGCCTCGCAAAAGGGCAGTCCGTGTCAACCCACGTGCTCAAAATGATTGAGTATGTGGAAACATTGCAGAGATTAAGGATTCCGATCACGCAAGAAGTTGCGATTGATCGAGTTCTCCACTCGCTACATGAAGGCTTTAGTCATTTTCGTATGAATTATAATATGAATAACATGAATAAAAGTTTTCATGAGCTACACTCTCTGCTTGTGCAAGCAGAGACTGATATGAAAGTGAGTGGGAGCAACCGAAGAGAGGTGTATAGTATGTCGGTTAAGGGTAAGGGGAGGTTCAAACCCAGTTCGAAAAAAGGGAAGAAATCTTGTGGGGCGAAGGTCAAGGGCAAGGCTCCTATGGAGAGTATGTCCAAGCTAAAAAAGAATGGCCCTAAACCGGACACAAAATGTTTCTACTGCTCTGGTGTCGGACACTGGCAAAGAAACTGTTCGAAATATTTGGAGGACATAAAGACTGGAAAGGTCGTCCCCAAAAGTAAGCTTTCCTCTTCAATCTATGTGATAGACGTAAATTACACTTCAGCTAGTACCTGGGTACTTGACTCAGGATGCGGTTTTCACCTTTGTAATCATTTGCAGGGGTTAGTAAGAACAAGAAAGCTAGCTAAAGGAGATGTAGACCTACGACTACGGAATGGAGCTAAAGTAGCGGCCGTCTTATTAGAAACTTATGTACTTATTTTGCCATTTGGTTTGGAGTTGTGTTTAAATAACTGTTATTATGTTCTAACTTTGAACAAGAATATATTATCGATGTATGTATTTGATGCAGAAGGTTTTTCTTTTGTAAGTAAAAACAAAAGGTGTACTATTTCATTCGATGAAATGATATATGGTTGTGCAATACCGATTGCCGGCATTTATATTCTTGATTTGGCAAAAGACGTCTATCAAATAGAAACCAAAAGGCTCAAAACAGGTGATCCGGATACGACTTACCTCTGGCATTGTCGTTTAGGTCACGTAAATGACAAACGCATAAGACGATTAGTTTCAACTGGGCTTCTAAAACCATTTGATTACGAATCATATGGTGTTTGCGAATCTTGTCTTTTAGGCAAGATGACTCGTAGTCCTTTTACTGGAAAAAGGAACACGAGCTAGTGAGTTACTAGGACTGATACATACAGATGTATGTGGTCCTATGTCAATCTCAGCCAGAGGTGGGTATAGCTACTTCATTACTTTTACTGATGATTTAAGTAGATACGGTTACGTCTACTTAATGAGACATAAAAGTGAAGCCTTTGAAAAGTTCAAAGAGTTTCAAAATGAAGTAGACAATCAATTAGATAGGAAAATTAAAACTTTACGATCAGATCGTGGAGGAGAATACCTATCTAATGATTTTGATGATCATCTTGTAAATTGTGGTATTTTATCACAATTGACACCTCTAGGCACATCACTATTAAATGGTGTGGCTGAGAGAAGAAACCGAACTCTATTAGATATGGTTCGGTCGATGATGAGTCTGATTGATCTAACAATAGGATCATGGCCCTTTAAGGACTCCTCTAACCTTGCCACTAAACATAATTAGTGGACTTTCGGACCTAGTTGTGCATGTAAAACTAACTGTAAAATATAAAATTGTATAAATTAAATTACGATAATTTAAATTACAATAATAAAAATAGACCTTTTGAGAGGTCTTTTGAGGAGCTTCAAATACTCAAATTAGAGTTCCTCCTCTCTTAATCCACCCTAGGATTATACCAACTTATACTATATAATAAACTAGATTATAATAGTATAGTATTTAAAATTATAAGGATAATATTATGAGTATAGATTGACCCAAAAAATTATCAATTTTGATCAATTTTTTACCACAAACCCACGTCCTATATGGCTTATTTGGGCTGATTTTGTATTGTGTATTTTGTGATTTTTTTATGTGTTAAAATGATGATGATAATGAATTAGTTAAGGGGGTATTTATAGGCCTAAATTTGGAGGACAAGTTAGGCTAAACTTGACCCAAAAAATTGACCATAAAATTGGGCTCACAATGGAGCTCATTTTAGCCGGCCCACTTGTGGCTCTCTTGGGCCTAAATTTGGTCCATTTATTTGGGTCTATTTAATATTAATTAGTCCATTTAACACTTAAATGAATTAATTAACAATAATGAAATATACTTAACAAGTAAATAGTAAATGACAATTATATCAACATATAATCGGATTTTCTATTGTGTGCATACCATGCACATAATAAGAATAACTAATCCATTTATTTAAGGGAACAAATTAATAAAAATAAGATTCTTATAACTACCCCTTATTTCTTTCCTCATTTGACTCCCTAATTATTCTCTAGTACCCTCACGTTTATTTATTATTATTATTATTATTTTAACATCCTTAATTTTCTATTTAAATTATCCAAAAAGAAATTAAATTAAATACATATTAAAGTTATAACTTCGTTCTAACCAAAAATAATGTACTTTAATTACTCTTATTGAGTAAATTAAATCTCTTTTGCTACCAATACCATAATTTTTATTAATCGTTCTTATCATCGAGTAGTCTACGATATCAATCACCCTCGTTACAATAAGTCCCAAGAGGGTTCACCAAATTCGATTTTTGTGTCATTAGATTACGGCTTCGCCGCCGGAGTACACCGGAAAAGTAATCGGTGTAAATTCTTTGTTTTTTCTTTGTTGAGTCATATTATATATATATATATATATATATATATATATATATATAGAGATAAGATCTTTCAAGCCCTAAGTTTTGAGAAAGTCATTGAGTCCAGACATCCGCTTTGAGATTTTAACACAAAAATTAAGAACTGCAAAATTCCAGAATATTTGAGATTTTAACAATGTTAAAATCTCAAATATTCTGGAATTTTGCAGTTCTAAATTTTTGTGTTAAAATCTCAAATTTTTGTGGTAAAATCTCAAAGCGGATTCTGGACTCAATGACTTTCCCTCATTACTTGGGCTTAAAAGATCTTAACTCTCTCTCTCTCTCTCTCTCTATATATATATATATATATATATATATATATATATATATGCAAGATCCGGTGAGTCCACCTAAATATTTGAGTCCGTGAGTCCAGTTACAATATCACTGGTTTTAAGGAAGAATATCACAACATATAGGAAACAATATCACGAAAAAAAACAAGAAAAATAAAGGGTTCAAAAAATTTGTGCGGCCTGGCATAGTGTGTGATATTGTTAGTTATAATATGTGATATTGTTAGTTATAGTATGTGTAGAGTTGTAAAAAATCTCAGATTTTTTTGATATTGTTAAGTTGATAAGATCTTTTAAGCCCAACTTATTAGAGAAAGTCATTGAGTCCTGAATCCGCTTTGAGATTTTGACACAAAAATTTGAGATTTTAACACAAAAATTTGAAACTGCAAAATTCCAGAATATTTGAGATTTTAACATTGTTAAAATTTCAAATATTCTGGAATTTTGCAGTTCTAAATTTTTGTGTTAAAATCTCAAATTTTTGTGTTAAAATCTCAAAGCGGATGTCTGGACTCAATGACTTTCCCAAAACTTAGGGCTTAAAAGATCTTATCTCTCTCTCTCTCTATATATATATATATATATATATATATATATATATATATATATATATATATATATATAGAGGTAAGTTATATAGAGTCCACTAAATAGGGAAAGTACTGAAAGTACTAAGTTTGAAATACCAAAAATTCGAAATACCAACGGAAATATTTGAAATACTAACATGAAAGTTTGAAATATCAAAAAAAATTGGTATTTGAAATACCAAGGAGTTGTCCTACTGGCCTGACCAAGAAAGTGGCCTGACCTACTGACAACCCCTTGGTATTTCAAATTTTGATATTTCAAACTTTCATGTTAGTATTTCAAATATTTCCGCAGATTTCAATTTTTGGTATTTCAAACTCAGTACTTTCAGTACTTCCAAAATTAATAGTACTCTGTTGAATCTATTTCTATATATATATATATATATATATATATATATATAGATTTGGGATCCTATACGAACTCCCTATATGATACGAACCGTACGAACTACCCTCAGTACAGCCCAAACTTGCTTTAACTCAACAAAGGCCCAAACCTTTCAAATCTCACCCAAAATTAAAGTAAACCCTAGTCTTTCTCATACTCCCACTACAATAAACAAGATTAGAATATGTCACCAACAACCACCTGTTCTGCGCCGGCAACCCTCAACCGCCGACGAAGCAACCACCACCACCACCGATAGCCATTAGTTTCCTTAAATTTTTCAGCTATCTTTTTGTTTCGTTATCACAAAAACGTAACCACCATCCTCGACATCGATTGTCCTTTTTGTGGTGGCTATAAACGGCGGCGTTCTTACGGTGGTTGATGTAGGTGATGACGACAACGATGGTCAGATCTGAACTCAAAGAGGAAGTGGAGAGCATGGAGATGTAGGTGGTGACGACGGCAAGTACGAAAGACGAATTAATTTACGGTGTTTCGATGGCCGATGAAGAGGACGCTAGGATTGAGAGGCAGGCTAATGGTGGGCCTGTGTGACAACGCCGAGGACGCGGTGGAAGCAGGGATAATGACGGTGGCTCAGATCTATAAATGGAGGTTGCTTCCTCCATTAATGGTGGCGATAATGGTGGTAGTGGTGATGGTCATGGTGGTCGGAGTGGGATGGTGTGGTGTTGTTTGGGATTTCACGTATTTCAAGATATTTTCCACCGTCAACTCGGCCCATCTGGTGCCGACGCCGTCGGAGCGAGTGAAGGTGGTGTTGCAGCGGACGATGAGCCAACTCGGAGTGGTGACTCGGTGGTGGTGGTGGTGAGTGAGTTGGCGAGTCATGAGATAAAAGAATTCAGTGGTTTACTTGAGCACAACGGTGGTTGCCGTTTGACGGCCGTGGAGTGCGGATCCACGAAATATGAGTCCGTATCCGCGAAATACGAGTCCGGTTACGCGAAATACGAGTCCGGTTACGCGAAATACGAGTCTGGTTACTCGAAATACGAGTCCGGTTACGCGAAATACGAGTCCGGATGCGCGAAATACGAGTTCAGATACACGAAATACGAGTTCGGATACACATTTACTACTGTTAGATACATTGATATTGAGTACAAATGATATATAATTATAAAAATTTAGTTTTAAAATTAATGAAATTTATTTTTGGGTACCAAATGACGATATTCATGTTAAAGTAGTATTAGCTACATTAATTTTGTTAGTAGTTACATTATATATTATTTTAATAATACATAAAACACAAAAGTAGTAGATATTAAAAAAATAAAATTGGATACATTAAATACGAGTCCAGATACGCAAAATACGAGTCCTAAGCACGCTAAATACGAGTCCTAAGCATCTGAATACGAGTCCTAAGCATCTAAATACGAGTCCTAAGCATTCTAAATACGAGTCCGGTTACACGAAATACGAGTCCGTATACATGAAATAAAAGTCCGAATACATGAAATATAAGTCCAAATACACGAAATACGAGTTCAAATACAAGAAATACGAGTCCGAGTACATTTTATAAAATAAATAGATAATTATTGATAAATTGGTAACTAATAAAAAAAATTATAAAATTACAGCTATAAAAAAATACTCCGTATCTATTTAAATTAACCTTTAGTTACATTAAATTAACCTTTTGATACATTAAATATAGTATCAGTTACATTTATTTAGTTGATAGATACATTAAATGTAAATAAAATGTATCCAACAGAAAGAGTTAATAATACTTAAAAAAATAAAAGCATTTTTCTTAAAAATCATTTTAAATACATTAAATTTACTTGTGGTTACATTAAATTCATTGTTAGATACATTAAAAAAGTTGAGGGAAAAAATGTATGTACAACTATAAAAAAATGTAACTGGAGTATTATATGATGTATCTAAGACCAGAAACCTAGTTAAATGCAGTTAAGTAGAAGAGGTAGTTCAGACTGCATCTCACCTATATATATATATATATATATATATATATATATATAGAAACAAGTTCAAACGAGACACCTAAATATTGCGAGACACAAACGAGACACAGCATTTTAGCCTTTTTGGTGAAACTTTAACATAGTTTCATGAAACTTCAAAAATTTTGAAATTTTAATGTCTTAAAGTTTCACAATTTTGTCAAAGTTTCACAATTTTGTTAAAGTTTCACAATTTTTGAAGTTTCATAAAACTATGTTAAAGTTTCACAAAAAAGGCTAAAATGCTGTGTCTCGTTTGTGTCTCGCAATATTTGCTGTCTTGATATAACTTTACTCTATATATATATATATATATATATATATACTAATAGGTTCAAACGAGACACCCTACTTTAAGCGAGGCAGCGAGGCAGCATCTACACCCTTGATTTAATATGTGATCAATGGTTTACATTAATTGGGCTAAATCAATTTAAAAAAAGGAATAATAATAATAATAAAAAAATAAAAACGGCCGAAATATATCCCTAATGCATGCTTTGATTGATACACTTTCCAAAATTATCCTCCAAATTATTCTTTCCCTTTCAATTTTCAAAATTTCTTCCCTATTCATTCTTCTTCTTCCTTTTAATTTTTTCACTCATCTCCAATCTTTTTTTTCTACCATTTCAAGTGTAGCCTCCATTTTTGCCCCGATTTACAAGTATCTTCTTCCTTATCCTCCACTTATTTTCAGGTATTTTTTTTTTCTTTTTGTTTTTTTTAGACGAATCATATTTCAATTATGTACATATGATTGTTTAATTTCATTATTATTTTATGTAGAAGATATCTTAGGTTGAAGGTATTCATCTGAAATTTTATTATTTCAATTATTTACATGATTTTTTAATTTTATTATTTCATCATATATGCTGAACTTTGACATTGTTGAAAGTTTGTCCACCATTTTTTTTAATTTTAATTACGATTTTTTTTTTTTATCATTTTTTAAAAAATTTCTTCATTTAACATTCTTTTTTGAAATTTTGATATCTAATTTTCACTGAAATTTTTGAGTTGTTGTTGTTGTTGTTGAAGGTGGTAAACATGGAGTATTGATAAATATTGCAAGTGGATAATGGTAAGTGTATAATTAATTTCGGAATTTGTTTGTATTTTTTTCGACGAAAATCATTTATTTTTTTCAATTTGTTATGTGAAAAGCAAGAATCTTGGTCAAGTTAAAAGTTTTAAAAATTTGTTCCAAAATTTCGTAATTTGCGGTTGTAGTTACAAAAATAATAGTTAAAGTTTTATAAATTTGTGTTAAAGTTTTATAATTTGCGGTTGCAGTTTTCAAAGATAAGTGATGTTGATGGATATTTTGTAAATATTGAATTTGCACTTACACTGTTTATCAAACCATTTATTCGTAAATTTTGTAGTTTCTTTGATTTTTCCTTTATTTCGTTTTACTTACTCGATTGATCAATTCGTTTCTTCATAAACTTTTTTTTAATTTCAAATTTTGTAGTTTGCTCACAATATGGGTGTGTATATTCACAGATGGAAGTGGTTGCTAGTGAGGGTTGACTGTGATTTACGATGGTAGTGCTACTACTGACGACAACCTCAAGTTGAAGGTCCACCGTCGTTATCTAATAGGAATTCTCCACCTACGTGAACCTTTTCCTCGGAGAATAATGTTAATTGTAACTGCGATTTTAACGACTTAATAGTAAATCAATTGTATTTCCTAAAATGTAACTGTATTCATTTACATAAATTTGTGTAATTGTAGTTCCTACAATATAACTGTAATTATTTTAATTTGTAAGTTGTAGCGGAAATTTATTTCTAAACTATGTAATCAAAACGAAACTTTATCCTATAAACACAAAACTCCAACCACTTCAAAAGAAATTTTAATACAAATATTTTTTCATCAATGAAACAGTCATAAACAAGAACAATCATGAAAAATAAAAATGCAATACAACGTTTTTGTAACTCTAAAAAATTAAAACTCTAACCCCAAAAATGTAACTATAACACAAATTTTTAGAACTTTAACTGGGGTTTACGTAGTCAGAATAATAAGTTTGTCACCACCGCATCTAAAATAATGTAGCATATTTAAAAACTTTAACGCACAATTATGTTATTTTAACCATGAATTTTAAAACTTTAGTAGATTTTATTGATAATTTGTCAGTCATGATTACAACATATTCATGTCCATCAACGCTTGCTTAAACGTATACTACATTTCCCTCGTCGGCTGATTCCTCGATATTTGTTTCAAGCAAAGCAGCCTACCTTGAGAAACTTCCTATCCTGCACCACCATCGGAGTAAATTAAATATTGTGTAACAAAAAAAAAAAAATGAAATTTCACAAAATCAAAAATTACAAAAAATATTAGCATCTCTATTAATTCTTAAAAAAAAAAGTTTGCTTTCACATAACAAATTGAAAAAAAAAAAAAAAACGAAATTCTGCAAATTCATTAATAAGAAAATATCCAACGTCACTGAAATTTAAAACTTCAACCGCAAATTATAAAACATTAACACAAAATTTTAAAACTTTAACTAATACTTTGTAACTGCAACCGCAAATTACGAAACTTTGAAACAAATTTTTAAAACTTTTTACTTTTTACGAAATTTTAACATTAATTTTATTAGAAAATGTGGATTAAACATTTCAAAATTATATTTATTTCATTAAAGATTCTTGCTTTTGACATAGAAAATTGAAAAAAATAAACGATTTTCGTAAAAAATGGAAATTAGAAACAAATTCCGACATTAATTATACACTTACCATGATCAATTTGCAATATTTATCAATCTACCATGTTTATCTCCTTCATCTTCAAAATTTGTGAAACTCTCCATCTTCATCTCCATCTCCATCTTCAAAATTTGTGAAACTTTTCATCTTTATTACCATCTTCATCTTCATCACTATATTCTATTAAAATAAATCTATACAAAATTAAAGAAAAACAACATTCTCCATTAAAAAAAGTGACAGAAATTATAATCCTTCTCTAATCGTAGAAAAGTGACAGAAATTAAATAAAAAAGAAGATGGAATGTTGAAGAGTAATAGTTTGGTTTTAGAATTTGAAAGATGCTGAAAAAAAAAAAAAAAAAAAAAGGGAAATGAATGTTAGACAATTAAGGAAGGAGAAGCACTAATGGGGGAATGAATGTAAGACAATTAAGGAATCTCCTCATAAATCACTCGACCCCTATATTTTTTTTTATTTAAATATTGATTGATTAAATTGAGGCCTAATTATTACTTAACAAATCCAGACCTTTGATTCTTTCTTCATCCAACGACATACATTAAGCCTCGCGGTCTCGCTCATATTTGCTGCCTCGATATAACTTTACTCTATATATATATATATATATATATATATATATATATATATATATATATATATATATATGTATATATATATAGGGTTGAGTTCCGGTAAGAACACTACCTTCGGTAAGAACGGTAAGAACAGTTAAGGTACATTATAAATATACATAAAATACATTCGTTTAACACATAAAGTACATTTTGTGAGGTACATTATAAATATATATCAGATACATTTAAAAATTAAGAGTTATATTTGAAAATTTTGGGTATATTCAAGTTCAAAACTAAAATGTACTTTTAGTATAGTGAAAATGTACTTTAAATTTTGAATGAAATCTTCAATTTAATGACAATTTACCTTCTAAATTTTAAAATGCGTATCAACTATTATTCATGACTAATCCGCACGTTAAATTTAAAATGTAACTTATGTATATTAATAATGTATTTTGACTGTTCTTATCGTTCTTACCAAAAGGACTGTCAGATAATACCTTTTATTTAGGGTCATTTGTGAGATAGTACCTTTTATTTTATTTTTTGTTTTCTAGTATCTTTTATTTTTCAAAATTGTGAAAAAGTACCAAATAACGGAATCCGGCAAGTAAAGTCAATTTTCCGGTTGTTGACCTTCAATTTTCTTCATTTTGTTCTTTTTATTTGTTAAATCATACATTTAATTAGTTTATTTTGTTAACATAAACTTAATTTGTTAAATTCTTTCATCAATTCTATAATTATCATTAAACTAACCTAATTTGACATTTTTTTTTTCTTCTTCTTCTTCTTCTTCTTCTTCTTCTTCTTCTTCTTCTTCTTCTTTTTTAATTTAACCATCTCTTTCACCCTCTTACAATTAAAGCTTCCAAATTAGCCAACATTAATTCTCTCACCACCTTTCTCAATTTAACACATAACAAGACACAATTAGCCAACTCTTTCATTACTTCCTTAAACTTCTCATCCTCATTTAAGATCTTTTTAATGACTACTTTTACTTGACAACTTTAATTTTGGGTTAGAAAGAGTTGAAGGAAAATATTTAATTTTGGGGGTGAAAGTGAATTTAGAGGGAACAATTTTAGGTGGGTTATATTTTGAGTAAACTAGAATTAGAATTAAGTAGGATTTAACAAATAAAGGCAAAATTTATTAGGTTTAAGTGCCAAACAAGAATTCTCACCGGAAAATTGACTTTTTTCACCGGAATTCATAATTTGGTACTTTTTCACAAATTTGAAAAATAAAAGATACTAGAAAACAAAAAATAAAATAAAAGGTACTATCTCACAAATGACCCTAAATAAAAGGTACTATTTGACAAAAAACCCTATATATATATATATATATATATAGATAAGATCTTTCAAGTCCTAAGTCAAGAGAAAGCCATTGAGTCGTAATCTAAGCCATTGGATCATCAAAATCAACGGCTGAGATTAAATCTCAAAAGGATGTGGGACTTAGGTCATGGGCCAAGAATGGCCAACCGTAGGAAAAATTGGTATCTTTTTTTTTTTTGTTAAAATCTCATTTGTTTTGGTTAAAATCTCGAATTTTTGGGTTAAAATCTCAAACCTGGAATTTAGGAAAAAATATTTATAATAGGAAGAAATACCCATTAAAATAATTTAGTATTAACTAACTACTGGTAAAAGAGGAGAGAGAAATAATAAATTTAATTCATTTTCAACTCTTAATTAATGAGTTAGTTATTCTTTATTGTGTGCATGATATGCACACAATAGAAAACCCGTTACTAAAAATAAATTATATTTATTATGTACCTGATGAAACAATTCAAATAAGATTTTACGTGATTATATTTGCTTTATGGCACATACATAGTGATACATCTCTCATTTTAATGAAGCTAGGTTTGCCATACCACATCATATATCAATACGCTATAGGAACCTGATATGTTAGACCTAAATATTCATCATTTTGTGGTAAGGAGATAAATAGAAACCCCTAAGTCGGAATTTGAGAGTTACTCCGTATCACTTATCAATAATAAGGTATGAGCACAGCCGCGACTGCAGTAGCTAACAACGAAAATTGGAGGATTTCAAAGGCAAAGTCGAAATTGGTCAGAATGAAAGCCTCTTCTTTTAGAGCCTCCGAGGAATGCAACCTATTAACAAAATCAAGGCAAACGAGGCGGCTCAGAAGATGATGAATGTGACCAAAACAAAGCAGGAGTGAAACTAGGGGAAATGTGTACCTATCATTGATCAGAATAGTCGATGTAGGTATCGTTGGTGCATATATCTCTTCTTCTATGAGCCCCTATTGTCAGACTGATAACTCATTTGACCTACGAGCAAAATATGTTTTCCGCAGTGAGGATTAAGGCCAGGAAAGTATGACAAAAACGAATGAAAACTAGGGTCACATTTATGTACGACTTCACTCAAATAGATGAATGCAGCAGTGTGGTGTTCAGTAAATACAGTAAATACTAAACAGAAAATGTTGCATGATTAATAGACCCAAGGGTTGCTCATCCCTTAAGCTTGATATGTCATGCTAAGTTTGCTTTTGCATCGTTTTTCAGTTTTGGTGATATTTCTGCAACCAACAAAACCATGAATGAATGCAAGAGCCATGATCGATGCTTTTATACAGAGTAAATATACGATGGCATAACTTCCATTACAAAAACACCATGATATGCAATAGTATGACTTTGGTTGAAGGGTCTCTCGAGTCTCGAGACAAAATGTCAAGACTTCATTTTAGGCCGAAGATGCAATTTATTTCATTTATACATCACAACTATTGACGGTAAGCGAGCAGATAAGAAAAACAAAATACAATATATCGTCGCAACGTTGAAATTGTGTATCCCATAACCAAAGCTTATCAAGAAAGTGCACCCGCTCAATTACACGGAATCAGAGAGGGAAGGAGAAAGGCAAGGGAAAGAAAATTCAAAGGATGACTTTGAGACTACAACTCAACAGTTTCAGAGAATGTAGCATGAGTAGTAGACCAAGTAGTGCTTATCCATCAGGCTTGTTACCTCATGCTAGTTTGATTTTGCATCGTTTCTCAATTTGGTGATATGTCAGGAATCACCAAATCTATACATATCGATGCGTAAGTATATGTAGAGCAGCATACAGCTGCGAAACATACATGAAGTGAATGAGAGCAGTGATGTTACCACATGGTCCACAGCCTCCCAAAATGATGTTCATGATTAGTGCAGCTTAATCATCAAGGTTCATGTGCCTTATCCAAAAGGCGCACCTAAGTCATTGTCACACGTTAGTGCCACGCTGAGTCTCGAGCTAAAGTGCACCTGCGGCACACTTTACTAAGCTAAGTTACTGCATGTCTGCATATTTATAATGACAACAAACAGCTCATGTTTACCTCGGAGGTGGATTTTATATCCCAAAGCACGTCAGATACAGTGTACTCATTCGCTGTGCGTTTGTACACTCCTGCACACTCTTCAATGACATGCAAGTAAGAAACTGAAATCTTTTGCTGAGGACAAGATATAGCATAATGAAAATGCTGAAACTCATCAGATGGAAATGTACCATTATCCAGTATGCAAGATCTTACTATTCTTTGACGTCAAGTTGAGGTCTACTCGAAATGATCGACAAAAGGCAACATTGATGATAAACCTGGTTTGAGTATCAAGGTACTTGAAAATTAATCCCTGATACATCGACAACATCAAACTCTCGCTGCAGAAAAAATAAATTAGAAAGAATGGTTCCGTAATCCGCATTCAAAAAGTCGGGATCCCATCACTATAACTGCTCTCACAAGAACGTTCCTAGTAACAACAGACGGCATCACTCCTATACTAATGACATGATCTAAGAAACGCATGGAATCTGCAATATTACTCCAAGAACAAAGTCCGTGCAACACAACGTTAAATGAGATAATATCAGGACGAAAAATTCTCTTTAAAATACAGGCCTAAACAGCTCTTGCATGATTGGAGGCTCCGTGTTTAAAAAGTCCATCCATAAGCGTATTGTCGTAATAAGATTTGGCAGGCATCCGATGTGCCCCATATGCGAAAATAACTGCATAGCGTCATTCACTTTACCCGCAGAGCAAAGTCCGCGAATTATAATATTCCAATTTGTATCGAAATTTCTCCTTATATGCCTCAAAAGATACCCAATAGAATTCAATGGAACAGGGAAACGTATCATTTTTTCCCACATTAATGCGTCATTGTTCATCATGTAACAGGTAACAGCTAGATCAATTGTACAACTGCATCTACACCGTTAATAGGAAACATAGAGGAAAGAAAACAAAGAGGATCTCAATCGAATGAAGCTAGGCTTGCCATACCATACCATATTACCATTTATCAATACGCTTTATGAAATCTGATTTGTTAGACCTAATTTTTGCTCATTTTATGAGTAGGAGATAAATAGAGTCCCCAAAGTTGGAACTTGAGGAGTTATCATTTATCAGGTATGAGCAAAGCAGTGACTGCAGTAACTAACAACGAAAATTGGAGGATTTTGAATGCAACGTCGAGATTGGTCAAAATGAAAGCCTCTTCTATTAGAGCCTCCGAGAAATGCCACCTGCTAACAAAATCAAGGCAAAGAAGGCGGCTTAGAGGATGATGAATGTGACCAAAACAATGCAGGTATGAAACCTGGGGAAATGTGTACCTAGCATTGATCGGCATAGTCGATGTTGGTATCGTAGATGCATATATCTCTTCTTCTGAGCGCCACATTTGTCAGACTGATAACTCATTTGACCAATGAGCAAAATATGTTGTCTGCAGTGAGGATCAAGGCCAGGAGAAGCAAGACGCAAACAAATGAAAACACGGGCCAAATTTAACTACAACTGGAATTAAACAGATGAATATCGCAGTGTGGAGTTCAGCAAATACTAAATACTACGGAGTATTTATAATAAACAGAAAATGTTGCATGATTAATAGACCCAAGGGTTGCTCATCCCTTAAGCTTGATATGTCATACTAAGTTTGCTTTTGCATCGTTTTTCAGTTTTGACGATATTTCTGGAACCAACAAAACCATGAATGCAAGAGCCATGATCGATGCTTTTATAAAGAGTAAAGCTATGACAATTGAGCGAATTATTCAAGCAGCAATAGCATGTCAATATATGATGACATAACCCCCATTACTATATAAGATGATATGCAATAGTATATGACTTAGGTTCGAGGGTCTCTCAACTTTCGAGACAATATGTCAAAACTTCATTTAAGGCCAAAGATGCAATTTTTTTCATTTATACATCACAACTATTGATAGTAGACGAGCAGATGACGACAAAAAATCCAGTATATCGTCGCAACGTTGTTATTGTGTATCCCATAAACAAAGCTTATAAAGAAAATGCACCCGGTCAATTTCACGGAATCAGAGAGGGAAGGAGAAAGGCAAAGGATAGAAAAGTCAAAGGATGACTTTGAGATTACAACTCTTAACAGTTTCAGATAATGTAGCATGAGTAGTAGACCCAAATATTGCTTATCCATCAGGCTTGTTACCTCATGCTAGTTTGATTTTGCATCGTTTCTCAATTTGGTAATATGTCACGAATCACCAAATCTATACATATCGATGCTTTAGTATAAGTAGTGCAGCATACAACTGTGAAACTTACATGAAGTGAATGAGAGCACTAGAGCAGTGATGTTACGACATAGTCCAAAGCCTCCCAAAACGATGTTCATGATTAATGTAGCTTATATTAAGGGTACACCGTACACCCAAGCATCAAGGTTCATGTGCCAATCCAAAAGGCGCACCTAAGTCATTGTCACACATTAGGTGCCACGTTGAGCCTCGAGCTCAAGTGCACCTGCGGCACACTTTACTAAGCTAAGTTACTGCATATCCATTACGACAACAAACAGCTCATGTATACCTCGGAGGTGGATTTTATATCCCAAAGCACGTCAGATACAGTGTACTCATTTGCTGCGCATTGTACACTCCTGCACACTCTTCAATGACATGTAAGAAACTGAAACAACAAGATATAGCATAATGAAAATGCTGAAGCTCATCTGATGGAAATGTACCATTATCAATTATGCAAGATCTTAACGTTCTTTGACATCATATTGAGGTCTACTCGAAATGATCGACAAAAGCCAACACTGATGATAAACTTGGTTGGGTTATCAGGTACTTCAAAATTAATCCCCGATACATCGAAAACATCAAACTCTCGCTGCAGAGAAAAAATGAATCAGAAAGAATGCTTCCACAATCAGCATTCAAAATGTTGGGATCCCATCACTAATAACCGCTCTCACAAGAATGTTCCAAGTAACAACAGAGGGCATCACCCCTATAACAATGGCATGATCTAAGAAACGCATAGAATCTGCAATATTACTCCGAGAACAAAGTCCGTGCAAAACAATGTTAAATGAGATAGTATCAGGACGAAATCCTCTCTTTAAAATGCAGGCCCACACAGCCATTGCATGATCGGATGATCCGTGTTTAAAAAGTCCATCCATAAGCGTATTGTGCGTAACAAGATTTGGCAGGCATCCAATGTGCCCCATATGTGAAAATAACTGCATTGCGTCATTCACTTTACCCGCAGAGCAAAGTCCACGAATAATAATATTATGCATGATTACATCAGGCTTCATACCATTTCGTAAAACTTGACGCCACAGTTCAAGTGCCTGCTTAATTTTCCCACTTCGACAAAGACCATCTATCAACAAGCTATATGTAATTACATCTGGCTCTAGACGTTCATCCAGCATTTTCTTTACATATATATACGCGTCTTCAAATCTCTCAGCCTTGCATAAGCCATTGATCAGGGTATTATATGTAACATGTGTAGGCAAACAATCCTTGCTGACCATTAATTTAAAAGTTTCAATGGCCTTCTCGATTTTAAATCCTTTGATATACCCACTAATTATGGCATTGAAAACGTAAGAATTTAAACTAGTATCACCGTTAGCCATGGTGTTTAGGATACCAATCGCATCATCCAGCCTTCCGTTCTTACACAATCCATTAATTAACGATGAATACACATAATTATTTAATCTAGCTTCACCCGCTGCACTTTTCAAGATCGACAATGCTTTGTTCAAGTGCCCATTTCTACACAACCCGTGTATCAGCACCCCGTAAGTGGTGGAATCAGCGTCGCAGTCACTCTCAGAAAGCGAGTCCCAAATAGAAAGCGCATCATCCATCTTACCGTTTTTAAACAAGCCTAGGATAAAAATATTAAAACTAACTATATTACAAAGATCATGCTTCCTCATATATTCCCATAAATCGTAAGAATCACCCATCATCCCGGCTTTGCAATACCCATCAAGCATTGTATTACACGTAACCACATCCGGTAGAACATCATTCTCAATCATCGACACATAAATCTTCGAGGCCTCATCGACATTCCCAGCTTTACACAGTCCATCTATCAAACTACTATATGTGAACACATCCAACTTTTGCTCGTTTAACTTCATACGTCTCCAAAACTCAAGACTCTCACCCACAATTCCACATTTAAGAAGCCCATTGATCATAACATTATAAGTAACTACATTCGGACAAACAACAGGATCCCTCACCAATTCCTCGAAAACCGCTTTACCCTTCAAAGAATCACCCAATCTAAAATACCCATGAATCAGAACATTGTAACACACAACATCAGGCGCCACACCTCGTTCACGCATTTCATCAAACACCTGGTGTGCATCCGTTAATTTCCCACATTTCACAAACCCACTAATCAAAGTCCCATAACTATAAACATCAGGGCAAAACCCTTCACTCCACATCCAATCCAACACCTTCTTGGCCTTCAAAAACCGACCTTTACGACACGAAATCTTAATCAAAATGTTATACGTCTCCAAATCAGGTGAAACACCCAAACCCCTAAAATATTCAAAGAAAGATTCCGCCTTTTCAAACTGATTCACCTGCGCATAACAGTTAAACATGGAATTAAACGAACGAATACCCGGGTCACACCCGAAAATCTCGCGCATTCTTTTGAAAACATCCAAAGCATGATCGACCATGTTGTTCTTAGTATACGCTTTGATGACCGTCAAAGCGACATCTTCGGAACACGGGCATTTCTGGGATTGTATCAGGTTTACGATACGAGAAACTTGTGGTATGAGTTTGGAATCAGAAAGACGACGGAGAATGTGGTGGAAGACATACTCAGTGTGGGTGAAGTTGGGGAGTTGAGTTGCGGTGTCGAAGAGTGAAAGGGCAGTTCTTGTGTTGGGTTGTGATTTGAGAAGCTTCAGAAGTCTTCTTGGTGAAAGATTTTGAGGAAGTTGTGACATTGATGATGATACTCACCAATTTTACTTTTGGTGGGAAACTTCTCTCAAATGTTTCTAGTATTTCTATTTCAATTTTTCAACCATTTTGTTAACCATTGAATAGGGATGTCATTAGGGCTTATACAACTCAACTCTAAAGCTCGGAAGTCCGATCCGATGCGAGTGACCCGGTCCAAATCAGAGCAAATTTGATTTCATAGAATACAAAAGTACTAGTTGACGTGCCCGTCCCGTTCGGGCTATCTATCATTATTATTATTATTAAGATTTAAAAATAAGTATAGAAAGTAATTTTTATAAAGTAATTTTTATATATTTTTTCTAGTTTATATATTTACCAATTATGATATAATTTTCTATGATATTTAATATGACAAAATTTCTAAAATATAAATACTAAGGTCATATTCTTTTCGGCTTTTATCGTATTTAATATGATAATTTTCTAAAATTTATGATTTATCATATTTGTTTTTCGTTTATTTGCTAATTATATTTTATAATACTTACCTAATACTATTTTTTTTCCTTTAACTTATTTATTAAATCAAATATTATTTGACTTTTTAAAATTCTATGAATTACCATATTTCTTTTGCTCTTTCATTTTTTTATTTTGTTTTAATATTTTAAAATATACTGTAACTTACTTATATTTTTTTTCCCTTAACTTGAATATTTAATCCAATATATTTAAGGCAAAATATGTATTCTTCAATTTTGCTATACTTATATTTTTTTTCCCTTAACTTGAATATTTAATCCAATATATTTAAGGCAAAATATGTATTCTTCAATTTTGCTATCCTACAATTTTAAGGATTCCAATTGTAGATTTAGGACCTGTTCTTTCCAACTTATTTTCAAAGACATTTCGATTCATTTCACCACTTCATTTCGCCTCGATTCGATTCATTCCATTCGATTGGGCGATTCGATTCGATTCACCACTTCGATTCGATTCGATTTAGTTCAATACAGCTATGTTATTTAATTGAACTTCATTCGATTCGATTCATTCAATTCGATTTAGTTCGATTCGATTCGATTCATTCATTTCGATTCGATTCGATTCGATTCGATTGATTCGATTCGATTCGATTGATTCGATTGATTCAATTCTAAAAGTCCGAAAGAACAGGTTCTTAGTATTATATTTTAGATTACATATGTTAATTATACTATACCATCTTCTTCCTTTTTCTTTTTTTCTTTTTCTTTTTTTTTTTTTGTCTTTTTTTTTCCCTTTTTTTGTTAATTACATATATTCTCTTTTTGTTACGTTAAAATGGGGTAATAAAGAAATTGGAATTTTGTCATTAAATCAAACTTTACCCTATCACTATACTAAACATGTTTTTTTTTTCTTAATTAGCAGATGTTCTTCTACAAAATTGAGATTAATAATCAAATCAAAACTTAATACTATTAAACTAACTAAAAGATTACGCATTAAGCATTACAAATATTATTATACAACCATATCTAATAACTTGATTTAAAAATAAGATAATCGATAGATATTGTACATCACTTTTACCTTTCATGTTACATATTCTTACCTTTCATGTTACATATTCATTAGTTTTTCTATTGGGTTATAATCAAATTTGTTCAATAAAAAACATCAAATCTTGAACGTAAAATATAAATCTACAACATACAAAAAAAAAAAATCAGTAGTAATTTAATCAAGTTATGTTTAAGTATCAAACATAGTAATTAAAAAATAAAAATATTCAAATTTTAAACACTCTTATCAAATACACCTTAAAAAATAAATTTAACACAAATTGTAATCATAATTAAAACATAATAAAGTAAAACTATTTAACATAGTACGTACCTAAAAAGATCTAGCTAAAGTTTTTGATGTATATATATACAAAAAGGGATGGGGACTTACCTAAAAATTAAATAAGGTAATTATGTGTCATATAATTGTTTATTTTGAAATTATTATTTTTCTTCTCAATTATAAACATCTTCAATTAATTTTTTTTTTTTTTTTGGAAAGTTCTAATATAGTAAAGATTTCAATTGTAGATTTAGTTTTATATTTTAAGTTACATATGTTAATATTTTTTCATCTAAAATCCTTGCAATAGTAGAATTATAAATAATACAAATATTAATTTTTTAGACCAATTATATTGTGACAAATGTCGACCATAGAGACCATGGTTTCTGCTTTATATATATATATATATATATTAGATAGATTGCGGTGCAAAACCGACCTGACCCATAACCCGGCACGACTTGAAAATGATTCAAACACGAAATGACGACCCGACCTGAAATTTTGACTCGATTAAAATGATGACCCGATAATTATTACGCTTAGATTAAAATTGAAATTAAATTATTGCTTAGTTTGATACTTTAAATTTAATAATGAAATAACTAAATCGAATAAGGGTTTTAAAATACTAATTTTAGTGAGTAAAAATTAAAGTAATATGATAAAATGACCAAACCCGATAATGAATCAACCCAAAGCCAACCTGAACCAATTCATTATCTGACCTGAACCGAACTCGGCTCGACTGGAAAGAATAGACTGACCTGATATAAACTGAACCCGATATAACCTGAACATGATATAACCTAATCAACTTGATCGTGGTACCAAACTCAACCCGACTGTCCTGGTTCCCCACCTTTTACAAGTGGTATGACATTGCAAGCGTCTCAGTTGAGGTGAGGATGCCTTAGCTTATAAGTGTAGCGAATGATGGAGGAAGGTGGATATTGCATACACGCGTAATATTCATCCACCTACTTATTATGAATATTTTTCGAATCACTAAATAAAAAATTTGGTGTTTTTTTAATTTTAATGAATAAAAAGTTGTTATAGTATTCCTTAATCGTACAAACAACTTTACTCAATTGCTTCCAACCAAGATGATTTTACTCTCACCATTTGCACATTTCAATTTTTTTGACTTTTGTTCACGTTTCATTCTCTAATTATTATACCAAATTCATGAAAATGACTAGAAGCCACCACCGCTCTCAACCACCCAAACCGTCGCCCTGGGCCACACAACCGCCCCCCATGACAGTGATCCCAGCCTTAGACAAGGCCAACTCAAATTTGGCCTTCTCCCTGCCGCAGGCCACAGCCATTAGATTTGCCCCAATCTGCCCTCTATAACTATGATTTTCGCCCCAAAATCTCAAAATTTTAATTAAATTGAAAAATAGTACGAGTCATCAAGTTTTTTTTTTTATACAAAACATACAAAAACTGATTTTGAAAATATAACGAAAAAGTATTTTTGATCCCTTGTATGGGGACTACTCCGTGACTCCAATTTAAACAAAAGAATGTGAATTTAGAGGTAAAGATACAACACGGGAAGGTGTTAGGTACCAACCTGTCCATTGAACTGATCGACGACCTTTACTATTATTTTGTAATATAATATAGGCTAAATTGACTATTACTACCTTATAAAATCCAAAATTTGTCTGCCTTATAATTTCTTTTTCTTTTTTTGGAACCTACTACCTTATATAACATTTTTTTTCTATTTTTTGCTACCCAAACTAATGACCGTCAGTTTTATCGCATTAACGTTCAATTTTGAGCTTTTATTTTGTTATTTAATACGGAGTAACTATTTTACTCCTCATTTCACTATTACACCTTGTCATCTAATCTAATCTAATCTAATATCTAATAACATTTAAAACAGAATCATTGACCAAGTGATATTGACCATCTCTACTTGTTTCTCCTAAACTATGTGAATACCAAAACAATCTCCTAATGCCACCTCAGCAAAAACTCAAATATTGAGTTCTACATATTTATCTCACCTCAATTATTCATCCATCCCAAATTGTTACCTCTTCCACACTAAACAATTGACAACTTATTCAAAGGAAAATGAAAAGTTCAACATTCAAACACCAACTAATTGATGCAATTGATTGGTTTATAACCTCTCACATACAAATACCTCATCACTCTTTCAGTACCCCTCACAAAATCACATAAACATACAAAGTTATTATTATTATTATTATTTTAGACAATGAATGGATCTTTTTTTTTTTTTTTTTGGTTGGTATATATACCGTGTTATTGTGAAACAAATACGTGATGGATGATGATGATGATGATATATAGGAGGCATGAAAGTCAGACTATATAGGGTTGCTCAAACGTTAATTTAGTAGATGTCTCAATTGGATATACCATCACTCAAACTATGAAACAAGGAATTCTTTTTTTTTTTTTCCCTCTCTTTTATTATTATTTTTTTAAAGTTTTTATTTATTTTAGTAGAGATTTATTTTTTGTGTTTGGTTTTTCTGTAATTTTTAAGAGTATAATATATCTATATGACTATATTGTTATTATCATTTATCAATTAACTATGTATGATGCATATATTCTTCAATATATTTGATATCAATTAATTACAAAGTATTTCTTATTTTTTATTATTGGTTATGGAAGTTTACAAATCGAAAGAACTAATGTACGATACTCCGAATCCGATAATTTTATATACAAATTAAACCCTATCAGATGCTTTAAGCAAATTAAATAAGTTCGAATCATATGATATCCAATTTGGTGTGGAGCATATACTCTGTATATAATAAAATTCAATATGTTTTTATCCGTAAAATGTCTTATAGTCACATTACATAAATTTATTCCTTAAAAAATAAATTAAACTTGTCTCATTTTTCATCAAACCTATTTTGTTGTATGTGATCTTTTTCTTATTATAAAATTATCTATCAATACTTTAAATTCGATTAGATGAAAATGAAATAATTATAACTATGTGATTTTGCCTTAGTGTTGCATTTAAATTTTTTTTTTTTTTTTTGATCAAAGGTAAGTTATCATTAAAAAGATCAAAAGATCAAGATTACATCGTGCAATACAAGGCTAACAAAGCCACTTCTTATCCCTACGACTCACTCAAGACATAGATTTAACTCAAGCTAAGACTCCGCTCACGTAATAAACTAGTCACCACGACTGCAGGGTGAGGTACAACCCCATACAAACGACATTCATTACGGCACCACCATATTCGATAGATAAAAGCGAGTAGAAGGCAGGCTGTTTCAGACTTGGCAGCAGAGGACGGGAAGGCAGCAGAGCTCCACCAAGTTGCATAATCTTGAACAGGAATGGCACTTTTAGTGTCTCGATTCAAAATATCCAGACATCGAGAACTGAAACTACACTGGAAAAAAAGGTGTTCATGGGATTCACATCCCCAAATAGAAAGATAAAAAATTATTGAAATAAAAAATTTTTTTTGTTTGAACTTAATCAATATATATGGTTTAGAAAAATAAAAAATAAAATAGACTTTTATAAATTCAATGAAATTTTATATAGTCTATAAAATATTAAAAAGGAAATTACAAAATAATAAATATAGAGGTAATCAATAGTCCGATATTTATGTTTTAAGTTAAAAAAATTGAGGAAATATGTCCCTTAAATCAATATAACATCAAATGATTATAGTGCACATAACTATTTGAAAAAACAAAAAAAGTATATGTATATTTTCGTTAAGTCTTGAGTTTGATCATAGAAATTGAGTAGGTCGGACTAATAAAGTAAATGTCCCCCTCATCAAATTACGGCAAGAGTGTGGGATTACAAAATTTTATAGCGCGCCTTTATTGCTTAAATTTTGATAATTAACCGAAATTATAAGATAAATGGACTTATAAGCAATATAGTATCAATTTCAAAAGTATTACTCCCAAATAATTAACAAATATTTTGGTGAGGTGGAATCACACATAGACTTCTCACCTAAATCATAATGTTATTTAAAATGTTTCCAAAAATCTCAATTGTCAAATTAAAACACCTAGAAATACTAACTCCAAAATTATTCATTAGTAGACATTATACTTTCTTATTATACTTTATTATAGACTTTGAAATTATTAATCTTATACAGATACGCAAGCAATAAATATAGAGAGAACATCTAATGTCACATATTAAATATTTAATCGACAGCTAACTAATTATTTTGAAGTGATCTATCACACTTTCATTCTACATACTCACCTAATTATGTGGACATAAGTTTTCGGTAAGACGGTCTAATCCATAAGACTTCTTATTTAAAAAAAATGAATTTGGATCAAATAATAACATAATCATTATTTGTTAGAAGTTTTATAATAAGCCTTGTTGTAATAAGATCGACCCATTTGACATTTTGTGTTCAAGTGGAAGTATACAACGATCTCCTAAAAATAATTTACATTTTTTTTTTATTCAGATCAATGTTATTTTGCAACTCCCAATTATTTACTAGGTAATATATTATTATATTTATTAACATAGAAAGTATTTAAATTATTGAGTTTATTTGTTAACTTAACTTGTGGTAGAAAAATCTGCACTACTAATATTACATGACAAAGATGCCCAATAATAATTATCTATCTATAAATATTAAATCATATTTCTAATAAAAAAATGTTTTAAGATTAATAAAATAATTTAGATTTAAACGAAAGAGAAAAACAACCCATGAATTTTCACGGGTTATTGTTGTTCAAGAGGTAACATTATTATGTTGTAAGAGAGATAAAATGTCATATTTTACTTCTCGTAGTTTTTTAATAGTTGGTGGTTTATCAGATTATTTTGGGTCAATATGTGGGTAAAATTAGTGAATTCTTAATTCTCGACTTATGATTATTGCATTGGTATAATCATAGTGCCAATAATTAGTGTATGAAGTTATTTCCAAAGGTGATGACTTAATGTTGTAGGAAAAATAGTTATATACAAAGTTCCTACTATAAATGTTTGCTTGCACCCCTAAATTTATCACCTTTGGTTACGTTTATGGTTAACTTATGACATCTACAACCATCTATACTAAAAAAGTAGGAATGCGAAACGAAATGTATCATGCTTGATGTCATAATTTGTTTAAATAATTGTTACATACGAAGAATACTATTCAGAGCAAAACATTTAAACGTCCCGTGAATTTCACGGGCCACATCACTAGTGAATACTAAAAAATAGAGCTAAACATTCAACGTTTTGGCTTGAAATTATTTCATTTGTGTATCATTATGTTAAAAAGTTAAAAAAAAAATGTTATATAAGGTAGTAATTGCCAAATTCTGAATTTTATAAGGTAGTAATTGTCAATTAAACTTATAATAAGGTCGTAAAAAGTAGAAAAAAATGATATATAAAGTAGTAAGTTCAAAAATAATTTTATAAGATAGTATTGTTCTTGTCACACGTTGCTTCAAAAGTTGAGATGGCCACAGGAAGATATCAGCGCTATTTGTACGGTTGAAGACAATGCTCGTGCCCAACTTTCCGTACTCCACCTACCTGTTTTGGCTACCGAATGCAGTCCTGATATTGTAGTAGTAATAGGTACTTATGAATATGTAAGCGATTTATGTTGTATTTGTATTATAATTGTAATACCTGACTTTAGCGGTCAGGAGTCGTTATTATTATAATACAAATATTTTCACTCTTGCCCAAAAAAAAAAAAAAAAAAAAAAAAGATAGTATTAGCCAAATTTTGAATTTTATAAGGGAGTAATTGTTAATTTAACCTATTACGGAGTATATATTTGATGAAAACGTAAAAGAGTGAAATAAGAAGGTTAGTTACATGACACAAAAATTAAAAGAAATAAAGAAAGAAAAACGGATTGATTATTTAAATATGAGACCCTTAGGCTAGCTAGTTGCAATGTCAAATTCAAATAGATGTTGAAAATATTGCAAATCGACGACTTTTTAGCGCTTATTTATTTTAGTGATTTTGAATATGGCTTAAAATCATGAATTTAAATGTAAGACGGTGTTTAAAAATTAAAAGTGTTATAAAAGTGTATAAATTTCATGAAAAATTATACTTTATGACACCTCAAAAACTATAGTTCAACTAATTAATTGGGGATTTTACTTTATTATTTTACGTCAACTAAAAACAAATAAAGATTATAGAAGAATCATTGATTGTGGACTTACTATTCTACCCTTGTGTGTTGGTGCAAAATCAAATTTTTTGTTTTCAAATAATAAAGATGGTGTCGAATTTTATTACCATTGGATGACGCCTATCACCATTGTTTGGCTAAGTAGATTCATACTTGAATAAGGATAAAAGTTAGATAATATTTAACTCAAAAATTAAAATTAATAAAATCAAATACTAAAATAGTACGAGTAATATAATTAATTAATAGATCAACAATAAAATTACCAAGTCAAGGTGATAAATTACTAAGTCAATGCAATAAGACTTGCGTTACATTGAGATCAAGTTAATCGCTACTTAAGTCATCAACTTAGATTTTCAATGCATAAAGAATATCCTAAAAAATATGATCCAAATCACAAGTTAAGAGTCTCTATGTGTTCACGGTTTAAAATAACAAAGTCACGATAACCTTAAAATTCACGAGCCCAAAATTACTAAACAAACTTTGAATGCATCAAAGTAAGCTCGATTCTTGTCAAAATTATAGTGGGGAGTGTGAGGTTCGAATGAATATCAACAATATTATCTTGTTAAATTTCAAATTATTATCTTTGTTAATTTTTGGAAGTTAAACACAGAATGGGTTGTTATAAAAGATTGACTAGTAAAATAAATAATGTGAAAAGAAAAAATCCCTTACCTAAGCGTCCCGATTAAATTCAGCAGAAATGAATAACTTGGAAAAAAAAAAATACTATTAGTAGTATGATTAGAGATTCAAACCCTACACTTGTCATTTGTCAACATGTAAATCACAACAAAAGCCACAAGACCACGACATATTACATGTCTATTATTTTGCGGAAGTAGTATTTAATTCAATTCCCTGAGGGGTCTGCCCTCTTCCAAACTCGAAAAAATCTGCCGTTGAATTAGGCCAAAAAATTAAAAAGGACACTTAAATTTGAATGAACGAAAAAAGTTTTTTTAATTATCTGAGTTTCTAACTTGTGCCTTAGTTAGATTCTTGAATGTATTTGGAAATGATCCCCTTCAAAATTAAAGTTTCAAATCATTTGTACAAATTTTCATGGGTGGATCTTTCATAATATACCTATTTTTTTAATTTTTTTTTTAATAAATGTACTTGTTTTTGAAGTTTTAACGTATACTTTGAATATACTTCAAAAAAACCATTTATTAATTATTAATTTTATATACAAAATTACTCCGTATAAAATAATTTTACATAACACATAATGTCGACTCTTCCATATATCTGAAAATAAACCCACAAACAAGTGAAATTTCATAATAAATTGGTTGGTGATAAAATAAGTTATCCACAAACTTACAAACACATGAAAAATTGACCTTAACAATTTTGCTTTTCACATGTAGACTGCTAAGCTTTTTCCTAAGTATGTCAGTGGGGTGAGTGAAAGCGAGTCTTGCCCCGTATCTGCTCTAGTATGAGTTGTCAAAAATTTCCCCCGCCCCGCTTGTTATTTATACATTATATACTTTTAATTTAGAGAACTAGTGATTATATATGTTTTTATTTATTATTATTTTTTTTTGAAAGTGAACTAGTAATATATCGGCAAGAAAACAATAATTCAATCATTTTATCAAATAACTACATTTAATGAATATCCATCGGGTATGAGAAATGTAAATGGGTTGAATTGAGTATACGCGGGACGATTGAGATGGGTATCTACGTGGATACCCGCAAGGTGGTGGGGTGGGGATGGTTTTTAAAAATATTTCCCGTCACGGGTCGTGGAGCGGATGCAGGTGTGCGTTTTAGGTTATGGATACGGATGCGGGGATCCTTCTCCCGTCCTCACTCCCGCCCGGTCCCATAAAATTCCTACTTCCTCCCATTTGATGCCATTTCGTACCCAACTAACTATGCTACTCAGTGCGATGATACTACTTCACATCACATCTAGTTAACACCATCTTTGGCATCATCACCATGTCGTTACTACGCATGTCGGTGCGACCTAGGCCGAATTAATAACTGCTTTGACACCACTAGTTAATTCCTTCAATATCCACTAGTTGAACTAGCTAGTGAGGCAAATGAGCCCACAACGCAATTGAAGTTCAATTTCAAAATCAATTAGTAATACTCCCTTCATTTCAGTGAATTATTTATATTTGACGACTTTTTCATAAGGAGAATTTGAGACAATTGTAAACAAATGATTGATAGAGAAAGTAGAAATGATAGCTTATAATACGAGTAATTAACTTCTAAACTTGTCTTTTCACTCTTAAGCTACCAATTAAGATATTTTTTTCAGATACACATGAAAACAGACCCCTTAACACGTATAAAGAAAAACATCAACTCTCATTTAAGACCGTCTTACACCATCAAACATATATAATAAACAAAACTTAAATTGAAAGTAAACAGAATAACATTATTTAGTTAATCTTATAATATAAGACCGTCTGATAAAGAGATCGGTATAACCAAAATATGAGGAAACGAACACACACGCGAAGTTGGAAAAGGCAACATCGATAGGGGTATGAAATGAAAAGAGCGAATCCAAGAAGAAAGAGAGGGAGGGGTGAGACTTGAGAGGGGCCAAACCGAGGGGAGTGTCGTAAGAGTTGTAGACACAAAATCATAAAATCAAAAAAAAATGAAAAAAAAGCTCAAGAAACAAGTACTCACAAACACACCACTTCCAACCAAAATTCTTTTTCTAACCCATCACTAACTCTTTTGAACATTGCGCCATTCACCTCCTTCCCAAATTCCATAACCTTTGCTCAAAACCATAAGCTACCTTACAAATATCTCACTTCTCCCCACCTTTTTTTTATTTGTTTTAGTATAATTAGATAGATTCACTCCCCTTTCTTTATTATTAACAATCCCTTTAATAATTTTTGTGAGACATATTGTCTTTTAGTCCATGTCATTATTGGAAATATTTGGAGTTTTTGTAGGATTTAAAATTACTTACTCGTGTAATTTACTTAATTTAATAATCTTTAAATTAATCTTATTTAGTGATGAATGGACTATGGCCTATGGGGTATTTATAATTGCAACATGACAATTACTACTCCGTATTAGTAAGGTTATGTTCCGTTCGGCTTTTTAGAACTTAACTTATAAGAGCTGAACTTATAGAAGCTGAGCTAAACTTATAAGAACTGAATTTATAAGAGCTGAAGTCTGTGTAAATTAAAGCTTAGTAGAACATAAGAGTAAACTTATTAAAGTAAAAATTTAAATTTATAGAAAGTGAGTTGAATTATAATAAATTTGAAATTAAAATTTGAAAACCTAATGTATGTTTGACTTCAAAGGTAGAGCAATTGTTGTAAATGTGCTAATGTTAATGATGTATAAGTATAATTAAAAATTGAACGATAAATCATTAGGGTCGATCCAAAAGATGTTCAATTCAGTTATTAGAACAAGGTCCAATAGAAAGACAAATAAGGGAAGTTGTTAAAAATGATATAATATCTACGTGAAAAATAAATTAATTAATACAATAATGTAGTTGGTAAGAATAATGACTATCAGACAAACCACCAAGGTATCGGGGCTCCAGAATTCATGGGCTGACCAATAAATCATTTAAATAGTATTATTATTATGGAGTACTCCGTAGTATTTACTTTTGTCGTTAAAATGTTTTACAACAACCAACAATAACATATATTCCCCTCATTCATATCCATTCACGTCGTATAGAATTAGATATAGTTACGTGTGATCTTGTTTAATATGTCTTAATGAGTGTTCCCTCCCTTCAAGCTTCAACTCCATTTGCATCCAAAGACAATTTTGCCACTATTAATTGAAGTGTAAAAGTTGCGGAATTTCTTGTAATATATAAAATCAAAATAGTCATGCAGGACCTTGAATGATATGTTTTTATTTATACAACAAGAAAATTAAATTTTTACATAATTTAATAATGTGAAACTATAGATATTCTCGTTCCGTCATTTGCCTCGACAAATGTGAAAAGTATAAGGAAAGCAAATTGAGTTGAAGGGAGGGAGTACAACATTATACTCGTATCAAATTTTTATAATTTCCAGTCACGTAGAATTATAAATATAAACGTTCTAATATTTGCATTGGAAAACGTGAAAATCAAATGACTTGAATGTATATGAATGAAGGGAGTACGAAGTAGATTAAAAAGAAGGGAAAAAGCGACGGTTACATTAGGTGTAAATAATCTTCTATACACCACATGTCAAAAAAAAGTTTGTATATATCATAACATTAAATGTTAGTTTTTAATGTGTGGTGTATAAAATATTTCATACACCGAGTGTAACTGTATCACTTTTCAAGAAAAAAAAGGTTAAAATGTGGCATTGAAAACCCCCCAAAATAAAGATAAACATTAGAGCATGCTTGTAATGGAGAATTTTTCTCTCTATAGTACTAATAGTAGAAAATAAAATTCACTTTATTTCCTACTACACCTTATTAAAAAATTAGTGGATAAATTTTTCTCGCATTAATGGACTCACTTGTAATTAAAAGCAATAATAAATGTATTTTTATTTTCAATTTTCATTTGAAAAAAAAAAATTAAAAAATTAAGGGGCAACTCATTGCAAGGAGATCTCTATATTTTGAAGAAAAACCTCATTTTTCATACTAATATACAGTGGCGGATCTAAGAATCGAATGATATGGGTGCACTTGACGGACAATTTTGATACTATTATAATACGAAGTAGTACATTTTTAGTGTGTCGGAAAAAATGTTATTTTTTCGTAACATATGTAAATTCTCACACGGTGTATACAAGTCTTTGGTAAGACCGACTCAAAAATTCATCATGAGAGTTGATTAAAAAAAAAAAAACTCGTGTGTAAAGCATTTTTCTTAATTAAGTGTTTTATACGAGGATTTGAGGTATATGCCGTTTTAAAGTGTGTATTATTTTTGGAGCTTTATAGAATTTAATTAATAAATGAAAGAAAGATAATAAAATTCACAAAGATATAAAACATTAAAATTAACTGAAAAATTTACCTTCTTCGGTCGCAAAATCGGTCGCAAAACCTTAAATACTCTTTGGATTGATAATGGGGAGGAGATTAAGCTAAAAAAGAGGAAAAATTTCGACCCTAAAATCGCCCTAAAATCGTCCGAGACTCCCCTTAGCGTTTTTTTTTTTATTTTTTTTTTCGGGAACATAATGAAAGTTTCTGGAAATTTTCGCATAAAGTTTGTTTTGCGACGGAAAATTCCGTCGCAAAGAACCAACCACACACCGACTGACACGTGTATGGACAAGGTCAGAAACTTTAAAAAAAATCTTAATCTTGCGACGGAATTTCCGTCGCAAAGCAATAATAAAGTTCCATCGCAAGTTTTTTTAATTTTTTATTTTGCGCTCAGAAAAATCTTTTTATTTAAAAAAATATATTAAAATACGTCCGTCGCAAATCCGTCGCAAAAAATAAAAAAAATATTTTGGAAGTAAAAAGTTTTTACAAAAAAAAAAAAAAAAAAACGTTGCGACGGAATAGCTACGACTATTCCGTCGCAAAAATTTCGCGCGAAGATACCTACGGACTTTGCGACGGAATTCCGTCGCAAAAATTTCGCTCCAAAAATTTCCGTCGCTAGTTTCGTAGCTAGAGTAAATCAGTCGCAAAATCCGTCGCAAAATAAAAAATTGCTACGAAATTTAATTCGGTCGCAAAAAATCGGTCGCTACAACAGCATTTTTTTGTAGTGTAAGTGAAAATTTTAAAATTATTTGTAAAATATTAAATATAGAGAGAGAGGAAAAAAACACCATGAAGCAATTAAGGGGGATTCGAACCTTTTAGTTGCAAGTCATAAAAAAAAGCCAATTGCCAGCTTCACTACTACATATATTATGACTAGTATTATAGCCTCATATTACTTATTTCTAGTAGGGCACTGGGTGTACGTGCAATTGGATGTAGAGGTGGCAATCGGGTCAGTCGGGTCGGGTTTGGGTCGGGTCAAGTCGGGTCGGGTCATGTCGGGTTCGGGTCATGTCGGGTCAAAGTGCCCTTTCGGGTCGAGTCGGGTTCGGTTCGGGTCGTCATCGGGTCGGGTCATATCGGGTCAAATAGTGTATCGGGTCGGGTCGGGTTTGGGTCGGGTCATTATCGGGTCAGCGCGATTTTATCTAATTATTTCAATTTTTAACCACTAAAATAAGTATTTTGATCGTTATTTTATTTAATTACTTCATTATTAAGTCAAATATATCATTCTAAATAATAATTTGCTTTAAATCCAATTAAATTAAGCTTAATAATTATCGGGTCGTCAATTTAGTCGGGTCGATATCGGGTCGGGTCATCATCGGGTCGGGTCTGGGTCGGGTTCGGGTCACTGATTATCGGGTCATGTCGGGTTACGGGTCGTCATCGGGTCGGGTCGGGTCGGTTCTCGGGTCACAATATTTTCGGATCAATCGGGTCGGTTTTTGCTCGGGTTCGGGTCGGGTCAAGCTTGCCAGCTCTAATTGGATGCATCCATCCCGCTCCGCCGCTGTAACACCCCGTGTTAATTTAAGCTAATTATAATTAGGAAATCAATAATTAAACATCCTCGCTCACTTATTTTCCTAACACATTTTACTACAAGTTATTTTGCACCTAAATTAAAACCGTTTTGAACTACCTTGAATTTGAACTTTATTTTTACATTTTCAAACTCGATAAATCAAACAAAGAATCTACGACAATTTTCTCAACGACAAATTTTGGCACGCAAATCGAGGTCAAACGTTGACTAAATGGCCAAGCCACCTAAATGTGATTAAGTCACCTAATCCTTTCTTAAATATAATTACTCATAATCCAAATCTAGTTAAAGTAGTTTAAGCTTAATCATTTTGATTATTACTAACAAAACATATAATAATAATAATATCAAATTACTATTTCATTTTGATTTAACTAACACTTTCACTAAAACTCGATATAATGAGTTACACTAAGCCTAAACGGGTAAACTTTTTGACGTCTGAGTTTAATGATTTAATTCGATAACATTCAACGAAAAAAAATATTTATTTCGATCGAATAAAATTTTATTTCAAAGTTGCGAGGAAAACTAGTACCCAATTTTTGTTTGAATTCGTTTTGAGGTTTATTTTCATTTTTATTTTCGATCTTACTTCTAAACATTATTCCAAGACTATATATTTCATTTCGAGACTTTTCACGTGCGCGCAAATCGAAAATTTCAAAAACGAAAAATCGGGCCATGTGACCCATTTTGGCCGAGAATTTGGAGCTACAAGCTCAACATTGTCTTTCCTTTTTCCTTTTGCTTTTCCTACACACTTGTCTCACTTGATCTCAAGCATGCCTTACTTCTCCTTACACACACCTTACCTTTCTTACACACATGCTTCCATTCTTACACAAGCATGCATCTTTTTCTTACACACCTCTTCATTTGATCATCACTTGGTTGAGCTTGTGTGCTTCACTTGTTAGCTCTCCATCCATACCCAAACATACTCTAACTACAAGGCACACACACCCTACATTGCCAAGTATATACTTACCACAACCTTCACACATTACATTACATTATACAAGTTTACAAACTACTACTACATTACATACATATCACACGCACAAACACAAACAAACACACAAACACAACTCAAAAACTTCTAACTTATTTTCTCTCTAATAAAACACAAACACAAGAAGTTAGTAAGCATCTTCATTTTCTTCCTTGGTTTCCATTGAAGATCATCATCTTCTTCCTCCTTATTTTCTTCTTAAAACTTTGATTTTCTTACTTTAAATTCACTAGAACACTTGTATCATTTCTCCACTAATTATTTTAGTAATCACTACCTCTTTTAACTAGTAAATAAACATGAACATAAATCAAAAATCATTTAAAAGATTTACATCACCTAAACCTAAAAAGAAAATATACTACACTTAAAAGTTTTAGTATAGTTTAACTAGCTTAAATAAATTACTAATTTGCTTTCTTTTTTTTATGTACCAACCCTAACCAAAGACGAGGAGCAAGGAGGAGGCGTAGACTTAAGCCAGTTTGATCATATCATTGATCCCGACAACTGCTAGGGTCATTTTCGTTAACCTAACTAAGGTGCTTCCCGCACACTTATGTGATAAGCGCCTCGAATTTGATTATATGTTATTGTTTTTGATGCATGTATGTTTTATCTTTATCACCTAGTAATCACATGTTAAATTAGGAGGCAAAAATCGAAAAATAACATTTGTGTGACATAAGTATATCACACGGCCACCCCTTTATTTTTGTCTAATTTTTCGTTTTAATTTTTGTAAATTACATGCTTAAAATACTTGTAATAAAATGAACATGAAAATATAATTAGTTTATGTTTAGGACTTAAAATGAATTTGTTATGAAATTTAAATGTTTTAATGTGCTTATGTGTGTTCTTGAACTTTTATTGTTATTCTTGTGTTTGAATGATTTTTATTTATGTGTGTTAATGTTTTGTTATGTTTTCCACTTATGATTAAATACATAAATGATATAAGATAAATTAGTTGTTGAATTAGAAGTATAAAAATCAAAAATCAAAATTTATGAACATATATATATATACACGGCTATTATGAATTAAATGGACCAATTTTTAGTTTTAATTTTTCTAAATAACATATTATGATTAGTTTAGCTAATTTAGACTTGTAGGAAAAATTTGAGAAAATTATATAAACATATGAAAATTTGACTAATTAATAATCATATGCAAAATGTTAGAGTTCTTCAAGTCTTCATGTGTTCTTCAATTTATGACTTAAATCGATTTATAAATTTTTATAAGTTTTAGTATTTAATGTTTTTATTTGCTAGTTTAAATCACTTTAGTATAAACTAAATAATTAGTATATAAAAACTTTAAGTTAAAAACCGATAAAATTAGAAAACGAAAATAAATTGTTATGTATGTTAGGCCACGACATTAGGGGTCTTTTTAGACCTAAAATGATTCTTGCCACTTTTTGTTTTTATCACTTAAGTATTTTAAATTAGTTAAAGTAATGATTTATTAATAAAAACAACAAAAGAAATAAATAGCTAAAATAAATAGAGGCTCACGGCATCCCTACTTATTTTGGGTCAATTTTGGTCAAAATAAATTTATCACTTAGTCACTAAAATTTGAATAGTAATTAGGTTTATATTTGTTTATGTATTAAATCGTTAATAAAAATAATGGACAAAACCGATAAAAATAAACGTTACACGTATTAAAATGAATAATGTTGAGTGTTACTACCTATGCTTAAATTTGGATGTGGACATACGGACTATTTAAAATGAACTACGACAACCTCGCTAAAAATGGAAACCGCTAAAAGATTAGTTAAGTATATGACTAAATAAAACCGAGTTTTATTTTTAAAAATGTTATTTAAAATCACCAAGTACAAAATGAACTTAACAACTTTGACCCTAGAATTTTGTACTTAGATTATATCGAGTTCTACTTCCGGGGTAATTTTTCAAATCGCTAAATACAAAACGAACCTAACGACTTTAAAACTAGATTTTTGTACTTAGAAAATAAAATTTAGTCTTGTATCAAAGAAAACTCCTAAGTATAATAATGTGTATAAAAATAATAAAAATACTAAGTATAAATGAAATATAATAAAAATACTAAGTATAAAGAAAATATAATAATAAATACTAAGTATAAGAATACAAGTACGTATAAAAATACGTATAAATACGAAGTATAAGAATACGCATACGTATAAAATACGAATAAAATACGAAGTATAAAAATACGTACAAATACGAAATACGAATACGTATAAATACGAGGAATAGTAAATACGAGGAATAGTAAATACGATGAATAGTAAATACGATGAATAGTAAATACGATGAATAGTAAATACGGTGAATAGTAAAATAATGAATAGTGAAAAATATTTAAAAGTTACGAACGGACTCAAAATAAATAACTAAGTTTTTCTATGTGTTCTGTTTTACCTGAAGAACTGCTGTTACTAAAATTTCATTATACAAGTTCGACGTTATATTTATGTTACAAGATTGTCATTATTATTATTTATGAGCGAGAGAATGGGAAGTTGAGAAAGCGAGTACTTGAATAAAATACTAGGATTGTTCGCCATGTTGCGACTCTTGAAATTCGAAGTTAACGAGGTAGCTGTATATGGGGACTTGGGCTCCCTATCAGAGTTGCCCAAGGCGAAATAACGATCTTAAGATCGCTACTCGACACGGTATATACAACCTCAGAGATGGGGCATCCTTGATATCTCCGTGGGCCCATATATTAGTAATTGGAAACGCCAGCCCCATCCGGGGGTACCCGTCTCTGGTGATAGTCGAACTTTTTCGTCGGTGATACCTTTTGAATAGCGAATAAGTATGATCCTCGATAGGTAGTGTATGCATACATTAGACAAGGGATTGAATCGTCCTTATTACCTTAGATATCTTTAGCCCGTCACCATGACCAAGTTATGTTGGCCCTGATCGCTATCGCGCGGATTATGTCTGCATGCTTCCGCCTTACTAACGAAGACTCATCAGTTATCACATGTTGAATGCATTTCCTTGTCTTGTTTGTTTGATGATTGTCTGAGTGATTCGATTATGAGTGTTGGAATACGATCTATTGAGTACGACTATTTGTGAGCATGTTACGTTATTTGATTTATTTATGCCTATGCTTGGATCATCATGACTTTCTTACGTGTTTAAATTGCTACTTGCTCTTTATTTTACTTATTTATTATTCATATCGCATGTTGTATTAGAATTGCATGTATCGAAAGAGTGTGCGGGAAAATGATGAGAGTTTAATGCAAAATTTTGAGACCAACGCTATTGAATACTGGGGAGAGTTTACCTTCTTTATTTTGTACGCTTGAGAGGATGTAATCAAACTTATACTCTGTTATTCTAAACTCGTACTATGTATTTGGAGTTTTATTACGATTAACAGCTGGTTTTGTAATATATAGACTTAATTAATTTTCCGCCTTAGTTTAATTAAAGTCACGAAAAACCAGGTTGTTACAGTTGGTATCAAAGCTGTCTTGTGACCGTGAATGACTTAAAGTTATCTCACATAGCGAGGCGACACCTGGGCCAGACATTCATATCTTATGTCAGGCATAGACTTATAGGATAAAATAATAAACTAGGAATCTCTAGATCGCTAAAATAATAACTTAGATCAGTATAAAATGTGAGAAAGGGTAGAATCTTGGGGCCAGGCCAAATAATAATAAACTAGTTAGATGAGCGTTAGAATCTTAACTTTATGATTCTTTACTTGCTATTTGCTCTATGGCTAACTCTAGTTTGACAAGGCCCTTAGGATGACGTCCTTCAGTTACTCCCGTAACAATTTACCACAACGTCCACTGATGATGCCACTGGATGCATATATAAGTGGCCGCCCCACGCCATAGAGCAATACGTGGAAGCCAATGGGATCACAACGGCGCATCCTACCACACAAGGGGCATTGGCATAGGCACGATCTTTGATTGAGAGCTTCCACCCATACGATTTAATTTTGGGCACCACTAGGATGGCGACTCCTCCTGGATTACGATCTATATATGGATCGTATGTATCACCCCGACCCACTCCTGAGGGAGATGCAACCACCAGGGTGGATGGAACACGAGGTGCTACTTGAGAACTTGATGGATCAAGAATATAAACACGACTATCCTCCACCTCCACCAGACGCCATCATACCTCCGATCATATGGGAGAGAGATCTCACCTCTGGGAGACTTTTGAGGGTCGCAAATCATATGTTGGGTCATTCGACTCCAGTTTGTAAAATATTTGTAACCATATTTTAACCATCCTAAGAACGATCTTAATATCGTCTTCTTTTTCTATGGCTATGGTTGTTATATTCGGATGTGACGTTGGTGAACTTATGTATTATATTCCTTTGAAATGTAATATTTTACCCATGTATATATTTATATATATGGAGACGTTATGTTATTACCTAGTCGTGTGCTCTTCTTGACTCATTGTTTTAAAATTTTACATACATGTTTGTACTCCCAAATCTCATTTAAATTATTTTTCCAAATTGATTTCAGATGAGACTACCGTGTGATAGGAAGTACTCTGAATGGACTCCAAAACAAAAGGCTCGAAAGAAAGCCATCGAGGCGTTTGAGAAACGTCATAAAATGAAAACATGGAAGAGGTCGCACGACTCGAAAAATTCAGAGATTGACTGGAAGACTAGGGCTCTTAAGACTCCCTATATGGAGCATCGAGTTCCTGATCACCTTCGCCGGTCCTCAGATATTACCGACATGATCGGGGCATTTATGCAGGATAAACCTGATACGTACGAAGGGACTGGAGACTCTCTGTATACATGGACCAGGAGCATGAGCGAGAGGTTCCAGAAACACTCCATTCCAGAAGAATGGAAAACCTCTCTAGCATCTGCTTGTCTCGATGAAGAGGCCAAAGCTTGGTGGAGACGATTACGATCCCCAGCTATCCTTGAGGGTGACTACTACCTCAGTTGGGAAGACTTCAAGCTCGGCTTGAGTGATGCGACTTATGCTATCAAGTATAAGTGTAACTTCTCAGAAAAGGAACACTGCTATTCGTACTTTGCTTAAGTACCGACGACCAACCTTTTTGCCATTCTCAAATCATATCTATATCTCTTGAGGATGTGTCTAAACTTTTATGTTATTTTGCTGAACTTTGTATCTAAGTTTTTACCTTAGTTCATTTCATAGGGAATGTATTAGGAGGCCTTGTGAACTTTTTGATGTAACCCTTTTACATTATCAATGAAATGTCTTTTACTTTGTACCTTATAATGTGTCTATCTTGGATCTACCCTATATTCATACATGTCAATATTTTTCAGAATGGCTGCAAACGATATTCACGACGATGACCTCAACCATGCATTCTTAGAAGAAGAAGCGAGAAGAAGAGGCTTTGAGGATGCAATAATGAAAATCGCTCAGGGTACACACCAATATCAGGGTGGTGGTAATAATCAATCTGCATTCGAGAGGTTCTCCAAACATCGACCCCAACCATATTCTGGCTCTGTCAACCCCACAGTCTTGACAGAGTGGATTGAAGAGATGGAGAAGTTGCTAGATCTTAGCAAGACTCCGGCTAACGAGAGAGTGAACATAGTGGCCTACTACCTCAAGGGGGAGGCCAACAGTTGGTGGCGTTTAATCAGGTCCACCTTTCCCTTAAGAATTTACACCTGGAGCGAATTCAAGACTCTGTTAGAAAACAAGTACTTTGGGGAGGAATTGAAATGGGATAAGGAAGAGGAGTTCAGGAACCTGAGCCAGGGCGATATGTCCCTACAAGCGTACACGGAAAAATACCAGGAACTGTCCAAGTTCGCTCCTAGGATTATAACTAACGAGGAGGAACTCGCAACCAGGTACGTAAGAGGCATGACTTACGGCCTGAGGACGAACATGAGCGGGTTCAACTGCAAGAACTTTGCGGAAGCCTACGAAAAGGCAACGTGTATCTGGGCCTCCATCCAAAAAGGAGAAGCTGAGGAGAAAAAGAAGAAGAAGACCTTTACGCCTCCTGTGGCGAGTGCTAGTTTCATTCACAAGCCAATGTTTGGTCGCCCGGGTTTCCAAAATCAAGACAACCGTAATAAGGGCCAGGGCAGACCCTTGTACCATAACCGAAACCCTACCGCATTTGTGGCAAGGAACAACCAACAACCTCCCGGACCTCCGGCTTTCCAGGCAAATCAGTGTCGCTTTTGCCGTCAGCTGAATCACCCAGGGAAACGCTGTAATGGAGAACCTGTGGTGTGCTTCCTGTGCAAAGTTGTAGGGCACAAAGCTAATGAATGCCCAAAGAGGGGTACTGGTGCCAAGGCAAACGCGGGACCACCGCCAGCTGTCAGGGTTCAGGGACGCGTGTACGTCCTGACAGAAACTGAAGAAGGGGCGGATGATATTATAGATGTCGACGTCATCACCGGTAAATTTCTGGTTAACTCTGTGCCTGCTTTTATTTTATTCGATACGGGAGCTTCATTATCATTTATATCCTCCAAATTTATCAAACAATCCAAACTCACAAATCCCACACAAATTAAAACTAATATATCACTACCAGATGGTAAAAACATTCTTTGTTCGTCAAAATACAGTAATGTAAAAATCTCAATTCACAACACAGATTTCCTGTCAGACCTTGTATTGTTTGACCTTCCCGAGTTCGATGTAATTCTGGGAATGAACTGGCTAGCTCGTCATAACGCAACATTTAAATGCCACGACCAGAAAATCACTTTGAAAACTAACCAAGGGAAGGAAGTGTCATACCAGAGTTTTAAAAGGAAAGGAGGAGTGAAGTTAGTCTCTGTACTGAAACTTCAGAGCATGGAGATAAAGGGACACCAGGTGTATTTTTGCAGCATTACTAAGGTCGAGGGCAATCTACGCATCCCAATCGTGAATGAATACCCCGATGTTTTCCCAGACGTGTTACCAGGTATGCCTCCTGCGCGAGATGTCGAATTCTCGATCGACCTTATGCCAGGCACTGCACCTATATCAAAAGCACCATACAGGATGGCTCCTGTCGAACTCCAGGAACTCAAGAAACAGTTGGAGGAGATGATTGAATTGGGATTTATAAGACCGAGTGTTTCACCTTGGGGTGCACCGGTACTCTTTGTAAAGAAGAAGGATGAGAGCATGAGGCTCTGCATCGATTACAGGGAATTGAACAAAGTGACGATCAAGAATCGTTATCCTCTGCCTAGGATAGACGATCTCTTTGACCAGCTCAAGGGAGCAGGAGTTTTCTCCAAGATTGACCTGAGATCAGGATACCATCAGATCGCGGTTCGTAAAGAAGATATACAAAAGACCGCTTTCAGATCAAGGTACGGACATTACGAGTTCAAAGTAATGCCGTTCGGCCTTACCAACGCCCCAGCAGTATTTATGGACCAAATGAACAGGACCTTTCACGAATATCTCGACATCTGCGTTGTCGTGTTCATTGACGACATCCTGATCTATTCCAAGAATAAAGAAGAACACACGGAACACCTGCACATTATCCTGAGCATCTTGAGAGATCATAAATGGTATGCTAAATTTTCAAAGTGTGAATTTTGGCTTGACCAAGTGGCGTTCTTAGGCCACGTAATCTCCAAGGAAGGTGTAATGGTGGATCCAGCGAAGATTGAGGCTGTCAAGGAATGGGTAGCACCAAAAACAGTCACTGAAGTCAGAAGCTTCCTAGGATTGGCTGGCTATTATAGGAGGTTTGTTCCTGACTTCTCGAAGGTAGCCCGCCCAATGACCAAACTGCTACAAAAGGAATCAAAGTTCATATGGAGCGACGACTGTGAGAAAGCGTTCCAAGAGCTGAAGATAAGGCTTACTACGGCCCCAGTTTTAACCTTGCCAACCGATGGGGATGAATACGAGGTGTACAGTGACGCATCACTAAATGGTTTGGGTTGCGTCTTGATGCAACAGGGGAAAGTAATAGCATACGCATCCAGACAACTGATACACTCTATTTATATTCATTTTATGCCCCCGGTTCAGTCACATTTAGCTTGCATTTAGTCGTATTTATTATGATTTTATAAGCTAAATGTTATACTTCTCGATACTGCTGCGTTTTATTTACATTTTGCAGGTTTTGGTGGTTTTGAGCCTAAACCCGGGACGATTGGAGCAATACGAGAACTGAGCCGAAAAGACCAAGCTCGAGCACGCATGAGAGCTCGAGACACGAGCCAAGAGATCAAAGGAAGACTAAGGGCCACGAGCTAATTGGCCCAAGAGCTAAAGGATTCAAATAAGCCAAGCCCAAGAAGGAGACTTGGGCTAAGATTGGAAGAAGAAAGGAGCCGGCCCATGGTTTGGGACCGGCCGGTCTGGCCAGGCCGGCAGCCGGCCGGCCCTAGTGTATTTTCTGACGGGTTTTGTTTTATTCCGAGATTTAATAATTGGGACACTATATAAAGGTGCCTTAGGTCGTAAATTAGCTTATGCTTTATTTTCCATTAGTTTTCTTAGCTTTAGTTTTAGTTTTTCTCTCTTTGGTAATATTCAAGTTTAAGTTTAGCTTTCAAGATTGGTTTTTCAAGATTTGCTCTTTTATAATCGTCAGTACTCCGTATTTATTCCAGGTTTATTCTATTTGCTTTATTTATTCAATTATGTCTTTTACTATTATTATTGTTGTTATTGCCCTTATTATGAGTAGCTAATCTCCTTATTAGGGTTTAGGGGAATTTGTGACATATGATTTAGGAACATGTTTTGAGATTAAATTGGTTGATTAAATTGTGCTCTTGATTTCTTCCTACGCGTTTTATGTCAATTGAATTAGGTTTATTTCGCCTGATCACCGACTTAACTGAGTTTAATTGAACCTGAGTATGTTTTAATTTAAGATCGAAAGCCGAGTTAAAACTAGACTTACGCGAGTTAGATGAGTTGAATTTAGTAAGTTGAGAGCCCGCTAAATTTGCTTAAGGCTAAAATTGACTCGAGAGAGCGTTTACAAACCTAGTCAAGTTGCAGTTTATCTCTTCCGCCTTATGAACTTGCGTTCTGAATCATTGTCATATATGAACCCGATGCCCTAATCTCTCCCTTATTATATCTTATTTATCCGCTTTATTGTTCCGCCTTAGTTATAGCTTATACTAAACACCTTTTTCACACTCGGAGATTGACCTGCTCACGACTTTAGCTTAGAACTACTCCGCTTCCTTGTGGATTCGATCCCTACTTGCCGCTATCTCATTGTTAGTTGTCATTTAGGTTTATTTTGATATAGGCGATACGACTTATACCTTATCAATTTTGGCGCCGTTGCCGGGGAAACGGCTTTGCTAGTTTTAGTTTCTGCTTGTTGTTACAGGTTTTTCTCCTTTGTCTCAAGGAACTTAGTTCCTTGAGACCGTTTTTAATTGCTTGCTTGTAGTTTTTGTTTATGCACAGGTCACCTACAGGTTTAGTTCCATTTGAGCCTGAACCTGAGCGAGCATTTCATAGGCTACGTAAGGAAGCAAGGAAATTAATTGATCTTGACTTTGAGGAAGCGTCGCATTCGGAATCTAGTGCAACGCAATCGTCCTACGAAGAGGACACACCTCCTCATACTCCGTTAACACCTCCACCAGTGACCATGCCTAAACTTTCGAGTCACTCGGTGCCTAAACCGGAGTCCATTCCAAGTGGATTCACTATGCCCGCTACGGTGCAGTGGCAACCGAGATTCGCCCGCTTTCTTAAATTTGGTGGAGCGGAATCGATTCGGTGGTTATCTCATCAAGATCCCTGGGCGGCATATGCAGATGTTTACCGACCATCGTTTCTACGATTAAGCGGTAGGGATTACGCAGAGCAAATACGGAAATGCCGCTTCGCTTCTCATTAAAGGATCGCCCGCGAGTGGATTCTTGATCTAAACAAGGAGGACGCCAGATATCGATTGGAGTGGGTTGGCTCTAGCATTCTACTCCAAATTCTATCCTCCAGAGCGTACGAACCAAATGAGGAGTCAAATTCAAGGCTTCAAACAAACGTTCGACGAGTCGCTTGCTGAGGCGTGGGACAGGTATAAGAAGCTGATTAGAGACTGTCCTCATCACGGGCTCAATACTTGGTTGGTGATCATGACCTTCTACAATGGTCTTTATGCGGAGAGTCGAGCTATCTTGGATTCTGCTGCTGAGGGTCGCTTTGCCAACAATACAGATGATGACAAAGCTTGGGGTTTAATAGAGGAGATGGCGGTACACTCCGCACAGTTTGGTAAGCCGCGAGGGAATTCACGGACCGCGCATGACGGCCGTGATAAGGGAGTATTAGTGCTACCGACGAAGTCGTCTTGCTACCGATGCGCAAATTTCTATGATGACAGGTGGTGGTTCCTCCAGTGCTCATGTGAATGCTGTCACAGGGCACGATATGGGTTATACTACGGGGTATGCTGCGCCCCAAGAGCAGGTTTTTGCGTATCAAAACTACAACCAAAACTTGCCCTACCAAAACCAACCTGGTTACGATCGATCACTCTTGTCTTACCGTAACCAGAATGTCCTAAACCCAACCACCCAACCACCACAAAATCAACCTTACATTCCCCCACATAAAAATTTCCAACAAACCCCTCCAAACTACCAAAGACCCCCATATGTCCAACCAGCTCAACCTGCTCCTGTTGTTGATTCGGGTGTGAGTGAACTGAAGGCCATGATGCTGCAGATGGCCAAGTCGCAAGAGATCATGATGCAGCAAATGCAAAAGGACGGGCAAGCTAAAGACGCGGCGATTAAGAATCTAGAGAACCAAGTGGCTCAACTGGCCGCTTCGCAAGCTACGCGTCAACCGGGCACCCTGCCGCCCCAAGGTAACCCTCCCCATGATACCGCATGTGCTATAACTTTGAGGAGCGGTACGTTCTATGATGGCTCTAAGCACTTGGGGGAGAAGGATGATGAAAACGTGGCTGATCCGAGAGAAAAGAGGTCCCAGCCGGTCGACCGGCAGCCGGTCGTCGGCCATTTGGACATTCTTTGCGGGAAAGATTGATTCGGGTGTTACTTTTGATGCTGCTCCAACGCCCCCGATTCAGGTTAAGCTTCCGTTTCCTGGTCGTCAACGAGGTGCAGAGCCCGAGGCAAAGTTCAAAAAGTTCGTGGACGTCATCAAGGCCCTTCAGGTAAACGTTCCTTTTATTGACCTTGTGACTCAAATTCCTGCGTACGCTAAATTTTTGAAAGATGTTTTAGCTCGTAAGCGTACGTTAGATGACTTGTCGACCGTGGCTTTTGTGGGGGAAGCTAGTACTAGGCTGCAGGGTAGTAAGCCCCCTAAGCTTAGCGATCCAGGTACATTCTCTATTCCGTGCTCTATTGGTAGGTTTCAGGTTAGGAATGTTTTATGTGACCTTGGAGCTAGTGTGAGTGTCCTCCCCTACCCCTTGTATCAAAAGATGAGCCTGTCAGCTTTAGAACCCACTAGCATTACCCTGCAGATGGCTGACCGCTCAGTTAAGCGTCCCTTGGGTATCTTACACGACGTCCCTGTACAGGTTGGAAAGTTCTTTATCCCTGTAGACTTTGTAGTGGTTGACATGCCTGAGGATGCCCACATTCCTATCATTTTAGGGAGACCCTTCCTGCACACTGCTGGTGCAGTTATAGATGTGGGTAGTAAGACGATAGCCTTTAAAGTGGGGGGTGAAAAGCTCACGTTTGCACATTCTGATACCCCGCGGTCCCCTATGCGTCTCGAGTCAGTTTGTTCTATTGACTCTATACTTCCGTCTCACACTACTGGAGACACATTGGAGGTTTTGCATGTCTCTTCTCTTGTTGCAGGTTCTTCACAGAATAGCTGCAAGGATGGTTTGGGGGAGAGGAAGCTGCTGAAAGCTGATTTGTACGACGCTCGCAATGGGGATGGAGGGCCCACAGTCGAGCCATTTCGTGATCGAGGGCCTACGATAATAGACTATGCTGCTTTACCTAGAGCTGGAGGAGTTTTATGGCGAATGGATGCTATTTCGCCAAGTGAAGCTGTTGCAAATGGCCAAAGACCTTGGCCTGCTTATACTTGATCTATGTGTAGATACCCGTATCTGTCGATATGGAAATTTATAGAAAACCCGACAAATACCCTATGATGATAGGACAACGTGTTCTCGTATCATTTATTTGAGTTCGTATTGCGATGTAAGCAGGGCGCTGTCGACACAATTTTTATTAATTCAAAAGGTATTTGATTTAGTAAGCTCTGTCAAATTTAAAGGTACTTGACGCAAGTATGTATTTTATTGAAAATAAAATATTTTGATTTGAAAAATCATTTTAAAGTTTTTCGACTTGAAAAATCGCTTTTACAAATTCTTATAGTTGACTTGAAAAGTCGTTTCTCACACTTTTGAAACAGTTTAATAAATCGTATTCGTCGAATTCGTTTTCTTAACAGCACGTTTTATAACTCGTTTTAAGCTCGATTTTAAGAATGATTTTGAGCCCGTTTTAGCACGAATTCAAAGGCCCTTTCTCCCACCTCCTTCCCCACGTACCAAAGCTCGTATCCAGGCCAGAACCAAGCCAAGAGCCACGACCAAAACAGGCCATAATCAGCCCAAGTAGCACGTCTCACAGCAGCTCTAAAAACCCATCCCCGTGCCCTGTTTGTGACCCAAAACGACCCAAAACCCGACCTTTAGCTACCTGCCCATGACCCATACTCATCTCCTGACTATCCTACACATTTACCTTGCCTTAACCCTCAAGAAAACCCCCTAAAAAACCCTAACACAAACCAGAAACAGCAGCTATCGAGGAGGAAGGTGGAGCTGCTCTTTGCCTCCTTAAACCCTACTTTCTCAACACTATATATACATACCCACCATAAGCCTTCATAGATACGACAAGACCCAGCATACATACTCCACATCAAGCCACAAGAAAGTCCCAAAAGAACTCAAAGAAAGTCGAAATAAGCGGTCAGAAAACAGAGCATCCCTTTCGTTTTCCTTCTGCTGTTACGTCTTTTGCTTCGTTTTTCGCGTTGTAAACTTCTCAATCTCTCTGATTTGTTTACCTAATCTTAAAGTTCACCTTACCACGATTCTAAAACATCTTTTAGTTCGAAATTTCGTTGAGAAACGAAGGAGATACAAGCTTTTGAAAATCGGGCCGCTTTGGTAATGGCACGGATTTATTTTTGGTTTTCGTCGACGACGGCCCCTCGGGATAAAATCTTACAATCGATTACGACTCGGATATTTGGTCAACGATACATGTAAGTTGAGGGTGCAAAAATACTCTTTTATTTTGTTAATTTATCGTTTTTATTTGTCTTTTATAGCCTCTGTCGCTTTTTATTACTCTCTGTTGCTCTTTTGTTTGTTATCGTAGTTGCTGTTTCTTTTATCGTTCGTACTAGGCTTATATTCTCAGCATGCTAGTGATGTGTACGTATGTGTTTCGTGCCCCTTTGTTCACCTAGTATGCGTATTTAATTTCATTACGTGACATGACTCGAAAGTTCTTCGTTAGGTTGAGTCCGATAGCTTTTTTTATGTTGTCTGTTTTTATTCCTGTCACTCGTGTTGTTTGTTTTGAATTTGGTTATTCATGGTTGTTTTCAGACTTATAATTCATATTCATGTGTTAGATTAGCTTCTGTAATTTTATTTCATCGTTAGCTTTTGCGTAGTATCTAGTTTCGTTGAATCATGTATAACCATATGTCTGTGCATTTCTGTTTTTGTTGCTGGCTTCGTTTTGTTCATCAGATTTTGAGTTGCGTAGTAGTTCACATGTAGGAAGGGGTCGGTTAAGGTTCTTGTGGGGTATGTGTGTCTTCGTGTGTCTACTGGTATCTGTATGAGTCGCGTCTGATTATTTAAGTCTTCGTGTATTTATTCGCGTCTGTGTGCATCTATATTATCGGTCCCGTTTGAGAAGCATTCGTTTGTGTGTTTATACCCATGTCGTTCGTATATATCAGCATGTCCATTTAATTACGTTTGATTATTCAGTCTACACGTTGAGCTGTGATGTATTGTTGAGCACTCGTTGATGTTGCCTTGAAGTTGCGTTTACATGCCTGCTAGTGCGCTTGTCAGTTGGGTTTGTAGCCTGTACGTTATTTGTATTATCATTCGTACTCGTTTTCATGAAATCTACTTGCTTCCTTTGTATTCGTTTTGTTTGGCATTTGTCTGTACGAGTAGCTGCGTTTTTTGTGGTCTGTACGTGTATATTGATATAGCCTGCACATTATTTGGGGTTGCTTGTTATCATTTGTATATGTTAGTGTGTCTACTAGTTACATTTAATTATGGATTTACACGTTGTCTGCATATTTGTCCATGTTAGTTGGCCATGTCGGTTTGCACGTCTATTTAGCTACATTTATTTATTAGTTGATGCGTTTGATTGTGTTTGTCCGTCATTAATTTATATTCGGGTGTAGCGTTTAATTATTTGTGTTAATCTTCCATGCTTATCCATGTATTAGTCGCGTTTGAGTTATTTATTATTTTCGTCTGCCGCTAACGTTTGTTAATCTATCTTATGCTGTCGGTGAGTATTTCTGCTTCTTTTCTTCGTTTGCTAGAATAGTAAATGAACCTCTGTTGAACAACTTTGACGAAGCTATATGTGCATTAAATGACGTAGAAAGGATATATTTTTGTTTAGGATTAAAACGCTGTTTGCATATCCGCATTTGTACTCGTAATAGCCATGATTTTACTTAGTAGAGACCGTTATCAGAATTCAGCGGGGTTAGGCGTTAAATTAATGAAATTCTTTTAAACTTCCTAACACGTAAACTCACACGAACTCATTTTCTCTAAAATTGGTTTCTAAATTCCACCTAAAAATTTAGTGGCGACTCTTTTCAAATTGAAAATGTTTTTTTGAAATAAAACATCGCGTGGATCAAAATCCCTTGTCCACAATTTGGCGACTCCGCTGGGGACAGTGAAACTTGAAAAGTAGAATGATGGCTATTTAGAGTACCCTTCGTCATTTATGTTATTTATGCATCATACTGTTAGGATTCGAACCATTTCTCCCTTTGGGTCGACCTCAAAGTAGGGAAATGACGTTCACTATGTCTGGTTTAAATACCAAGGTGGTTCCGCCGAGGTTAGCAACCGCACTCTCGCCATATAGTTACAAACTTATGGTGGTTGCGTAGGTTACCTAACAACGTGGGATCATTGGCATGGACCCTTTTCGAGACTTAGAATAGTCTAGGTCATGCATTGCATCCTTGAACTGCGTATGACTAAATGCTCTGTGACTTCTGAAGCCATGTTTTCAAACCTTTTTAGTCAAAATTGTCATCTTTTCAATCAAATATTTCCCAAAAGTTTCTTTCTTAGCAGAAATGTTGTCTTTAGGATTAGAATAATTCTGATTATCCCTTTTGAAATGATTTTTGACTAAAAATCCTCTTTTTTTTAGCTGAAATGCTGTCTCTTTAAGGTTAGAATAATCTTAAACTTTGTTTTCGACTTTAGTTCTTTTGAAAAAAGACCTCTTCCAAGCTAAAAGTACATTCATTTAGGATTAGAACAATCTTAAAATAATTTCCGATTTGAAAAAAATCCATTCCTAGCTGAAATGCTGTTCGTTTAGGATTAGAATAATCTCAAAATAATTTTCGATTTGAAAAATCTCCTCCAAGCTATCAGTTTAGGATTAGAATAATCTTAAATTACTTCCGATCTTAGCTTTTTTTTTTAAGAAAAAAGACCTCGTCCTAGCTGAAATGCTATCCGTTTTTCTAAAAAAAACTCATAAAGTTTTTTTAATCAAATGCCATTTTCCTTTAGTCGTCCTCGATCTCAAATTCCAAGTCACATTTCGAGTCTAACCCAAGTCTAGAGTAGGAAGTTCGAGTCAACCCACTTTAGAATCCGTGTTTAGGATAGACGAGTAGGAATGAGTCGAGCTAGCTCTCTTTTGTTGAGTTTAATTACAAGGGTGGGTCTCGTTTAGGTGCTTCATGTGTGTGTCGGTCAAGTCATAAGTGTGCAAAGGGTTTATAAGTCGATGACTGAATGATGTTCGGGGTTTTATTGTAGAAAGGCCGGTCGAAACATGAAACATGACTACCGCAGAACAGTTAAGCAAACTCAATGACACTCTGGCCGCAATGATGAGTCGTTTGGAGTCCGTAGAAAAAAAGCTGACGGTGGAAAACCCACCTCCTCCACCACCAACTGAACTTGAGAAGCGCTTCAAATTAATAGAGGAGCAACTGAAATTGTCTCATGGGGAAAGCATTCACTTCGAGAATGCTCGTGGCTACACGCCTGTCCAAGATAAGCTACCGACCAACTTTGTGCTTACTGACATCCCTAAGTTTAAGGGAACTGAAGACCCATTGCAACATATCCGATCTTATAAAGAATACCTCGCTTTGAAGGGGGTACCCGCTGAAATGTTGTCTCACGTATTTGCTCAATCTTTGGGGGAACATCCAAGGAAATGGTTTTATGGTCTCGAACTCAAGAATTTCCCGACTTTTGAGGATATCACCGTGGAGTTTTGTAAGCATTTTGCTGATAATGCTGAAATTCAAACCACTATGCGAACATTAGAAGTAATGACGCAAAAAGAGAAAGAGGGATTTACAGAATTCCTTAATAGATGGCGCGCAGAAAGCGTGAAATTGCCAAAAAGGCCCGAAGAGGTTGAAATGGTAGATAAGTTCGTTAAGAATCTTCGTCCTGTCTACCGAGATGCTATCAAATACCAAAATTTCAGCTCGTTCAAAGACCTTAGCCGAGTAGGGAGGAAAATAGAGGACGATGTCCGAGCTACAGAGGCCGAAAAACCTAAGGGGTATCAAGGGCCCTCTTCCTCTAAGTCAAGGGTATCTAATTCAACTAATCAAGTGCAAGCAATCGCTTTGGGGGCCCTCGAGAGCAACAACGCCGAGCACCAAGAGCATTCATCGACCTCGGGTGCACATATACCGCTTCTTCAAAGGCTCTCGGCCCAAGGAAAATTGAGCCCAATTGGCCCAACTCCGACCCACCGTCGACCGACAAGGTAAATGGTACAAGCCCAACGCTGCATCTTGTGCATTCCATCAAGGGAGAGGACACGATACTGAAAATTGCTTTCGCCTCAAGCACGAGATCCAAGACATGATCGAAAATGGATCTTTGCCAATCCCTACGGTTAAGCCAAACAATGTGACTAATCCTTTTGGCAACCACTCCAACGCAGTGTTCATTGGGGACAATGGTGATATGTCTCACTTGATCCAACCCGTTGGTTATCTCACCGGGGTTTTCCGGGGAAAAGTTTATATAAATTGTCGATCTTTTTCCCAAGGCAAGAAATGACGTTCGCATTGGGGATTTTAACATTGATTGTACAATCGCACCTTGCTCAAGGTGGAAATGAAATTAATGGGGTATGGGTGATGATGAAGATGATATTTATCTCACTGAAGGTGCAGTCATCCCACGCACTCAAGCGGAGATTATGCAGTTGCGAAAGGATGTCCTCGAGTCTGATCACCTAACTCGATCCGGACGTCCTTATCGAGTAGAAAAGTCAAAGAGCACTTCCATTTTTGGGGACACCCAAAACACAACGCAAGCAAGTACACCTACGGTAACAAAGACACTCGAAGAAGCGTCAACCGCAGGGGATCCTCTTATCAAGCAACTGCAGAAAACTAAGGCGGATGTCTCTATATGGGAGCTTATCCTAAGCTCATTCGAACATCGTCAAGCTCTACTACAATCCTTGATGAATATGACGGTGTCTCCTACCACAACACCTAACGATATGATCTCGTTGGTTTCATCAAATCAGCCACGGCTTACAAATGTCGTGACCTTCTCGGATGAGGACTTGCCTTCTTTCGGACCTCAACATTGTTTAGCCATGTACATCACGGTAGAATGCCGTCACAAGAGGCTTCCAATGACATTAGTGGATGATGGGTCCGCCGTTAATGTGCTCCCTTTGAAAACCGCGTATATCCTGGGCTTAGAAAAGAATGATCTTATCCCAACTACGCAAACGGTCCGAGCTTTCGATGGTACAATACGACGCGTGGCTGGGCTTGTCACCTTGAGCGTGAGTACTGGTGCGGTGGAAAAGACGGTCAATTTCCAGGTTATAGACCTTGTTTCGTCCTTCAATATGTTGCTTGGAAGACCTTGGATCCACGCCGTAAAAGCTGTGTCTTCAACCCTTCACCGAAAGATTAAAATTCCATTCAATGGGGGAGTGGTAACCATTAACGCTACTCCAATGGTCGTAACGGGTGGAGATGTGACTTTCGAGGTACAAAATGAGGTCACCTTTGAGACGGGTGGCTTTGAGGTCGTCAGTGTAATCGAATCCCAAGACAATGAGTTAAACATGGAGTTATACACCGGAAGCCGCGCGTGTGAAACAATACTAAGGACCGGTAAATACTTTGGTTTGTCTTTATATCCTAGGAAAGGGAATACCTTCACTCCACCTCCAACGATCCCGAAAGGAATCACGTTCGGCCTTGGGTACAACCCAACAAAGGATGAAGATTGTCTAAGCAAGGGTAAGGGTCAAGATGCGAAGCTAAAACCGTACCCACTAACGCTTAATGGGCAATTCGTGAGAGCCGGAGAAGACACACCATGTTTGGACTTTCCCGAGCCCATCTATGATCGTAAAGCATGCCGTTGGGTCCCGGGAATTGAAATATTCCACGACTGTTACTATATCCCGGATGACATCATGGCAACAATTACGACAAGCAAGGTGCGGCAAATCGAAGACGGAAAGCAATGGGCCTTCTTTTTGGGGAAGAGAGGAAAGTAGAGGCATCAAGCGAAGCTTTGGTGAGTATGATCCTCAAGAGCGACCGATTTGATCCATCCACCCTCATTACAGATGTTAACCCGCAAGGGACTACGTCCGGATGGAGAAAGACCATCAAATGGACCGACAACAAAGGACTGCTGTTCAAGATGACCGTAGGAGAAGGAGAAATGCTCGAGCCAGAAGAACATTCCGAGTCCGATTCCGAGTCTGAACCTGATGATGATAAGAGTCTTAGTGTTAAGTCTAAGGAGCTAGGTGTCGAAGATACCCCCTCCCCAGTCTTTCCTTTTCATGTACCTTCTTCTAGTTCCAGATTCCAAGGCCTGTCTTGGATACCACATCTATCCAGCCACTGACCCCTGATCAGTTGGCCCAAATGTTAGCACAATTCGCACAATTTCAAATTAATAATAAAATGAACCAGTTTGCTTACGACTTGTCTCTTTTACATTGCAATTCAATTTTTGAAAATGATTGTTTTAATAATGACATTGAGAATGAGGATCAAGAGGAACAGGTAGAAATTGAGGAGATAGAACCACCTCCTCAGTTGTTAAAAGGGATACAGGAATATGATGAGAAAAGCTCGGTAGTCGAAGATACCGAAACAATTAACGTGGGAACCATTCTTGAACCACAAGAGCTGAAAATAGGGACAACTCTCGACCCTGCTGAAAAACAAGGGTTTATCAATCTGCTAAACGAGTTCAAAGACGTATTTGCATGGTCTTACAAAGACATGCCGTATTGACAGTGGAAATCGCAGAACACGTAATCCCGATTAAACCAGGTTTCAAACCAAGAAACAAAAACTCACTAACGCGACCGTAATGGTCCCTACAAGTCAAGGAAGAAATAGACAAGCAATTCAAAGCCGGGTTTATCAAAGTTTCAGAATACTCAGATTGGGTAGCCAACGTGGTACCCGTACCAAAGAAAGATGGGAAGGTACGTGTCTGCGTTGATTTTCGTGATCTAAATAGAGCAAGTCCGAAGGACGATTTCCCATTACCTCACATCGATATCTTGGTTGATAACACCGCTAACCACGCATTATTGTCCTTCATGGACTGATTCTGCCGAGTTACAATCAGATAAAAATGGCCGAGGAAGACATGCACAAAACCGCGTTCACAACGCAGTGGGGAACTTATTGTTACACAGTAATGCCGTTTGGATTAATTAATGCTGGGGCCACATATCAACGAACCGCAACGACGTTGCTACATGATATGATGCACAAAGAGGTAGAGGTTTATGTCGATGACATGATTGTGAAGTCCAAGGAACGCAGTGGTCATTTAAGTGCATTAAAGAAATTCTTCGAGAGGTTAAGAAGGTACAACATGAGGTTAAATCCGCAGAAATGCGCATTCGGAGTCACTTCGGGTAAGCTACTCGGCCACATCGTTAGTCATCGTGGCATTGAAGTCGATCCCTCAAAAATCAAAGCCATTTTGGAGATGCCTCACCCGAAGACCGAGAAAGAAATTCGAGGTTTTCTAGGTCGGGTGCAGTACATTAGCCGCTTCGTCGCTAAGTTAACCATGATCTGCGAACCTATATTTAAAAAGCTCAAAGTAGGAGAGCACGTTACATGGGATCAACAATGTCAAGCTGCGTTCGACAAAATAAAAGAGGTTTTGTCCTCCCCACCTGTTTTAAGCCCACCAGTAGCTGGGCTACCGTTGTCGTTATACCTAACAGTGACGAATACCGCAATGGGTGCAATGTTAGCTCAAACTGTCGACAAAGAAGAAAGGGCGATCTACTATATCAGTAAGAAATTCTTGGAGTACGAAGTGAAGTACACGCTGCTAGAAAAAACATGCCTCGCTTTGGTTTGGGCCACAAAGAAGTTAAGACACTACATGCTTAGCTACAGTGTAAGCGTCTACTCCAAAATGGACCCGATCAAGTACTTGTTTGAAAACCTGCACTAAATGGCGTAATGTCAAGATGGACGCTCATGCTAGCGGAATTTGACCTTAAATATAGGCCACTGAAGGTAATTAAGGGAAGGGGTGTCGCAGATTTCCTTGCCGATAATCCAATAGACGAAACTGAAATCTCGGATACATGGTCATGTCCAGATGAAAATGTCGCACACGTCGAAGACGATACATGGGATTTGTACTTTGATGGGGCATCGAATTACATGGGTTACGGATCGCATCCTCCTTATTTCACCAAAAGGAGAACATATACCCGTATCCATTAAATTGGACTTTCTTTGTCACTAACAACGCAGCAGAAGCACGGCATGCCTGTTGGGTCTGCATACCAATTTAGGCGTAAAGGCTACTAGTGCACTGAGATTCATCCTTGGTAATAAATCAAGTGAGTGGAGCATGGAAAATTAAGAGTAGCGATTTGGCACCTTACCAAACCAAGATAGAAGAGCTTGAAAAGTTGTTCGACGAAATAAGATACGTCCACCTCCCGAGGGAGGAAAACCAGTTCGCTGATGCTCTGTCAAAATTAGCAGCCCTAATTAACATGCCCGACAGCATAGATAGTATGCCGTTATGTGTTCAACGCAGATCATCACCCGCATATATTAATGTGATCGACAATGCTGAGGAAAACGAGACAGAACCCTGGTACGCATCAATCTTAAAGTACAAAAACGCAGGAGAATACCCCACAGACTTAGACACGCGTGGGAAGCGGGCATTCTGCGCCGTCACCTTATTTGTTACAACTGACGATGGGCAGTTATACAAAAAAACAGCACAAGGAGTGCTTCTGCGGTGCATTGACAAGGCCACGGCAGAAAAAGTCATGGAAGAAGTCCATGACGGAGAATGTGGGCCACACATGAATGCTCACATGCTAGTCCGTAAGATTATGAGGCTTGGTTATTATTGGACGACAATGGAGATGGATTGTCGAAGATATGTCCGTCACTGTCATAACTGTCAAATATTTGCAAACGTCCAACATGTCCCACCCTCTATGTTGTACACCATGACATCGCCTTGGCCTTTCTCAACGTGGGGAATCGATATCATTGGGAAGGTTAATCCCTCAGGAACTGGAGGGCACTGTTTCATTTTGGTGGCAATCGACTACTTCACGAAGTGGGTAGAAGCCAAGTCTTACAAAGTGCTAAATGCGAAGCAAGTAGCAAAATTCATTCAAAATGACATCATCTGTCGATACGGAGTGCCTCATGAAATGATCAGTGACCACGGCACCCACTTCCAAGCTGAGACAGCACAGTTACTCGAAAAGTATAAAATAAAGCTTCACAAGTCGTCACCCTATCGTCCTCAGACAAATGGCGCAGTAGAGGCGGCTAATAAAACGGTCACAGTCATCCTAAAGAAAATGACAGACAACTACCGTGAGTGGCCCGATAAAATACCCTTCGCGTTATGGGGGTACAGAACGTCGATCAGAACTGCGACCGGAGCAACACCATATTACTTAACTTACGGGATGGAGGCAGTCCAACCCGTTGAATTAGAAATACCGTCTCTGCGAATCCTGCTAGAAAGCAAAGTCCCAGAAGCGGAATGGGTCCAGGCTAGGTATGACTCACTTGTGATGCTCGATGAACGACGTTTGAATGCACTATACAATGTGCAGCTCTATCAGAAAAGGATAGAGCGCTCTTTTAATAAAAAGGTGAAGCCTCGAGGAATTATGGAGGGTGATCTCATGTTAAAATCGGTACGCGCATTACTACCAGTAGACCCGAGAGGAAAATTCAAGCCAAATTGGGCAGGTCCTTACTTGGTAAAGAAAATCTTGACAGGAGGTGCAGTTAGAATAACTGATCTAGACGGCAATGATTTCTCCAATCCAACGAATTTGGACCAACTGAAGCGATACTATCCTTAGTCCTCATTCTCAAATGTTATGAAATAATATTTGAATTGCGATGTATTAGAATAAGTTTAAAGCTTGGCATTCGCCACCACATGAAATGTTTAACATACGAACTACGGATTCGATTTGATTCTGTGTAAAAAGCAGATACGTAGGCAACTCTTTACAAGAGTACAATCGAAATAATGTTAACTTGATGAATGTGGAAACGGGAATTTTTCTAATAAATAATAACTTTTTATTTCTTTTATTCATCGCGGGCGAAGCCCATCACACAACTAGAAAAGGAAAGCAGACAAAATAATAATTCTAACTAATACGCAATCGTAAATAATAATAGTCAATCCTAGTAGGTAATAATAATAATTCTGACTCATGTGTAGTTGTAAATAATCATAACAATAATAATAATTCCTAGTACTAGCTAATATTACCCTTAATACCCTAGTATTTCATTAGTAATTTTTACGCAGGCCACGAAATAAAACGGCCTACCCGGTCCCTCGCACTTGCTCCTTAGACTACCACGAGACTAACGGCGACAAGACGACGCCTTACCCATAATCATTCTGGCCCGCTTCTTAGGAGGCACTTGACTTTCCTCTCGCGGCCCCAAACGGTCCTTCACATTCAAGCGTGGACCCAATCGCTCGACAACATTTGGACGCACTTCTTCACTAGTGTCTAACCTCTGCCAAACGTTTGAACGCCTCGCACTAGTTCCCTGCGTCGCCTCGGGCCTGTTCAGCCTCGTGTAGTACTTCCGATTCCTTAGTGCTTCTCCGCGCGCCTTCCAATCTGCTGCGTCGTCCTCAATTAATGTTCGTCGCACCTCGACAGAAGCTTCCTTGGTCCATTTCAGATACGACGGAGATACCCATGTTGACGCACACGGCTCGAGGAGATGCCAAATAGTCCTACAATTCCATGTATGAAGCCAAGACAGACATACAGCTCGAGTAATGTCAAATTCAGGACCTTGGCTCGCCTCAATCCTAGGCACGGTTTGTTGGAGACCAAACTGACGCCGCACACGATCCGGATAAATATACACGGGTCGTTCTAAGCCCAAAAGCATTACGTATCTCGAACAATCACCATCCCAGAGTCTCAGAACGAGGATAAGTGTAACCACGGCAAAAACCAACGGATGTGAGATCCGGCCTCAGAGTCGCATGTCACGCCAAGAACTAGCTCCTTTCCCCAAAATAAACCGAGGTACGCTGACAGAGAGGCTTCTCACCGATAGGCACGTGGATCTTTCTGGCCGCTTCTAGTAGTCCAAGCCGCTCCATGAGCCACACCAAACGAAGAAGGAGTTAGGGGGCAATACGAGATATAAAAAGAAGAAGGCCGAAAGACTTGTCATGAGATCCCAACGCAACGATGTTTGCCTGTGAGTTTGTAAGTAATAGCTTAGGTCGAGGTGAGATTCCTTTTCCTTGGGTTTGTCGAAACAAATCAGATAACCCTACACAAAACGCACCAAAGAAGACACGAGACTCACCAAAGAAACTTGGGTCAAAAAAGCTCACAAAGGACTAAAAGGCTCACAGACTGAGGTTAAACGAATCAAACAAACATCAAGAAGAAACGAATGATACAACACACTTCGAGACAAATACGGTTCAAAGAGCTCGGCTAACAAAAAAACAAATGTTACAAAGAAGAAGTTTAATATTACAACCATCTTGTTGTTCTAAAAAGAAAAAGCCGAGCTCGATTGCGAGAGGTCATAACACAAGTGGGGGCATTGAAGGGATGGTCTCGTCGATCAAAGCCAACTGGGTGCTAATGGATCTGGGTGCAAACCGAGTTACAAAAAACCAACCAGAAAAACGAGATAAAAAACAGGGATCCACTCTTCGACTTCACGATACTTGACTAAACCTGATGAGCATTCGAAAAACCTGATGAGCTTATTCCTACGGAGAACCACAGTCAATTTATGTGTAGCCTCTCGACTAGAAGAGCATTCGTGTGTGGCCTCTCGGCTAGTTCAACTTCTTTTTGTGACCCATCACAGCCTCTCGACTAAACAAACCAAACACCACTACGACTCACCTGTAACGAGATAATAAAACGGGCTCACCTGTAAGATACGAGTTGAACCCATGAGAGGACCGTCTGGGTTGGCTTTAAAAGCATCCAAACCGCGGATGGTCTCAGCTAGAATGATCGAAGCCGGGTTACGGTTCTGTTCCATTTGCTCTACAATGCGGATGAATTTCGCTTGGCCATGGCAGGAGGGAATCTCCAAATATCCTTCGAGGCAATAAAGATGTAGCACGATAAGACCAAACGCTCGACGACGATAAATGGTAGCTCTAGGAGAGGCGTGTGAGCTTCGGAAAAGATGAGCCAGTCCACACAAGTCCACCTTTTCTCCTTCAACTATATTATGCGCCTCCTCAAAGGATAATCCCAAAAAATCACGATATTTTTCAACCCATCCCGGACTAAAATCTGGAACAACAGTCGCTGCACGCCTTCCATCCACCAAGCGCACTAAATTCCTCGGGCCAGGGACATATTTCTCCTTCGGGAAAAGCAAACACGTGGTGAATAGGGTCCCATAGCCTCACACACTCAGTCAGCAGACCTCTTTGGGGAATGATCTTCACATACGGCAACACTTGTTGAAAACCCGCGTCGATAAGGGCTTCAGTCTCTCGGCCCTTAAAATCCTTTGCCCAAGCTTTCACAGCTCCTGTTAACGTATTCATGGTTTCGAGTCGGAATTTCGAATGGATGCAAAACAGGCCGAGATTTGTGTAGGACATTATAGGGACCCATAAATCCTTTATATAGGGAGTAACAAGGCAATGGTATGGAAAATTTACCAAGCCGGGATTAAGGAAACTACAATTGCTCAAGATATTTGCTAAGTGGGTTTATGGAAACTCGAATTTTCTCAAGGAAAATCTGCTAAGTTATACTATGGAAAGAGTACAACGAAGTTTGGATTTCCCCTCTGCACACTTATGGCTCGTGTTTCTTTTTTTTATTGTGGGTATGGGGTTGATTACCCACGTTTGATTTAAGTACCATGTTTGATTGCTACACAAAATCTTGCTGCAGACGTTTGATTTAAGTAAAGTGTTTGATTTCAACTCTTGCTGCAGTCTTTTTTTATTTGAGTCTTTTGTTCTTCTTTTTTTTATTATTTGACACATGTCTAAATAATACGCGTGACACGTGTCTGGGTGACACACATCCTATCAGGGGCCATACAAGAGCAACACGTGGATCTAATTACGGGGCAAACGTGTGTCCGTAAGTACGGGTCGATGACCTGTCATTTCCAAAAACGAGTCAAATACCCATAACTTTTGAACCAAAATATAAGTCGTAGACAAAAAGCTCGAATTTCTGTGGGTTATTTCCAAGCCGAGGTCACAGAAGTTTTGAAATACGAATCGAGGACGCAAATGTTGATTTTAGTTCGGATCGATAATCCATCTTTTTTAAAACTTAAAAAAGCAGGGCGAAGACCCATTCTCAAATTAAAATTTTGATCAAAAAAAAACAGGGCGAGGACCCACTTTCAAATTAAAATTCTCAGTTCGGATCAATGATCCATCTTTTTTTTAAAGCAGGTCGATGACCCATTTTCAAAATTAAATTCGCAGCTCGGATCGACGATCCATTTATTTCAAAAAGGCGCAGATTTCACTATGTGAGTTGTGTGCAATGATTTGTTAGTCGTATGCTATGCTTTGTGTAAGCTTGAACAGGAACGCTCAAGCAGGGGGCTCTAAAAAATGCACCTTAGACCCCGACGACAGGATGACATCCTCGAAATGAAGAAATATTAGCAGAAGCTAAACGAAGTGACACTTCCGAAAAGAATATAGATATAGGCTTTACTCAATCGAGTAAACAAATATCATGTGTGTATGGGCCGAAGCGTGAAGCTACAAAGCCGAGCTCGAACTACGATACGGGTTTGATTCTGTCACAACGGATACGTAGGCGCCTAAGGATAAGGCTCAACCCACACCCTGATGAAAATAAAAGCATCCATAATCGAGTTTCAGGTATGATTTCTTCTTATGGCTGGTGAGCTTACATACACAGGTCTAAGGGACCATAAACGACCCGTGAGGCTCTCAAGTTATGATCGACTCGAGAGTCTACTTTGACTTTCGCCTGTCCAAGCCTTAGTCAAAGTGGGGGCTCTGTAGATACCCGTATCTGTCGATATGGAAATTTATAGAAAACCCGACAAATACCCTATGATGATAGGACAACGTGTTCTCGTATCATTTATTTGAGTTCAGATTATGCGATGTAAGCGGTATTTGTCGACACAATTTTTATTAATTCAAAAGGTATTTGATTTAGTAAGCTCACAAATTTAAAGGTACTTGACGCAAGTATGTATTTTATTGAAAATAAAATATTTTGATTTGAAAAATCATTTTAAAGTTTTTCGACTTGAAAATCGCTTTACAAATTCTTATAGTTGACTTGAAAAGTCAAGTTTCTCACACTTTTGAAACAGCTTTAATAAATCGTATTCGATTTAATTCGCTTTCTTAACAAAGACGCTTTATAACTTCGCTTTAAGCTCGATTTTAAGAATGATTTTGAGCCCGTTTTAGCACGAATTCAAAGGCCCTTTCTCCCACCTCCTTCCCCACGTACCAAAGCTCGTATCCAGGCCAGAACCAAGCCAAGAGCCACGACCAAAACAGGCCATAATCAGCCCAAGTAGCACGACTCACAAAGCACTCTCTAAAAACCCATCCCTGCGTCTCTGTTTGACACCCCAAAACGACCCAAAACCCGACCTTTAGCTACCTGCCCATGACCCATACTCATCTCCTGACTATCCTACACATTTACCTTGCCTTAACCCTCAAGAAAACCCCCTAAAAAACCCTAACACAAACCAGAAACAGCAGCTATCGAGGAGGAAGGTGGAGCTGCTCTTTGCCTCCTTAAACCCTACTTTCTCAACACTATATATACATACCCACCATAAGCCTTCATAGATACGACAAGACCCAGCATACATACTCCACATCAAGCCACAAGAAAGTCCCAAAAGAACTCAAAGAAAGTCGAAATAAGCGGTCAGAAACAGAGCATCCCTTTCGCTTTCCTTCTCATTGCTACGCCTTTTGCTTCGTTTTTCGCGTTGTAAACTTCTCAATCTCTCTGATTTGTTTACCTAATCTTAAAGTTCACCTTACCACGATTCTAAAACATCTTTTAGTTCGAAATTTCGTTGAGAAACGAAGGAGATACAAGCTTTTGAAAATCGGGTCACGCTTTGGTAATGGCACGGATTTATTTTTGGTTTTCGCCGACGACGGCCCTCGGGATAAAATCTTACAATCGACACGACTCGGATATTTGGTCAACGATACATGTAAGTTGAGGGTGCAAAAATACTCTTTTATTTTGTTAATTTATCGCTTTTATTTGTCTTTTATAGCCTCCGCCGCTTTTATTACTCTCTGTTGCTCTTTGTTTGTTATCGTAGTTGCCGCTTTCTTTTATCGCTCGTACTAGGCTTATATTCTCAGATGCTAGTGATGTGTACGTATGTGTTTCGTGGCCCCTTTGTTCACCTAGTATGCGTATTTAATTTCATTACGTGACATGACTCGAAAGTTCTTCGTTAGGTTGAGTCCGATAGCTTTTTTATGTTGTCTGCTTTTATTCCCGCCACTCGTGTTGTTTGTTTTGAATTTGGTTATTCATGGTTGTTTTCGGACTTATAATTCATATTCATGTGTTAGATTAGCTTCGTAATTTTATTTCATCGTTAGCTTTTGCGTAGTATCTAGTTTCGTTGAATCATGTATAACCATATGTCTGCATTTCTGCTTTGTTCTTTGGCTTCGTTTTGTTCATCGATTTTGAGTTGCGTAGTAGTTCACATGTAGGAAGGGTCGGTTAAGGTTCTTGTGGGGTATGTGTGTCTTCGTGTGTCTACCGTATCCTGTATTTAGTCGCGTCGATTATTTAAGTCTTCGTGTATTTATTCGCCTCTGTGTGCATCTATATTATCGGTCCCGCTTGAGAAGCATTCGCTTGTGTGTTTATACCCATGTCGTTCGTATATATCAGCATGTCCATTTAATTACGTTTGATTATTCAGTCTACACGTTGAGCTGTGATGTATTGTTGAGCACTCGTTGATGTTGCCTTGAAGTTGCGTTTACATGCCTGCTAGTGCGCTTGTCAGTTGGGTTTGTAGCCTGTACGTTATTTGTATTATCATTCGTACTCGTTTTCATGAAATCTACTTGCTTCCTTTGTATTCGTTTTGTTTGGCATTTGTCTGTACGAGTAGCTGCGTTTTTTGTGGTCTGTACGTGTATATTGATATAGCCTGCACATTATTTGGGGTTGCTTGTTATCATTTGTATATGTTAGTGTGTCTACTAGTTACATTTAATTATGGATTTACACGTTGTCTGCATATTTGTCCATGTTAGTTGGCCATGTCGGTTTGCACGTCTATTTAGCTACATTTATTTATTAGTTGATGCGTTTGATTGTGTTTGTCCGTCATTAATTTATATTCGGGTGTAGCGTTTAATTATTTGTGTTAATCTTCCATGCTTATCCATGTATTAGTCGCGTTTGAGTTATTTATTATTTTCGTCACGCTAACGCTTGTTAATCTATCTTATCTTTGTCGGTGAGTATTTCGCTTCTTTTCTTCGCTTGCTAGAATAGTAAATGAACCTCTCGTTGAACAACTTTGACGGTTATATGTGCATTAAATGACGTAGAAAGGATATATTTTTGTTTAGGATTAAAACGCTGCTTGCATATCCGCATTTGTACTGTAATAGCCATGATTTTACTTAGTAGAGACTTCTTTATGTAGTGGGTTAGGCGTTAAAATTAATGAAATTCTTTTAAACTTCCTAACACGTAAACTCACACGAACTCATTTTCTCTAAAATTGGTTTCTAAATTCCACCTAAAAATTTAGTGGCGACTCTTTTCAAAATGAAAATGTTTTTGAAATAAAACATCGCGTGGATCAAATCCCTTGTCCACAATTTGGCGACTCCGCTGGGGAAGTGAAACTTGAAAAGTAAAACGATGGCTATTTAGAGTACCCTTTCTCTTTTATGTTATTTATGCATCATACTGTTAGGATTCGAACCATTTCTCCCTTTGGGTCGACCTCAAAGTAGGGAAATGACGTTCACTATGTCTGGTTTAAATACCAAGGTGGTTCCGCCGAGGTTAGCAACCGCACTCGCCATATAGTTACAAACTTATGGTGGTTGCGTAGGTTACCTAACAACGTGGGATCATTGGCATGGACCCTTTTCGAGACTTAGAATAGTCTAGGTCATGCATTGCATCCTTGAACTGCGTATGACTAAATGCTCTGTGACTTCTGAAGCCATGTTTTCAAACCTTTTTAGTCAAAATTGTCATCTTTTCAATCAAATATTTCCCAAAAGTTTCTTTCTTAGCAGAAATGTTGTCTTTAGGATTAGAATAATTCTGATTATCCCTTTTGAAATGATTTTTGACTAAAAATCCTCTTTTTTTTAGCTGAAATGCTGTCTCTTTAAGGTTAGAATAATCTTAAACTTTGTTTTCGACTTTAGTTCTTTTGAAAAAAGACCTCTTCCAAGCTAAAAGTACATTCATTTAGGATTAGAACAATCTTAAAATAATTTCCGATTTGAAAAAAATCCATTCCTAGCTGAAATGCTGTTCGTTTAGGATTAGAATAATCTCAAAATAATTTTCGATTTGAAAAATCTCCTCCAAGCTATCAGTTTAGGATTAGAATAATCTTAAATTACTTCCGATCTTAGCTTTTTTTTTTAAGAAAAAAGACCTCGTCCTAGCTGAAATGCTATCCGTTTTTCTAAAAAAAACTCATAAAGTTTTTTTAATCAAATGCCATTTTCCTTTAGTCGTCCTCGATCTCAAATTCCAAGTCACATTTCGAGTCTAACCCAAGTCTAGAGTAGGAAGTTCGAGTCAACCCACTTTAGAATCCGTGTTTAGGATAGACGAGTAGGAATGAGTCGAGCTAGCTCTCTTTTGTTGAGTTTAATTACAAGGGTGGGTCTCGTTTAGGTGCTTCATGTGTGTGTCGGTCAAGTCATAAGTGTGCAAAGGGTTTATAAGTCGATGACTGAATGATGTTCGGGGTTTTATTGTAGAAAGGCCGGTCGAAACATGAAACATGACTACCGCAGTAACGCTTAAGCAAACTCAATGACACTCGCCGCAATGATGAGTCGCTTGGAGTCCGTAGAAAAAGCTGACGGTGGAAAACCCACCTCCTCCACCACCAACTGAACTTGAGAAGCGCTTCAAATTAATAGAGGAGCAACTGAAATTGTCTCATGGGGAAAGCATTCACTTCGAGAATGCTCGTGGCTACACGCCTGTCCAAGATAAGCTACCGACCAACTTTGTGCTTACTGACATCCCTAAGTTTAAGGGAACTGAAGACCCATTGCAACATATCCGATCTTATAAAGAATACCTCGCTTTGAAGGGTACCATTTGAAATGTTGTCTCAATGATTTGCTCAATCTTTGGGAACATCGAAGGAAATGGCTTCATGGCGTCGAACCCAAGAATTTCCCGACTTTTGAGGATATCACCGTTGAGTTTAGTAAGCGTTCTGCTGATAATGCTGAAATTCAAACCACTATGCGAACATTAGAAGTAATGACGCAAAAAGAGAAAGAGGGATTTCTGCAAATTCCTTAATAGATGGCGCAGAAGCGTGAAATTGCCAAAAGGCCCGAAGAGGTTGAAATGGTAGATAAGTTCGTTAAGAATCTTCGTCCGCCTACCGAGATGCTATCAAATACCAAAATTTCACTGTTCAAAGACCTTAGCCGAGTAGGGAGGAAAATAGAGGACGATGTCCGAGCCACAGAGGCCTAAAAACCTAAGGGGTATCAAGGGCCCTCTTCCTCTAAGTCAAGGGTATCTAATTCAACTAATCAAGTGCAAGCAATCGCTTTGGGGGCCTCGAGAGCAACAACGCCGAGCACCAAGAGCATTCATCGACCTCGGGTGCACATATACCGCTTCTTCAAAGGCTCTCTCGCCAAGGAAAATTGAGCCCAATTGGCCCAACTCCGACCCACCCGTCGACCGACAAGGTAAATGGTACAAGCCCAACGCTGCATCGTGCATTCCATCAAGGGAGAGGACACGATATCAAAATTGCTTTCGCCAAGCACGAGATCCAAGACATGATCGAAAATGGATCTTTGCCAATCCCTACGGTTAAGCCAAACAATGTGACTAATCCTTTTGGCAACCACTCCAACGCAGTGTTCATTGGGGACAATGGTGATATGTCTCACTTGGTCCAACCCGCTGGTTATCTCACCGGGTTTTTTGTGGGAAAAGTTTATATAAATTGTCTTTGATCTTTTTCCCAAGGCAAGAAATGACGTTCGCATTGGGGATTTTAACATTGATTGTACAATCGTACCTTGCTCAAGGTGGAAATGAAATTAATGGGGTATGGGTGATGATGAAGATGATATTTATCTCAATCAAGGTGCAGTCATCCCACGCACTCAGCGGAGATTATGCAGTTGCGAAAGGATGTCCTCGAGTCTGATCACCTAACTCGATCCGGACGCCCTTATCGAGTAGAAAAGACAAAGAGCACTTCCATTTTTGGGGACACCCCAAACAGAACGCAAGCAAGTACACCTACGGTAACAAAGACACTCGAAGAAGCGTCAACCGCAGGGGATCCTCTTATCAAGCAACTGCAGAAAACTAAGGCGGATGTTCTATATGGGAGCTTATCCTAAGCGCATTCGAACATCGACAAGCTCTACTACAATCCTTGATGAATATGACGGTGTCTCCTACCACAACACCTAACGATATGATCTCGTTGGTTTCATCAAATCAGCCACGGCTTACAAATGTCGTGACCTTCTGATGAGGACTTGCCTTCTTTCGGACCTCAACATTGTTTAGCCATGTACATCACGGTAGAATGCCGTCACAAGAGGCTTCCAATGACATTAGTGGATGATGGGTCCGCCGTTAATGTGCTCCCTTTGAAAACCGCGTATATCCTGGGCTTAGAAAAGAATGATCTTATCCCAACTACGCAAACGGTCCGAGCTTTCGATGGTACAATACGACGCGGTCGGGCTTGTCACCTTGAGCGTGAGTACCGGTGCGGTGGAAAAGACTGGTCAATTTCCAGGTTATAGACCTTGTTTCGCCCTTCAATATGTTGCTTGGAAGACCTTGGATCCACGCCGTAAAGTCGTGGTCTTCAACCCTTCACCGAAAGATTAAAATTCCATTCAATGGGGAGTGGTAACCATTAACGCTACTCCAATGGTCGTGAACGGTGGAGATGTGACTTTCGAGGTACAAAATGAGGTCACCTTTGAGACGGGTGGCTTTGAGGTCGCTGTAATCGAATCCCAAGACAATGAGTTACACATGGAGTTATACACCGGAAGCCCCGCCTGTGAAACAATACTCAGGACCGGTAAATACTTTGGTTTGTCTTTATATCCTAGGAAAGGGAATACCTTCACTCCACCTCCACCGATCCCCAAAGGAATCACGTTCGGCCTTGGGTACAACCCAACAAAGGATGAAGATTGTCTAAGCAAGGGTAAGGGTCAAGATGCGAAGCTGAAACCGTACCCACTAACGCTTAATGGGCAATTCGTGAGAGCCGGAGAAGACACACCATGTTTGGACTTTCCCGAGCCCATCTATGATCGTAAAGCATGCCGTTGGGTCCCGGGAATTGAAATATTCCACGATCACATTATATCCCTGATGACATCATGGCAACAATTACGACAAGCAAGGAGTGCAAATCGAAGACGGGAAAGCAATGGGCCTTCTTTTTGGGGAAGAGAGGAAAGTAGAGGCATCAAGCGAAGCTTTGGTGAGTATGATCCTCAAGAGCGACCGATTTGATCCATCCACCCTCATTACAGATGTTAACCCGCAAGGGACTACGTCCGGATGGAGAAAGACCATCAAATGGACCGACAACAAAGGACTGCTGTTCAAGATGACCGTAGGAGAAGGAGAAATGCTCGAGCCAGAAGAACATTCCGAGTCCGATTCCGAGTCTGAACCTGATGATGATAAGAGTCTTAGTGTTAAGTCTAAGGAGCTAGGTGTCGAAGATACCCCCTCCCCAGTCTTTCCTTTTCATGTACCTTCTTCTAGTTCCGGTATTCCAAGGCCTGTCTTGGATACCACATCTATCCAGCCACTGACCCCTGATCAGTTGGCCCAAATGTTAGCACAATTCGCACAATTTCAAATTAATAATAAAATGAACCAGTTTGCTTACGACTTGTCTCTTTTACATTGCAATTCAATTTTTGAAAATGATTGTTTTAATAATGACATTGAGAATGAGGATCAAGAGGAACAGGTAGAAATTGAGGAGATAGAACCACCTCCTCAGTTGTTAAAAGGGATACAGGAATATGATGAGAAAAGCTCGGTAGTCGAAGATACCGAAACAATTAACGTGGGAACCATTCTTGAACCACAAGAGCTGAAAATAGGGACAACTCTCGACCCTGCTGAAAAACAAGGGTTTATCAATCTGCTAAACGAGTTCAAAGACGTATTTGCATGGTCTTACAAAGACATGCCGGGTATTGACAGGGAAATCGCAGAACACAGAATCCCGATTAAACCAGGTTTCAAACCAAGAAACAAAAACTCACTAACGCGACCAGAATGGTCCCTAAAAGTCAAGGAAGAAATTGACAAGCAATTCAAAGCCGGGTTTATCAAAGTTTCAGAATACTCAGATTGGGTAGCCAACGTGGTACCCGTACCAAAGAAAGATGGGAAGGTACGTGTCTGCGTTGATTTTCGTGATCTAAATAGAGCAAGTCCGAAGGACGATTTCCCATTACCTCACATCGATATCTTGGTTGATAACACCGCTAACCACGCATTATTGTCCTTCATGGGCCGATTCGCGAGTTACAATCGATAAAAATGGCCGAGGAAGACATGCACAAACCGCGTTCACAACGCAAATGGGAACTTATTGTTACACAAGAATGCCGCTTGGATTAATTAATCGCCGGGCCACATATCAACGAACCGCCACGACGTTGCTACATGATATGATGCACAAAGAGGTAGAGGTTTATGTCGATGACATGATTGTGAAGTCCAAGGAACGCAGTGGTCATTTAAGTGCATTAAAGAAATTCTTCGAGAGGTTAAGAAGGTACAACATGAGGTTAAATCCGCAGAAATGCGCGATTCGAGTCACTTCTGTAAGCTACTCTACCACATCGTTAGTCATCGTGGCATTGAAGTCGATCCTCAAAAATCAAAGCCATTTTGGAGATGCCTCACCCGAAGACCGAGAAAGAAATTCGAGGTTTTCTAGGTCGGGTGCAGTACATTAGCCGCTTCGTCGCTAAGTTAACCATGATCTGCGAACCTATATTTAAAAAGCTCAAAGTAGGAGAGCACGTTACATGGGATCAACAATGTCAAGCTGCGTTCGACAAAATAAAAGAGGTTTTGTCCTCCCCACCTGTTTTAAGCCCACCAGTAGCTGGGCTACCGTTGTCGTTATACCTAACAGTGACGAATACCGCAATGGGTGCAATGTTAGCTCAAACTGTCGACAAAGAAGAAAGGGCGATCTACTATATCAGTAAGAAATTCTTGGAGTACGAAGTGAAGTACACGCTGCTAGAAAAAACATGCCTCGCTTTGGTTTGGGCCACAAAGAAGTTAAGACACTACATGCTTAGCTACAGTGTAAGCGTCTACTCCAAAATGGACCCGATCAAGTACTTGTTTGAAAAACCGGTACTAAATGGCAGAATGTCAAGATGGACTCTCATGCTAGCGGAATTTGACCTTAAATATAGGCCACTGAAGGTAATTAAGGGAAGGGCTGTCGCTGATTTCCTTGCCGATAATCCAATTGACGAAACTGAAATCACGGATACATGGTCATTTCCAGATGAAAATGTCGCAAACGTCGAAGACGATACATGGGATTTGTACTTTGATGGGGCATCGAATTACATGGGTTACGGGATTGGCATCCTCCTTATTTCACCAAAAGGAGAACATATACCCGTATCCATTAAATTGGACTTTGCTGTCACTAACAACGCAGCAGAGTACGAAGCATGCCTGTTGGGTCTGCACAGCGCTGTCAATTTAGGCGTAAAAAGGCTACTAGTGCACGGAGATTCATCCTTGGTAATAAATCAAGTGAGTGGAGCATGGAAAATTAAGAGTAGCAGTTTGGCACCTTACCAAACCAAGATAGAAGAGCTTGAAAAGTTGTTCGACGAAATAAGATACGTCCACCTCCCGAGGGAGGAAAACCAGCCACGATGCTCTGTCAAAATTAGCAGCCCTAATTAACATGCCCGACAGCATAGATAGTATGCCGTTATGTGTTCAACGCAGATCATCACCCGCATATATTAATGTGATCGACAATGCTGAGGAAAACGAGACAGAACCCTGGTACGCATCAATCTTAAAGTACAAAAACGCAGGAGAATACCCCACAGACTTAGACACGCGTGGGAAGCGGGCATTGCGGCTGCTGTCAGCCCAATTTGTTACAACTGACGATGGGCAGTTATACAAAAAAACAGCACAAGGAGTGCTTCTGCGGTGCATTGACAAGGCCACGGCAGAAAAAGTCATGGAAGAAGTCCATGACGGAGAATGTGGGCCACACATGAATGCTCACATGCTAGTCCGTAAGATTATGAGGCTTGGTTATTATTGGACGACAATGGAGATGGGCTGTCCAAGATATGTCCGCCACCGCTATAATCACAAATATTTGCAAACGTCCAACATGTCCCACCCTCTATGTTGTACACCATGACATCGCCTTGGCCTTTCTCAACGTGGGGAATCGATATCATTGGGAAGGTTAATCCCTCAGGAACTGGAGGGCACTGTTTCATTTTGGTGGCAATCGACTACTTCACGAAGTGGGTAGAAGCCAAGTCTCACAAAGTGCTAAATGCAAAGCAACTAGCAAAATTCATTCAAAATGACATCATCCGTCGACACGGAGTGCCTCATGAAATGATCGCGACCACGGCACCACTTCCAAGCCGAGACAAAGACGCTTACTCGAAATGTATAAAATAAAGCTTCACAAGTCGTCACCCTATCGTCCTCAGACAAATGGCGCAGTAGAGGCGGCTAATAAAACTGGCCACACCATCCTAAAGAAAATGATGCATAACTACCGTGAGTGGTCTGATAAAATACCCTTCGCGTTATGGGGTACGTAACGTCGATCGAATCAGCGGCGAGCAACACCATATTACTTAACTTACGGGATGGAGGCACCCAACCCGTTGAATTAGAAATACCGTCTCTGCGAATCCTGCTAGAAAGCAAAGTCCCAGAAGCGGAATGGGTCCAGGCTAGGTATGACTCACTTGTGATGCTCGATGAACGACGTTTGAATGCACTATACAATGTGCACTATCAGAAAAGGATAGAGCGCTCTTTTAATAAAAAGGTGAAGCCTCGAGGAATTATGGAGGGTGATCTCATGTTAAAATCGATGCAGACGCATTACTACCAAAGAGACCCGAGAGGAAAATTCAAGCCAAATCAAGTGTGTCCTTACTTGGTAAAGAAAATCTTGACAGGAGGTGCAGTTAGAATAACTGATCTAGACGGCAATGATTTCTCCAATCCAACGAATTTGGACCAACTGAAGCGATACTATCCTTAGTCCTCATTCTCAAATGTTATGAAATAATATTTGAATTGCGATGTATTAGAATAAGTTTAAAGCTTGGCATTCGCCACCACATGAAATGTTTAACATACGAACTACGGATTCGATTTGATTCTGTGTAAAAAGCAGATACGTAGGCAACTCTTTACAAGAGTACAATCGAAATAATGTTAACTTGATGAATGTGGAAACGGGAATTTTTCTAATAAATAATAACTTTTTATTTCTTTTATTCATCGCGGGCGAAGCCCATCACACAACTAGAAAAGGAAAGCAGACAAAATAATAATTCTAACTAATACGCAATCGTAAATAATAATAGTCAATCCTAGTAGGTAATAATAATAATTCTGACTCATGTGTAGTTGTAAATAATCATAACAATAATAATAATTCCTAGTACTAGCTAATATTACCCTTAATACCCTAGTATTTCATTAGTAATTTTTACGCAGGCCACGAAATAAAACGGCCTACCCGGTCCCTCGCACTTGCTCCTTAGACTACCACGAGACTAACGGCGACAAGACGACGCCTTACCCATAATCATTCTGGCCCGCTTCTTAGGAGGCACTTGACTTTCCTCTCGCGGCCCCAAACGGTCCTTCACATTCAAGCGTGGACCCAATCGCTCGACAACATTTGGACGCACTTCTTCACTAGTGTCTAACCTCTGCCAAACGTTTGACCGCCTCGCACTAGTTCCCTGCGTCGCCTCGGGCCTGTTCAGCCTCGTGTAGTACTTCCGATTCCTTAGTGCTTCTCCGCCTTCCAATCTGCTGCGTCGTCCTCAATTAATGTTCGTCGCACCTCGGCAGAAGCTTCCTTGGTCCATTTCAGATCTGACGGAGATACCCATGTTGGCGCACGGCTCGAGGAGATGCCAAATAGTCCTACAATTCCATGTATGAAGCCAAGACAGACGTCCGGCACGAGGAATGTCAAATTCAGGACCTTGGCTCGCCTCAATCCTAGGCACGGGTTGTTGGAGACCAAACTGTCGCCGCACACGATCCGGATAAATATACACGGGTCGTTCTAAGCCCAAAAGCATTACGTATCTCGAACAATCACCATCCGGTAGCCCTGTAAACGAGGATAAGTGTAACCACGGCAAAAACCAACGGATGTGAGATCCGGCTCCTGTAGTCAGCATGTCACGCCAGTAACTAGCTCCTTTCCCCAAAATAAACCGAGGTACGCGATTAGAGAGGCTTCTCACTCGATAGGCACGTGGATCTTTCGGTCGCTCTAGTAGTCCAAGCCGCTCCATGAGCCACACCTGAAACGAAGAAGGAGTTAGGGGGGCAATACGAGATATAAAAAAGAAGAAGGCCGAAAGACTTGCTGTGAGATCCCAACGCAACGATGTTTGCCCTGTGAGTTTAGAAGTAATAGCTTAGGTCGAGGTGAGATTCCCTTTTCCTTGGGTTTGTCGAAAACAGTCGCTGCATAACCCTACACAAAACGCACCAGCAAGACACGAGACTCACCAGCAAACTTGGGTCAAAAAAGCTCACAGCAGGACTAAAAGGCTCACAGACTCGAGGTTAAACGAATCAAACAAACATCAGCAGCAAACGAATGATACAACACACTTGAGACAAATACGGTTCAAAGAGCTCGGCTAACAAAAAAAACAAATGTTACAGCAGCAAGCGAATATTACAGCTCATCTTGTTGTTCTAAAAAGAAAAAGCCGAGCTCAGTTGCGAGAGGTCATAACACAAGTGGGGGCATTGAAGGGATGGTCTCGTCGATCAAAGCCAACTGGGTGCTAATGGATCTGGGTGCAAACCGAGTTACAAAAAACCAACCAGAAAAACGAGATAAAAAACAGGGATCCACTCTTCGACTTCACGATACTTGACTAAACCTGATGAGCATTCGAAAAACCTGATGAGCTTATTCCTACGGAGAACCACAGTCAATTTATGTGTAGCCTCTCGACTAGAAGAGCATTCGTGTGTGGCCTCTCGGCTAGTTCAACTTCTTTTTGTGACCCATCACAGCCTCTCGACTAAACAAACCAAACACCACTACGACTCACCTGTAACGAGATAATAAAACGGGCTCACCTGTAAGATACGAGTTGAACCCATGAGAGGACCGTCTGGGTTGGCTTTAAAAGCATCCAAACCGCGGATGGTCTCAGCTAGAATGATCGAAGCCGGGTTACGGTTCTGTTCCATTTGCTCTACAATGCGGATGAATTTCGCAGCCATGGCGAGAGGAATCTCCAAATATCCTTCGAGGCAATAAAGATGTAGCACGATAAGACCAAACGCTCGACGACGATAAATGGTAGCTCTAGGAGAGGCGTGTGAGCTTCGGAAAAGATGAGCCAGTCCACACAAGTCCACCTTTTCTCCTTCAACTATATTATGCGCCTCCTCAAAGGATAATCCCAAAAAATCACGATATTTTTCAACCCATCCCGGACTAAAATCTGGAACAACAGGCTGCTGCGTCAGCTTCCATCCACCAAGCGCACTAAATTCCTCGGGCCAGGGACATATTTCTCCTTCGGGAAAAGCAAACACGTGGTGAATAGGGTCCCATAGCCTCACACACTCAGTCAGCAGACCTCTTTGGGGAATGATCTTCACATACGGCAACACTTGTTGAAAACCCGCGTCGATAAGGGCTTCAGTCTCTCGGCCCTTAAAATCCTTTGCCCAAGCTTTCACAGCTCCTGTTAACGTATTCATGGTTTCGAGTCGGAATTTCGAATGGATGCAAAACAGGCCGAGATTTGTGTAGGACATTATAGGGACCCATAAATCCTTTATATAGGGAGTAACAAGGCAATGGTATGGAAAATTTACCAAGCCGGGATTAAGGAAACTACAATTGCTCAAGATATTTGCTAAGTGGGTTTATGGAAACTCGAATTTTCTCAAGGAAAATCTGCTAAGTTATACTATGGAAAGAGTACAACGAAGTTTGGATTTCCCCTCTGCACACTTATGGCTCGTGTTTCTTTTTTTTATTGTGGGTATGGGGTTGATTACCCACGTTTGATTTAAGTACCATGTTTGATTGCTACACAAAATCTTGCTGCAGACGTTTGATTTAAGTAAAGTGTTTGATTTCAACTCTTGCTGCAGCCTTTTTTTATTTGAGTCTTTTGTTCTTCTTTTTTTTATTATTTGACACATGTCTAAATAATACGCGTGACACGTGTCTGGGTGACACACATCCTATCAGGGGCCATACAAGAGCAACACGTGGATCTAATTACGGGGCAAACGTGTGTCCGTAAGTACGGGTCGATGACCTGTCATTTCCAAAAACGAGTCAAATACCCATAACTTTTGAACCAAAATATAAGTCGTAGACAAAAAGCTCGAATTTCTGTGGGTTATTTCCAAGCCGAGGTCACAGAAGTTTTGAAATACGAATCGAGGACGCAAATGTTGATTTTAGTTCGGATCGATAATCCATCTTTTTTAAAACTTAAAAAAGCAGGGCGAAGACCCATTCTCAAATTAAAATTTTGATCAAAAAAAAACAGGGCGAGGACCCACTTTCAAATTAAAATTCTCAGTTCGGATCAATGATCCATCTTTTTTTTAAAGCAGGTCGATGACCCATTTTCAAAATTAAATTCGCAGCTCGGATCGACGATCCATTTATTTCAAAAAGGCGCAGATTTCACTATGTGAGTTGTGTGCAATGATTTGTTAGTCGTATGCTATGCTTTGTGTAAGCTTGAACAGGAACGCTCAAGCAGGGGGCTCTAAAAAATGCACCTTAGACCCCGACGACAGGATGACATCCTCGAAATGAAGAAATATTAGCAGAAGCTAAACGGCTGACACTTAGAAAGAATATAGATATAGGCTTTACTCAATCGAGTAAACAAATATCATGTGTGTATGGGCCGAAGCAGCAGAAAGCTACAGGCCAGCGAGCTCGAACTACGATACGGGTTTGATTCTGTCACAACGGATACGTAGGCGCCTAAGGATAAGGCTCAACCCACACCCTGATGAAAATAAAAGCATCCATAATCGAGTTTCAGGTATGATTTCTTCTTATGGCTGGTGAGCTTACATACACAGGTCTAAGGGACCATAAACGACCCGTGAGGCTCTCAAGTTATGATCGACTCGAGAGTCTACTTTGACTTTCGCCTGTCCAAGCCTTAGTCAAAGTGGGGGCTCTGTAGATACCCGTATCTGTCGATATGGAAATTTATAGAAAACCCGACAAATACCCTATGATGATAGGACAACGTGTTCTCGTATCATTTATTTGAGTTCGTATTGCGATGTAAGCAGGGCGCTGTCGACACAATTTTTATTAATTCAAAAGGTATTTGATTTAGTAAGCTCTGTCAAATTTAAAGGTACTTGACGCAAGTATGTATTTTATTGAAAATAAAATATTTTGATTTGAAAAATCATTTTAAAGTTTTTCGACTTGAAAAATCGCTTTTACAAATTCTTATAGTTGACTTGAAAAGTCGCTTTCTCACACTTTTGAAACAGTTTAATAAATCGTATTCGATTTAATTCGTTTTCTTAACAAAGACGCTTTATAACTCGCTTTAAGCTCGATTTTAAGAATGATTTTGAGCCCGCTTTAGCACGAATTCAAAGGCCCTTTCTCCCACCTCCTTCCCCACGTGCAAAGCTCGTATCCAGGCGTAACCAAGCCAAGAGCCACGACCAAAACAGGCCATAATCAGCCCAAGTAGCACGTCTCACAGCAGCTCTAAAAACCCATCCCCGTGCCCTGTTTGACAGCCCAAAAACGACCCAAAACCCGACCTTTAGCTACCTGCCCATGACCCATACTCATCTCCTGACTATCCTACACATTTACCTTGCCTTAACCCTCAAGAAAACCCCCTAAAAAACCCTAACACAAACCAGAAACAGCAGCTATCGAGGAGGAAGGTGGAGCTGCTCTTTGCCTCCTTAAACCCTACTTTCTCAACACTATATATACATACCCACCATAAGCCTTCATAGATACGACAAGACCCAGCATACATACTCCACATCAAGCCACAAGAAAGTCCCAAAAGAACTCAAAGAAAGTCGAAATAAGCGGTCAGAAAACAGAGCATCCCTTTCGTTTTCCTTCTGCTGTTACGTCTTTTGCTTCGTTTTTCGCGTTGTAAACTTCTCAATCTCTCTGATTTGTTTACCTAATCTTAAAGTTCACCTTACCACGATTCTAAAACATCTTTTAGTTCGAAATTTCGTTGAGAAACGAAGGAGATACAAGCTTTTGAAAATCGCTGTCAGTTTTGGTACGAAGTACGGATTTATTTTTGGTTTTCGTCGACGACGGCCCCTCGGGATAAAATCTTACAATCGATTACGACTCGGATATTTGGTCAACGATACATGTAAGTTGAGGGTGCAAAAATACTCTTTTATTTTGTTAATTTATCGTTTTTATTTGTCTTTTATAGCCTCTGTCGCTTTTTATTACTCTCTGTTGCTCTTTTGTTTGTTATCGTAGTTGCTGTTTCTTTTATCGTTCGTACTAGGCTTATATTCTCAGCATGCTAGTGATGTGTACGTATGTGTTTCGTGCCCCTTTGTTCACCTAGTATGCGTATTTAATTTCATTACGTGACATGACTCGAAAGTTCTTCGTTAGGTTGAGTCCGATAGCTTTTTTTATGTTGTCTGTTTTTATTCCTGTCACTCGTGTTGTTTGTTTTGAATTTGGTTATTCATGGTTGTTTTCGTGACTTATAATTCATATTCATGTGTTAGATTAGCTTCGTAATTTTATTTCATCGTTAGCTTTGCGTAGTATCTAGTTTCGTTGAATCATGTATAACCATATGTCCTGCGGCATTTCGCTTTTGTTCTTTGGCTTCGTTTTGTTCATCAGATTTTGAGTTGCGTAGTAGTTCACATGTAGGAAGGGGTCGGTTAAGGTTCTTGTGGGGTATGTGTGTCTTCGTGTGTCTACTGGTATCTGTATGAGTCGCGTCTGATTATTTAAGTCTTCGTGTATTTATTCGCGTCTGTGTGCATCTATATTATCGGTCCCGTTTGAGAAGCATTCGTTTGTGTGTTTATACCCATGTCGTTCGTATATATCAGCATGTCCATTTAATTACGTTTGATTATTCAGTCTACACGTTGAGCTGTGATGTATTGTTGAGCACTCGTTGATGTTGCCTTGAAGTTGCGTTTACATGCCTGCTAGTGCGCTTGTCAGTTGGGTTTGTAGCCTGTACGTTATTTGTATTATCATTCGTACTCGTTTTCATGAAATCTACTTGCTTCCTTTGTATTCGTTTTGTTTGGCATTTGTCTGTACGAGTAGCTGCGTTTTTTGTGGTCTGTACGTGTATATTGATATAGCCTGCACATTATTTGGGGTTGCTTGTTATCATTTGTATATGTTAGTGTGTCTACTAGTTACATTTAATTATGGATTTACACGTTGTCTGCATATTTGTCCATGTTAGTTGGCCATGTCGGTTTGCACGTCTATTTAGCTACATTTATTTATTAGTTGATGCGTTTGATTGTGTTTGTCCGTCATTAATTTATATTCGGGTGTAGCGTTTAATTATTTGTGTTAATCTTCCATGCTTATCCATGTATTAGTCGCGTTTGAGTTATTTATTATTTTCGTCTGCCGCTAACGTTTGTTAATCTATCTTATGCTGTCGGTGAGTATTTCTGCTTCTTTTCTTCGTTTGCTAGAATAGTAAATGAACCTCTGTTGAACAACTTTGACGAAGCTATATGTGCATTAAATGACGTAGAAAGGATATATTTTTGTTTAGGATTAAAACGCTGTTTGCATATCCGCATTTGTACTCGTAATAGCCATGATTTTACTTAGTAGAGACCGTTATCAGAATTCAAGCGGGGTTAGGCGTTAAATTAATGAAATTCTTTTAAACTTCCTAACACGTAAACTCACACGAACTCATTTTCTCTAAAATTGGTTTCTAAATTCCACCTAAAAATTTAGTGGCGACTCTTTTCAAATTGAAAATGTTTTTTTGAAATAAAACATCGCGTGGATCAAAATCCCTTGTCCACACTATGAAGCTTTGAAGAGTCGTGCGGGACTATAAACCAGCGCTTCCGGGAGGCAACCCGATGACGTTGTACTTTAGTTTGCATTTGTACCTTTGTTTGATTTCGTTTGATTGACTTTTGGTTTAATTTTGAGCGCGCGAGGATGAGGGATTATATGTGATTTTTAGCGCGCAGGTATTCATGGACTTTTGAGTCCTTAATATGTTGAAAACGCTCACGAGAAGGCATCCCAGCCGGCCTCTACGCCGAGACCGAGGCAGGGCCGTGGTGAAATTTGAAACAGAGGAAAAGAACGCAAAAAATCGAAAATTGGGGTGCCAATGGTACGGCCACGGCCTGGACCGCCCCCTTGGTCTGCTTCTTACATTTGCGTATTCTTGCGTACTATGCCGAAGTACTTCGACGTTGGACTGAATTGGACGCACATACGGGGATTCTAAGCCCCACTCCACGCTTCACTTCGGTTTGGGGGAGCTCCTACTCTACATTGTGAGCACTCTTTACCCCATTTTCCCTCGTTTTCTCGTTTTACTTTCCTTCCCTCTTATGATTTATGTCCTCCTCTGCTTTTGTGGTTGTGCTGTTTTCCACATTGAGGACAATGTGTGATTTGGTTTGGGGGAGGGAAACACTTTCGCGTTCATTAGTTCATTTGCATTTTCATTTCGTGTGCATTTATTTTGAAAACCCAAAAAAATTGAAAAATTCTTGAAAAATTCAAAAAATTACAAAAATACGAGTCTTTTTGATCCGTTTTGTCCTGCTTTGCCTAGTTTGGAGAATGGATTAGTGCATTTACTTTGATCTTTAGTATCTTTGAGTCGACTTCCTATTGCCTTAGCTTGCACGATTGGTTTGTTTCCTGTTACTAGATTGCGAGCCTTAACACTAGCCCACTTGTATTTGCTTAATTCTTTCGCTTTTCGCTTGTTTACTTTCGACTTTGACATTCGAGCTTGGCAATTGGTTTGTGGAATGTTTGGTGTTGGTTAGTGGTTTGATTGGAATGATCCTATATGTTGGAGCAATGCTTCGATGCTCTCGGAGGGGACTCATTGAGTTGAGTAACCACAGTGGCCATGAATTTGGTTGCGACCGGGAGTATGAGCAATAATGTAACCCTTAAGGAAAAATGTGTACCCGAGCGCGATTTTTACCGAGTGAACGTCAAGCTAAACGGTACCACATACGAGGGATGCTCCACATTTGAGAAAAGAAAAAAAAAAGAAAAAAAATTATACAGAAAAGAAAAAAGGAAAAAGGAAATGATTTGGAAAGATTGGTTGAATGGAAGTGGTTTGTACGGTTGGCCTTGCTCGAATTGATTTGTCGTTAGTTTTACTTTTGCGTAAGCGTTAGAGGCTAGTGTTGCGATGTGGTGTGAACGGTTGAGACTTGTGCTCTATTTTTGGCGAAATAGGCTATGGTTGTATGTTTATGTGCATAGGTCGTCCACTTCGAGATACTAGCGTGATTAGTTCCTGTCACATTGATTTTCTCCGATGCTATTTGCTTGAGGACAAGCAAAGGTTTGGTTTGGGGGAGTTTGATACACTCTATTTATATTCATTTTATGCCCCCGGTTCAGTCACATTTAGCTTGCATTTAGTCGTATTTATTATGATTTTATAAGCTAAATGTTATACTTCTCGATACTGCTGCGTTTTATTTACATTTTGCAGGTTTTGGTGGTTTTGAGCCAAAACCCGGGACGATTGGAGCAATACGAGAACTGAGCCGAAAAGACCAAGCTCGAGCACGCATGAGAGCTCGAGACACGAGCCAAGAGATCAAAGGAAGACTAAGGGCCACGAGCTAATTGGCCCAAGAGCTAAAGGATTCAAATAAGCCAAGCCCAAGAAGGAGACTTGGGCTAAGATTGGAAGAAGAAAGGAGCCGGCCCATGGTTTGGGACCGGCCGGTCTGGCCAGGCCGGCAGCCGGCCGGCCGGCCCTAGTGTATTTTCTGACGGGTTTTGTTTTATTCCGAGATTTAATAATTGGGACACTATATAAAGGTGCCTTAGGTCGTAAATTAGCTTATGCTTTATTTTCCATTAGTTTTCTTAGCTTTAGTTTTAGTTTTTCTCTCTTTGGTAATATTCAAGTTTAAGTTTAGCTTTCAAGATTGGTTTTTCAAGATTTGCTCTTTTATAATCGTCAGTACTCCGTATTTATTCCAGGTTTATTCTATTTGCTTTATTTATTCAATTATGTCTTTTACTATTATTATTGTTGTTATTGCCCTTATTATGAGTAGCTAATCTCCTTATTAGGGTTTAGGGGAATTTGTGACATATGATTTAGGAACATGTTTTGAGATTAAATTGGTTGATTAAATTGTGCTCTTGATTTCTTCCTACGCGTTTTATGTCAATTGAATTAGGTTTATTTCGCCTGATCACCGACTTAACTGAGTTTAATTGAACCTGAGTATGTTTTAATTTAAGATCGAAAGCCGAGTTAAAACTAGACTTACGCGAGTTAGATGAGTTGAATTTAGTAAGTTGCGAGAGCCCGCTAAATTTGCTTAAGGCTAAAATTGACTCGAGAGAGCGTTTTACAAACCTAGTCAAGTTGCACAGTTTATCTCTTCCGTCTTATGAACTTGCGTTCCTGAATCATTGTCATATATGAACCCGATGCCCTAATCTCTCCCTTATTATATCTTATTTATCTGCTTTATTGTCTGCCTTAGTTATAGCTTATACTAAACACCTTTTTCACACTCTGGAGATTGACCTGTTACGAGCTTTAGCTTAGAACTACTCCGTTTCCCTGTGGATTCGATCCCTACTTGCTGCTATCTGCTGTTAGTTGTCATTGAGGTTTATTTTGATATAGGCGATACGACTTATACCTTATCAACAACTTAAGGTGCATGAAAAGAATTACCCAATTCACGACCTAGAACTTGCCGCGGTTGTGTTTGCACTAAAGATTTGGCGTCATTATCTCTACGGGGTCAGCATTAAGTTCTACACTGATCACAAGAGCTTGAAGTATATCTTCACCCAAAGAGATTTGAACATGAGGCAGCGAAGATGGTTAGAACTGATCAAGGATTACAAAATCGAGTTATTATACCACGAAGGAAAGGCCAACGTAGTTGCTGACGCACTGAGTCGTAAGGCAATACATACTCTGAACAACATTTGGGAAATACCCTCGGACATTACCCAAGACCTGAAAAGGCTGAGCTTGGATCTGGTACAGTCAGATGACGTTGACCTAAATGCAATGGTGGTAGAACCAGATTTATTCCATGACATACGAGCACTACAGTGGGAAGACCCAGCCTTGTTAGAAATCAGAGAAAAGATTCCATCAGAGGGAACAGAAGGGTTTGAGATCTACACTGATGGAAGTCTACGCTTCAACGGCAGGTGGTGCATACCTAACAATGAAGATTTGAAACGCAAAATCCTTGACGAAGCACATAGTACCCGCTACTCGGTACATCCTGGCTCAGACAAGATGTACAAGGACCTGAAATTACGCTTCTGGTGGATAAGGATGAAGGCGGAGATAGCCGAATATGTGGCTAGATGTATGATTTGCCAGAAGGTAAAATTTGAACACCAGAGACCAGGAGGACTGCTCCAACCGTTGGAAATTCCTCAAGGGAAGTGGGATTCCATATCCATGGATTTTATCATGGGGTTACCAAGGACAGCAGGTGGCAAGGATGCGATATGGGTTATTGTGGATCGTCTAACTAAAGCAGCTCACTTCGTTCCGATCAAGGAGACTTGGGGATTGGAAGAACTGGCCAAAGCTTACGAAAAGGAAATAATACGACTCCATGGCGTTCCCCTCGACATCATATCAGACAGGGACGCAAGATTTACATCGCATTTCTGGAAGAAATTGCAAGAGGCTTTGGGTAGTAAATTGAAAATGAGTACGGCTTTCCATCCAAAGAATCGACGGCCGACAGAGCGAACTATCCGGTATTAATCGAAGACATGTTGAGGGCATGCACGATGGAATTCAACGTGAACTGGGAAAGAGCTTACCTCGTTGAATTCTCATACAACAATAGCCATCATGCTAGTCTAGGGTGTGCTCCTTTTGAGGCAATCAGATGGCGGGAAGTGTCGCGATCAGGTTTGTTGGGACGACGCTAGTGATAATGTGGGTCTTGGACCCCAGGTTATCTGAGGATCAGTTGAACACATAAAGATTATTCGAGAACGACTACAAGCGGCTCAAGATCGCCAAAGAAATATGCAAGCGAGCATCGTCGACCTATTGAGTTCAACGATTGGAGATAAGGTCTTCTTAAAGGTCTCACCCATGAAAGGGTAAGGCGCCGGACTAAAAGGAAGCTTAGTCCAAAGTACATCGGACCTACGAAATACTTGAGCGAATTGGCGAGGTGGCATACCGACTCGCCTTCCCGCCAAACTTATCCAAAGTGCCCGATGTATTTCATGTATCTCAGCTCAGAAGATACAGAGGCGACCCGAGTCACATTGTTACACCCGATGTGATCGCCATCGAGCCTATCATGCTTTACTCTGAGAAACCGTGGAAATTCTCGCGGAGAGACCAAGTTCTTCTGACGCAAGTCGATACCCTTAGTCAAGGTTCTCTGGAGGGACGGAAGACCGAACAAGCAACGTGGGAGGCAGAAGGCGTCGATGAAGGAAAAATACCCGGAGCTGTTTAGCACAGGTAACCTTAACCACCCAGATTACTTTAAGTTTCGGGGACGAAACTTCTTTAAGGGGGGAGGATTGTAACACCCCGTGTTAATTTAAGCTAATTATAATTAGGAAATCAATAATTAAACATCCTCGCTCACTTATTTTCCTAACACATTTTACTACAAGTTATTTTGCACCTAAATTAAAACCGTTTTGAACTACCTTGAATTTGAACTTTATTTTTACATTTTCAAACTCGATAAATCAAACAAAGAATCTACGACAATTTTCTCAACGACAAATTTTGGCACGCAAATCGAGGTCAAACGTTGACTAAATGGCCAAGCCACCTAAATGTGATTAAGTCACCTAATCCTTTCTTAAATATAATTACTCATAATCCAAATCTTGTTAAAGTAGTTTAAGCTTAATCATTTTGATTATTACTAACAAAACATATAATAATAATATCAAATTACTATTTCATTTTGATTTAACTAACACTTTCACTAAAACTCGATATAATGAGTTACACTAAGCCTAAACGGGTAAACTTTTTGACGTCTGAGTTTAATGATTTAATTCGATAACTGTGGATACCCATATCCGTACCCTCCCAAACAAAACCCTGTGATGTAACACGGACTTTTATTACGCATGCTTTAACGTTGACTTAAACGGTTCTAACTAATGTCGAATTCATTTTGAGTCGTTTTAAATGTTAAAATGATTTAGGTCGCCTTACATCGCATTTAAATAACATTCATTTTGTCCATTTGGAGTCTAGCTAGGTCCTTGTCCCGCTTCATTTGGCATGAGCTTCGCATTTGCACTACAATTAGTCCTTTTACATTAACAAGGTCTAATTCAGCATTCCTAAATTCCTAAATTTAGGCCCGGTGGCTAGATCCTCCCTTTAGCCTCCTCTTACGCAAAATATAGCCTCACGTCTTACCTTATCTCACAAAATCTATGCAAATACACCCTTTTCATTTTTCCGGGTCTCGGGCCCAAAACCGAGCCCAAACCCACCTTTGGCCCGCACTCCAAAGCCCTCAACAACTCTCTAGAAGATCATACTAGGCCTTCTTGGAGCACAAGCAAGGGATAATAGCCGAATATTTCCAAGATTTCGTAAATCGGATTAAGGAAATACGAAAAAAGACGAAATTTAGCCCGACCACCAAACCGCACAACTCAAGCCCGGCTACTTCAAAACCGCATAAGCCTATGCGGTTTCACCTAAACCGCATAAGGCTATGCGGTTTGTCGACTTGGTTTTATTCAGCGTTTCCTAATTTCGCCTTTATTCACCTATATATACCCCCCTATGCACGACCTATTCTCATAAGTTTTCCACACAAGAAAACCCCTCTTCTTACAACCTCTCTTCCTAGGTTTTAGCACTCACATAATACATAATCATAAACACCCTAATACATCCACAAAAGCCTCAAGCACTCAAATCCTTGAGTTCAACACACCATCCCGTGTTGAACTCCTCCTTTTTAGTTCAAGAAGCGAAGCTCTGCCCAGATCTGAAGCGTCAGGACAAGGTAGGTACCGATCCACTTGGATCAAAGCTTTTTCTTATTTTCTATGGACTAACAAAGGGGTCTACACTCTAGCGCCCCGGCTTTGGCACCCAGTAACTTGCCTTCCAAGTGTTCTATTCACTTCGGGTACACTCCATATCCGATGACACGCCAAAGTCGCATAAGCAACCGACCTTATAAAATAAACCAATGGACAATTGAACTTTATTTTATTTGCATGCATCTAGCACCTTCTTATTTTGCATTAAAATCAACTTAAACAATGAATTCGACCTTTAACTGAACCGTATTCGTTAACAAGTTAAACATGCTAAACTGAGGGTTTTAATCAATCTTTTTGCATCTGCATCTGCATTCTTTTACAAACTTATCGCACTTATGCGTGGCGATAACATTAGCTCAAATATCATCTTACAAGGATTGTTCTAGGTCAGTAGAGGCTATTTTTACATAGGCTTTTCTAAAAGGTTTTCATAAATCATTATTTGAATTAACTCTTTTTCTAAAGTACCCTCACCCCGAATCCAATCTGGTTTCACAAGCCTTAGATCTAGGGGTGTCGGCGTGCTCCAAAATCTAAGAACATGTTTTTAGCTTAGAACATGGTAGCAGGTTCCTATTTTCCGCGATAAATAGGTGGCGACTCCAAAACAGTTCTTAAAGGTTTTTCCAACTTAATCTTTTTTAACTTTAAAATCCGCCCTTAAGCAAGACGCCGAGTTGGGTCCGATCCCGGGTTCCACAGTTTGGCGACTCCGCTGGGGAGATCTTATTTTTAAAACCAAAAACTAGCTTTTTCTTTTTAAAAATAAAGAGGTGAAACTTGAAAGCCTTGAACAATCCAAGTAAACATATTTGAGCTATGCACATTCGTTTAGAGTCCATTCCTTTTGGAATCTAGGCACCCTTTGCACCCTCGAGAGGTGGTTCCCACATGCAGGCTTGTCCACTCGATAAAGCACATGCCGGACTAGCTTTCCTCTCGCCCTTCCACGGCTTGCCAGAACGGCTATCTCGACCGCTTGATGCTCCTTCAGAAAACCTATCGCCGGCGCAAGGAAATGAAGGGTTAAGTATCTGCCAAAGCGTGCTCGAGGTAGTTGGAGGTGTACCGATCGACTCATTTTTTTCACCCTTTTTGAGTCATACGTACAAGTTCGAGGCTATGCACTCCATGGTCTTTTTCAAAACGAGCATTTGCATTCATATCTTCGAAAACTCGCTTAAACGTTTCAAAGATAAATGAACCTAACATCTAACAAAGCTAACACTTTTCAAACAAAACTATCGCGAATTTTTGAAACAAGCTTTCTCAAAAATCTCCTTTTTCACTAACAAGCAAAACCCGAGCAAGGACTAAAACCCGAGCTCGTGGATTTCAATCCTCTAGGTCACACGGCCTAGACTCCACTTTTAACATCCTCGACTCGACTTGTTAACCACTCTCGAGTCGAATCCATTCTCTTTTACACATCCGAACTCGAGCTCACCTCGGCAAATCACCGATACTAGTTCGACGGGTGCAAAGCAAAATTTTTAACATCGAGGCGAGATGTGCGCACACATCCTCGCCTCAAAAGCTTTCTTTAGCCAAAACTTTTCGAAAATCTCCTTTTTCAAGCTTAAAAGGTCTTTCAAAACAATGAAATGAGCAAAAATGAACGCCTAAAATGAACATTGAACCTAGTAGGACTAACTAGATACACGCCACACAACCTAATCCATTCTTCAACATCCTCGACTCAACTAGCTAACCGCTCTCAAGTCAAACCCCTTTCACCCACCTAGGCTCGAGCCCTTAACGATGAACCGTTAAATGGGCTCGACAAAGCTAACATCATCGAGGCGAGGAGTGCGCAGAAGTCCTCGCCTCAAAAACTTCCTTTAGCTAAAACCTTTTCGAGAACCTCCTTTTTCAAAACATAAAAGGTCTTTCTAAACAAAGAAATAAGCTAAAAATGAATGCTTAGAGTGATCGTGAGTCTAGTGGGTCGAGTCGTGTCACTAATATACGAAGTGAAATATAGGCCTCAGCTGGATACTCGTCGTGCCAAGAATCACATAGTCACCCCTACAAGAAACGAACCTACACCCGCAAAATGGCCGGCAATGATGATGTTAACGCACTCCGTGAACAAATCACCAAGGCGATCGACGACCTCGAGCGCTCTTTGAATCACCACAAGACCGAGATAAGACGTTTGGAACAACGTATCAAGGACAAGACCGACAAACACGTCTCCATCCACACTCTCGAGGCCCTTAACCAACAGGACAATGAAGGCTTCACTGAATATCTCTCTCGATGGAAAAAGCTAAGCGCACAAATTCCAGATCGTCCGCATGAGGACGAACTTGTTCCTAAATTCATAAACAACCTGCGACCCGTGTATCAATTATACATGCGGTACAGCAACATCCAAGACTTCGAACAACTCATCAGGGTCGGTGCTCAAATTGAAGACGATCTTAGGACCGGCACGATGGCCAGATACGCCGGCCATACCTGCCAAGATAACTCACCAAAATCTACTCGCGCGACCAAGAGTCAGGAAAACTACACTGCGGACAGTTTTGACGCATTTGCAACCAAAAGTTACGGGAACTTCATACCTTACACTAAGGCATTCTATAGGTTGGTTGAAAACAACTACCTACAACCAATCGGGCCTACCAACGAGCCACCCGAAGACAAAAAGCCAAAACATTGGAATCCGAACGCTTACTGTGCATACCATAGAGGCAAAGGCCACGACACTGAAGACTGCTTCAAACTGAAGCACGCCATCCAAGATCTCATCGACCAAGGAAAGCTCGACAAACCGTCTCAACCGTCCAAGCCGCCCAACAACGACAACCTTTTCGCCGACCACACAATCTTCGTGGGATCACCTCCCATTATGAACTGCTCCAACAATATCAAACCAAGCGACAATCAAATCATTGGCGCTTCGTTCAACGATAAAGGGGACGAATGGCCTATGTCCAACCAAGCCACAATCCAAGGTGACGAAAAGATTAACTCTTTCACCATGCAACCCAAACCATCCAACAAAGATCACACTCCATACAACCACACGATCTCCACAGGACCACTTCCTCCCAAAGATCACTCAGACTTTGTCATGCCCGAAAACAACCCAACCCCTAACGCAAGCATGGAGGATAAACTAACAACCGGAGATGCATCCATAAAACGCAAGCCGTCACAACCTAAGAGGAAGACGGCGAGAACGGAAGCATTGGCAAACGCAAAGAAGAAGAAATCCTCTTAGGATCTAATTCTTTAGGTGTCGGGTCATCTGTCGACCCACCTTCTAGTTTTAGCTTAGACTTTCGGAGGCTAGCTCCAGCTCTCCTCCTGATTTGTCAAACAATTCTTCTTTAATGAATAATACGAATAAGTTTGCTTACGTCTCGTCTCAAGCTAAAAACGAACAAATAAACAATGAACAACAAACAAAAATCAAACAAATCAATCAAACAACACAACATAAAAATCCGTGCGATAAAAATAAACTAACGAATGAACAATCGTTAATTAAATACATTGCAAACATCGTAAGCAACCCAACACAAAACTCACTTTCCCTAAGCCTTTGAAAACATAAATGGATTAAATAACCCACGGTTATCCTAACCCATTTATCGCACGCTTTTTCACAAAGCACAATCCAAGAATTAGGACACATTCTTGGTGAGTCTTTCAGCGAACTCACGGCCCTCTTCGCTTTTCAAACCTTTTTAAACAAAACCTTTTCAAACGACTCATTGTCGAACCCGGCCCGATAGCGGCGTCCTCGCCATACCCAAGAGTGGTCAAGCCCAGTCTTGTGGGCCCTAGCATTGGATCGAATGGCTCAAACCACCTCGATCCATTTCTCCTTTGACAAAATCCATGTGGACTAGCAAGCTCGTCCTCATCGCATTTTGACACCTTCGACTCAAATAGCTTAAACGCCATTTCGAGCATCCACCAATAGGGTCTTAAAGCAACACAATCGCTAGCATAAACTTCTAGCTTTCTATCACCAAACATCGTCGAGCATGAAACGTTTTAATACATTTCTAACTCAAAATCGGCCGCATGGCTCGCGGTCATCACAACTCTTTTTAGCACAAAACTCTTTTCAAACCCGAGAGTGTCAGCCCATTATCGAAGAATTTCGCAAAAACAAATCGAACGGCTCAAAACCTTTTCTTTTACCTCTTTCAATATAAGCACTTTTCAAGGTTTTCACTAGCCCAAAACCTTCTAGGATCGGACATTCCTCTTTTCGCAAAGAACAAAACCTGGAATGAGCAAGCTCAATCCGAGAACTTTGATGTCGGACCAAGTGGCTCTAACCGCTTGCCTAACTCTTTCTTAAGTAAATGCATGAAAGCAGCACTACTGGTTTCCATCGCATTTTCAAAGCACCCTCGGTTCAAGTAGCTCATCACTACCTTGAATCATCTCTTTGCACAAAGTCGAAATGTGACAACACATTTCAACTCAAACGCCTTTACATCGAGCCAAAATGTGACAACACATTTTGCTCAACAAAACATCCCGCTTAAAACAAAACTTTTGCAAAATCAAAGACAAATCTAAGTATGCATGAAACGAGTCCCAACGCGAGCATCAACCCCATCCGAGACATGTGCGTCTCGAACACCCAGCGAAGAATCCATCAAGGCGCCGCCGACGATCTCACGGATCTCCTCAAGAAATTCGAGTCTTTTCAATACGGGTCGAGTTTTTAAGCATCGAGTCAATCTCCGTCAGTCTAGGATAATCGAGTTTTCGACGTACGACATTTTAACAAATCGATAAGGGAATAAGTTTGCCAACAACCCAATTTCCTTTTACCCTTTTTACTCACAAAAAACATTTTGCACCGACATACATTGCATCCTAGGAGTAGCTATCCAAAGGAGGTCTAGGCCGGATACGAAGGTCCAAGGTAACAATTAAGTCAAAGACACAAAGACAAAGAAAGCTTCCGACGACTAAACACCTAAGGTTCACCAGTCTGCTTGTGGTTTACTACTCCGCTGCTTTTGGAGGAGGATCCATTAATTTGGAGCTCCACAGTGGTCATGAATTTGATCGCGACCAAAAGTACGAGTATTCCTGGATCGCCCTCCCCGTACTCGATCGCGTGCCTAATAAGCAAACGAACTTGTCAGAGGAGCCCGGCGTGATAGACACACGATCACGAGTGACCACCGAGCCATAGGGTTTAGCAAGGTCCGAGCTCAAGCCCAAGCCACATAGGGCGTACGATATTCTCAAACCAAACGGGAATACAAGGAACAAAGATCAAAAACCAAAGTCACCAAAAAGCAAAAGTCTCAAAAGCTCCGAAACAAGGGGCAAAACAACTAAGCAAAAGCTTAAGAAGTTAAAAGCTCAAAAAGTCAAAAGCTCAAGAAGTCAAAAGCCTAGAAGCAAGAGCTTAAGAAGTCAAAAGCTTAGAAATCAATAAGCAAGGGGCCGAAACCCCAAAAGCAAGAAGCACCGACGCCCAAAAACAAGGGGCCAAGTCTTTGTAAGTCCAAATTGAAGACTCGACAGAAGCAATAAGCAGCCTAGATCGACTGAGGAGAACCTACCCTTAGGATGCAATTATCAAGGTTAAACACATAAACACCCTTCGGACCAACGGGTCCTTAAACACGCACCTTTCCACAAAAATGAACACCCCTTTTGGACCAGCGGGTCCTTAAACACGCACCTTTCCACATAAACACCTCTTTACTAAAACAAACACATCCCTTTCGGAACTACGCTAGGTTTGATTCCGTACCCACGGATACGTAGGCCGCTCTCCCGAGCTCAACCAACCTTTTACAAAAACCCACAAAATATTCCCCGTCCAAAGCTTTCCATGCTAAGGATGTGTCCACAAAAATTCACAAAAGGCAAACTATTTCTTTATCGAGGCGACTAAAACGAATTCGTCAAGGCAAAGTTGTCATAGACTTAGGAGTAGTACTCTGCTTTTTGGTCTAACACTGTTTTGCAGGAACAACAAAGATCCCACCGCATGACAATCAAGCACCACCTGGGCTCCACCAACGCACGTGTTCCCGAATATGGCATCCGTGCAACCGCCGAGTCTCAAATCACGATACGATTCGCTCTCTATTTTTGCAAACTTTTCGGCACCTTAAGCATCGACTCACGCGTCGAGTCAATCCTCTTCCAATCAAACAATTTAGCGACATTTAAACCGCTCCTTTCAAAAACTCTCCGCTTTCAAAACGCCTCCCACGGAACGACACGCTTTTTCGAACTTACACGAGGCAGTGCATCCTCAAATTAGCTAATCACCTTTCAAAATTAACTCAATACTCGAGTTACTATGAAAGCACTTTGCAATTCACCTTTTGCAAAAACACCCTTCGCAAACAAAATGTATCTTTCGTAAATGCATCTCAAATCCTTGAAATGCATCTCGAATCTTCGAAGTCTAAACTTTTCCAAAAATTTAACTCGGCACTCAAGTTAATAGATTTTGAGTAACAGCATTCTTCGAATTTAACTCACTCGAGTTAACACATTTTGAGCGAAAGCTCTATCGAACTACGCCGGTTTGATTCCACATTCGTGGAATCGTGGCGACTTGCAAAGCACAACCGAACCTAGCACTACATCCCACTCCGTGTTGTCATGAGATTCCACCGACAACTGGGGGCTTTTCAACCTTTGCACTCAAGTAACCCTCCACGGTCTTCACAACTCTAGCTTGAACCTACAACGTCTAACACCCCTTTCATCTCGCATGAATCCTTACAACCGACATTTCAAGCGTTCATTTTTAAAGCTCATTTCGACAACTAAAATGAATCTTTTACAAAAACGATTTTTCAACAAAAAGCTTTTTAATCCAAGCATCCCAATCGGGAATCATTTCACTTTCAAACCCAAGCCTACTAACTACGCAGGTCCACGGAAGCACAACACAGCACGGAAGCGAAAGACAACGAAAGCAACTACAAGCTCAAGCCAAGCTACAACGAACAGTCATGTAATGTAGGGTTCACACAATCCTTATTGCACAAGATCACCTAGACAACTAAGGGTGAAGACGACGGTATTCATCAAAGTCACACTGAACCCGAGCCATCTCAGAACCAAACACCATACTCTCCACTTTGACTCAGTTTTCACTCAAAACTTAGTCAAACTCGAGGGGGTAACCCAAAAACTCCTTCTCCAAGTACATCACGCACCCCACTTTGACTTAGTTTTCATTCAAAACATAGTCAAACTCGAGGGGGTAATCCAAAAACACCCTCATCCTAATGCAACCCATAGCCTTTTACATAGTTTGACTATCGTTATACACCATAACTCAGTCAAACTGGGGGCTCACATACACCGGCACCATGACCAAGACAACTGGGGGCTGACGCTTCCTATCAAGAATCAAACCTTTACAACGAAAAATGGGATAATTTTTCGCATTTTTGAAGACACCCTTGCTATACACACCCACATCAACATCTACGGTTGAGCGACACCTTCAGAACCGCTACAAACAAGAGCATGCACACTAAAAGCATAACACTTTCATGTGTGCATCAAACAACGAACACCCGAACGTACGCCCACAACAATGAACACCCTAACATGTCCAAGAAGCATCCCAAGCACCATGCATTCTAAGTCCGAGAGAGATGAAGTATCACATGAATCCAAACGAATCACCAGATACCACGTCTCATGGTCAAAGCAGGCGAAAATGAAGATTTCAGAAGACAATCGCCGTTCCCCGCCTTTTACGGATTTGAAGCCGCGACATGTGTGAATGAGTTCACGTTTGAAGTCGCCGATTGATAAGAGATTCCCCGGAAGAATCACTAGTCAACAAGGCAATTTCTAAGGCGTGTTTTGTTCCACGTTGTCTCCCCATATTAGGCTCGTCAAGCCTAAGTATTTTTCTTCATGCATGCAAGCTTTCATGGTTAAGGCGTCACCTAAAGTCCGCCATATGCGCTAGCACATCCCGCTATGCCTTGGTTAAGGCGTCACCTACAGTCCGCCATACGCGTGTATTAAGCCTTTAATACACGGTACAGAAGTAGAAACACGAACACTCTTCACGAGCCCTCACACCCTCTTACATGTCCCTGTGGAGTATCACTTCCTCCCCATGGAGTCCACACATCTACACAGACATTTCCCACGAGGTCCAAGACATCTCCTTAGACTTCCCAAAGAAATCACTAACCTACGAGTCATCCTTCAACTTGAGCATAAACACCAAGCATCTACGCCAAAGACGCATGCAGGCCAAGCACATACACCAGCTACAAGACGCCAACACACTTGCAATTACACGGCAGTATACATGAGCACATACACCTTCTTCGGACCATAATCACCGGCGAACATACACCTGCACCCCTTACAAGACGAAACACCATCACTCTTCCAAAGACCAAACAACTACAATTACACCTACGCTCCTCGGCGAGACCATACCCATACACCCTTCCCCGGCAGACTAGTACAACACTAAGCACCTGCGCTCCTACGAGACCCAAAGACGCGATCAACAACGGCATCAGCATCAACAACGACATCAACATCAGCAACGGCATCAGCATCAATGACGACATCAGCGGCAAGCACGACGAAGACACTCTGCAGGCCGGCAGGCCCTTATAGCATGCACGGACCGCCAAGTCCTTAAAATGCGCACGCCCCTCCCCGTTTAGCCCGGTTCGAAGTCCTCGTCTCACCCATGGACACATACTTCGTTCCACTGATCATATCGAGACTGTAATGGTCCGGATATGGTCGTGGAGTTTGACTAGCGCTCTAGTCCGAGCTCGATCAAAGCGGGGCTCTGTGGATACCCATATCCGTACCCTCCCAAACAAAACCCTGTGATGTAACACGGACTTTTATTACGCATGCTTTAACGTTGACTTAAACGGTTCTAACTAATGTCGAATTCATTTTGAGTCGTTTTAAATGTTAAAATGATTTAGGTCGCCTTACATCGCATTTAAATAACATTCATTTTGTCCATTTGGAGTCTAGCTAGGTCCTTGTCCCGCTTCATTTGGCATGAGCTTCGCATTTGCACTACAATTAGTCCTTTTACATTAACAAGGTCTAATTCAGCATTCCTAAATTCCTAAATTTAGGCCCGGTGGCTAGATCCTCCCTTTAGCCTCCTCTTACGCAAAATATAGCCTCACGTCTTACCTTATCTCACAAAATCTATGCAAATACACCCTTTTCATTTTTCCGGGTCTCGGGCCCAAAACCGAGCCCAAACCCACCTTTGGCCCGCACTCCAAAGCCCTCAACAACTCTCTAGAAGATCATACTAGGCCTTCTTGGAGCACAAGCAAGGGATAATAGCCGAATATTTCCAAGATTTCGTAAATCGGATTAAGGAAATACGAAAAAAGACGAAATTTAGCCCGACCACCAAACCGCACAACCTGCTCCGGCTCGCCCCAAAACCGCATAAGCCTATGCGGTTTCACCCACAAACCGCATAAGGCTATGCGGTTTGTCAGCTTGGTTTTATTCCCGCGTTTCCTAATTTCGCCCGGCTATTCTCCTATATATACCCCCCTATGCACGACCTATTCTCATAAGTTTTCCACACAAGAAAACCCCTCTTCTTACAACCTCTCTTCCTAGGTTTTAGCACTCACATAATACATAATCATAAACACCCTAATACATCCACAAAAGCCTCAAGCACTCAAATCCTTGAGTTCAACACACCATCCCGTGTTGAACTCCTCCTTTTTAGTTCAAGAAGCGAAGCTCTGCCCAGATCTGAAGCGTCAGGACAAGGTAGGTACCGATCCACTTGGATCAAAGCTTTTTCTTATTTTCTATGGACTAACAAAGGGGTCTACACTCTAGCGCCCCCCCCGGCTTTGGCACCCAGCGCGCTTGCCTTCCAAGTGTTCTATTCACTTCGGGTACACTCCATATCCGATGACACGCCAAAGTCGCATAAGCAACCGACCTTATAAAATAAACCAATGGACAATTGAACTTTATTTTATTTGCATGCATCTAGCACCTTCTTATTTTGCATTAAAATCAACTTAAACAATGAATTCGACCTTTAACTGAACCGTATTCGTTAACAAGTTAAACATGCTAAACTGAGGGTTTTAATCAATCTTTTTGCATCTGCATCTGCATTCTTTTACAAACTTATCGCACTTGTACGTAGCGATAACATTAGCTCAAATATCATCTTACAAGGATTGTTCTAGGTCAGTAGAGGCTATTTTTACATAGGCTTTTCTAAAAGGTTTTCATAAATCATTATTTGAATTAACTCTTTTTCTAAAGTACCCTCACCCCGAATCCAATCTGGTTTCACAAGCCTTAGATCTAGGGGTGTCGGCGTGCTCCAAAATCTAAGAACATGTTTTTAGCTTAGAACATGGTAGCAGGTTCCTATTTTCCGCGATAAATAGGTGGCGACTCCATAACAGTTCTTAAAGGTTTTTCCAACTTAATCTTTTTTAACTTTAAAATCCGCCCTTAAGCAAGACGCCGAGTTGGGTCCCTCCCGGGTTCCACAATAACATTCAACGAAAAAAAATATTTATTTCGATCGAATAAAATTTTATTTCAAAGTTGCGAGGAAAACTAGTACCCAATTTTTGTTTGAATTCGTTTTGAGGTTTATTTTCATTTTTATTTTCGATCTTACTTCTAAACATTATTCCAAGACTATATATTTCATTTCGAGACTTTTCACGTGCGCGCAAATCGAAAATTTCAAAAACGAAAAATCGGGCCATGTGACCCATTTTGGCCGAGAATTTCTTTCCTTTTTCCTTTTGCTTTTCCTACACACTTGTCTCACTTGATCTCAAGCATGCCTTACTTCTCCTTACACACACCTTACCTTTCTTACACACATGCTTCCATTCTTACACAAGCATGCTTCTTTTTCTTACACACCTCTTCATTTGATCATCACTTGGTTGAGCTTGTGTGCTTCACTTGTTAGCTCTCCATCCATACCCAAACATACTCTAACTACAAGGCACACACACCCTACATTGCCAAGTATATACTTACCACAACCTTCACACATTACATTACATTATACAAGTTTACAAACTACTACTACATTACATACATATCACACGCACAAACACAAACAAACACACAAACACAACTCAAAAACTTCTAACTTATTTTCTCTCTAATAAAACACAAACACAAGAAGTTAGTAAGCATCTTCATTTTCTTCCTTGGTTTCCATTGAAGATCATCATCTTCTTCCTCCTTATTTTCTTCTTAAAACTTTGATTTTCTTACTTTAAATTCACTAGAACACTTGTATCATTTCTCCACTAATTATTTTAGTAATCACTACCTCTTTTAACTAGTAAATAAACATGAACATAAATCAAAAATCATTTAAAAGATTTACATCACCTAAACCTAAAAAGAAAATATACTACACTTAAAAGTTTTAGTATAGTTTAACTAGCTTAAATAAATTACTAATTTGCTTTCTTTTTTTTATGTACCAACCCTAACCAAAGACGAGGAGCAAGGAGGAGGCGTAGACTTAAGCCAGTTTGATCATATCATTGATCCCGACAACTGCTAGGGTCATTTTCGTTAACCTAACTAAGGTGCTTCCCGCACACTTATGTGATAAGCGCCTCGAATTTGATTATATGTTATTGTTTTTGATGCATGTATGTTTTATCTTTATCACCTAGTAATCACATGTTAAATTAGGAGGCAAAAATCGAAAAATAACATTTGTGTGACATAAGTATATCACACGGCCACCCCTTTATTTTTGTCTAATTTTTCGTTTTAATTTTTGTAAATTACATGCTTAAAATACTTGTAATAAAATGAACATGAAAATATAATTAGTTTATGTTTAGGACTTAAAATGAATTTGTTATGAAATTTAAATGTTTTAATGTGCTTATGTGTGTTCTTGAACTTTTATTGTTATTCTTGTGTTTGAATGATTTTTATTTATGTGTGTTAATGTTTTGTTATGTTTTCCACTTATGATTAAATACATAAATGATATAAGATAAATTAGTTGTTGAATTAGAAGTATAAAAATCAAAAATCAAAATTTATGAACATATATATATATACACGGCTATTATGAATTAAATGGACCAATTTTTAGTTTTAATTTTTCTAAATAACATATTATGATTAGTTTAGCTAATTTAGACTTGTAGGAAAAATTTGAGAAAATTATATAAACATATGAAAATTTGACTAATTAATAATCATATGCAAAATGTTAGAGTTCTTCAAGTCTTCATGTGTTCTTCAATTTATGACTTAAATCGATTTATAAATTTTTATAAGTTTTAGTATTTAATGTTTTTATTTGCTAGTTTAAATCACTTTAGTATAAACTAAATAATTAGTATATAAAAACTTTAAATTAAAAACCGATAAAATTAGAAAACGAAAATAAATTGTTATGTATGTTAGGCCACGACATTAGGGGTCTTTTTAGACCTAAAATGATTCTTGCCACTTTTTGTTTTTATCACTTAAGTATTTTAAATTAGTTAAAGTAATGATTTATTAATAAAAACAACAAAAGAAATAAATAGCTAAAATAAATAGAGGCTCACGGCATCCCTACTTATTTTGGGTCAATTTTGGTCAAAATAAATTTATCACTTAGTCACTAAAATTTGAATAGTAATTAGGTTTATATTTGTTTATGTATTAAATCGTTAATAAAAATAATGGACAAAACCGATAAAAATAAACGTTACACGTATTAAAATGAATAATGTTGAGTGTTACTACCTATGCTTAAATTTGGATGTGGACATACGGACTATTTAAAATGAACTACGACAACCTCGCTAAAAATGGAAACCGCTAAAAGATTAGTTAAGTATATGACTAAATAAAACCGAGTTTTATTTTTAAAAATGTTATTTAAAATCACCAAGTACAAAATGAACTTAACAACTTTGACCCTAGAATTTTGTACTTAGATTATATCGAGTTCTACTTCCGGGGTAATTTTTCAAATCGCTAAATACAAAACGAACCTAACGACTTTAAAACTAGATTTTTGTACATAGAAAATAAAATTTAGTCTTGTATCAAAGAAAACTCCTAAGTATAATAATGTGTATAAAAATAATAAAAATACTAAGTATAAATGAAATATAATAAAAATACTAAGTATAAAGAAAATATAATAATAAATACTAAGTATAAGAATACAAATGCATTATAAAAATACGTATAAATACAGTATAAGAATACGATCGTATAAAATACGAATAAAATACGAAGTATAAAAATACGTACAAATACGAAATACGAAAATACGAATACGTATAAATACGAGGAATAGTAAATACGAGGAATAGTAAATACGATGAATAGTAAATACGATGAATAGTAAATACGGTGAATAGTAAATACTGATTGAATAGTAAAATAATGAATAGTGAAAAATATTTAAAAGTTACTTAACGGACTCAAAATAAATAACTAAGTTTTTCTATGTGTTCTGCTTTTACGAAGAATCATTGTTACAAAAATTTCATTATACAAGTTCGACGTTATATTTATGTTACAAGATTGTCATTATTATTATTTATGAGCGAGAGAATGGGAAGTTGAGAAAGCGAGTACTTGAATAAAATACTAGGATTGTTCGCCATGTTGCGACTCTTGAAATTCGAAGTTAACGAGGTAGCTGTATATGGGGACTTCGGCTCCTATCGAGTTGTCAGCGAAATAACGATCTTAAGATCGCTACTCGACACAGTATATACAACCTCGGAGATGGGGCATCCTTGATATCTCCGTGGGCCCATATATTAGTAATTGGAAAGCCACCATCCAAAGTACCCGCCTCTGGTGATAGTCGAACTTTTTCGTCGGTGATACCTTTTGAATAGCGAATAAGTATGATCCTCGATAGGTAGTGTATGCATACATTAGACAAGGGATTGAATCGTCCTTATTACCTTAGATATCTTTAGCCTGTCAGTCATGTCCAAGTTATGTTGGCCCTGATCGCTATCGCGCGGATTATGTCTGCATGCTTCCGCCTTACTAACGAAGACTCATCAGTTATCACATGTTGAATGCATTTCCTTGTCTTGTTTGTTTGATGATTGTCTGAGTGATTCGATTATGAGTGTTGGAATACGATCTATTGAGTACGACTATTTGTGAGCATGTTACGTTATTTGATTTATTTATGCCTATGCTTGGATCATCATGACTTTCTTACGTGTTTAAATTGCTACTTGCTCTTTATTTTACTTATTTATTATTCATATCGCATGTTGTATTAGAATTGCATGTATCGAAAGAGTGTGCGGGAAAATGATGAGAGTTTAATGCAAAAATTTTGAGACCAACGCTATTGAATACTGGGGAGAGTTTACCTTCTTTATTTTGTACGCTTGAGAGGATGTAATCAAACTTATACTCTGTTATTCTAAACTCGTACTATGTATTTGGAGTTTTATTACGATTAACAGCTGGTTTTGTAATATATAGACTTAATTAATTTTCCGCCTTAGTTTAATTAAAGTCACGAAAAACCAGGTTGTTACAGCCGCTGCTAATATGGAGACTTTTTCCGTGGATATGCAATTGTGTGGAGAGAATTGTTTTTCCATTCAACTTTATCAGTTTTTGTTAAGAAAATTGTCCATTTAAATTCCGTTTATAGTTTTTTTTTTTTATTAATTTTATTTACAATAATTCAAGTACTTAGTGTATAAGCATGATTTTAATCAAATTTTCAATTTATATTTACTTTCTGAATTTTTTATGAAAATTTCTAAATTTGCATCCCATAATTAAATGAGAAGAGAAAAGTGGGATGGAAGATGTATAAAATATTGCTTCCATATTTAGTTACGGAGTACAAATCATGACAATTTTCCATCCAATAATGTAAATACTAGTTTAGATCACGTGCATCAATGCACGGTAACTATAAATATTATTGTTTTTAACTAATAAAATTATAAGTAATAAATCAACTGAAAAATAAGAAAATTATTAATTTGTATGATATTCAAGTGTTAATTTAGTAACGAACAAACATAGATTCTAAATACAAACATATATGAAGTGCATATATTATAATTGAATGAAAAGTAAACAAATATTAAAATAAGTAAATAGAATAAAAAGTAAAAAATATTTATTTTTAAATCGAATGAAAAGTAAAAAATATTTATTTTTGTACAAAATTTCGATAAAACATTACTTTTTTATTAGAAAAAAAAAAAAAGAATGAAATATAAAAAATATTAAATTAGCAAATATTTAGTTTAGAATAAATATTTTTTTAAATTATCTAAAATAAATATTAAAGATACATAATTGAAATTAAAAGTGAAGTAATATTAATGTGAACATGAATTTTTTTTTTTTTTTGAAAAATCATGTGAACATGATTATTGAGTAATGGGTAATTACAGAAATGAATATAGACTTAATAATATATAATAGGGTGGATGATATAAGCATGAGGTTTTGGCTGAAAAAAACGCACAGAATCGTGACATGTGGCATTGATGATGTCAGCGATAACTGTGGTTTAGTATAGTAAAGATCCTCAACATACTTCATCTATTTCAATCAATTTTATACGGGTTTGGATCCCCTGCATGGCTGCATTTAAGATTCCCTGCATTTGGTGCATTTTACCCAATATAGTACATAAATAACATTTCCTTCCTATTTTATGTGACAAAATATAACACAAGTATATTTCTCTATCTAATAATAGTAAAATGCACCAAATGCATGGATTTTCAAATGCAGGAAATCCAAATCCATTTTGTACATTTGTTTACGCACCTACATCGATTCTCATTTCGTTTTGTTCATATATTTGGTTACATATTATCGAAAATTATAAAATTTTGATATTAATAATGTGTTCGATAAGACAATTAAAATAAGATTTTGCATGATAATTTTTTATTTTATATATTATAAGTTATATCGAATATTCAATTCACCTATAAATAATTTTTTTCTTTTGTGAGTACCTATAAATAGTATTAAAAAAGTAAGATGTTGTTTGGTTGCCCTTGTGAATTTATGGGAAGTAGGACTTCTCATGAATTGCAAATTTCATTATTGTTTGGTTAATTGCTTTAATTTTTAAGAATTGGGGGAGGTAGAATTTCCCATGGAATTAATTTCATATATAAATGTTTTCGGGAACTTACTTACCCAGGCCCCTGGTAACTTGAAATTTTCGGGAATTAAGTTTCCACATAAGTAACCAAACGACTTTCAGAATTTTTCTATGAATTAGATAAGTGAAGTTAATTCCAATGATTTCGTATTTTCCATGAATTTGCACTTCCAACATCAACCAAGAGACCCCAAAATATATTGAAATTATTGGAATGGAGAAAGTATAAAGACATGAAAAAAAATCAAAAATGAAAAAGAATAACACAAATCCTTGAGTGTTCGGACCTTACAATAAATTATTGTAAGTCCGACTCTTTTGTATTCGATTATATAGTTTTCCGATTATATTTTTAAGTACCATTCTAAGTGAATTTAGTAAATTAGTTTCATATTCTTGTACTATTTTAACTGTTATTTGTACTTTGATCTCACATTAATTTAATGTAAGACCTATCAAACAAGGGTCTTAGTGAAAGAAAAATGAAAAAAAATAGAGCACTTGGTAGTACTCCCTCCATTTCAAAATGTTAGTCCCATTACCTTTTTAAAAGTCAAACTTTTGTAACTTTTACCGTATATAGCTTAAAATATATAAATACTCGTAGTTGTTATATGATACTCCCTCCATTTCAATGAGATAGCACCATTATATTTTGCACAAATATTAAAAAAAAGTGAAAAAGTTAAGGGTAATATTGGTAGTTTAGTATAGTAGGACCCATTTTAGAAGATAAAGTCACTACTACAAATTGGACCTATGGCAACATTTATGAGGCAACACTTCTCAAAATTGTTGCAATTTACACAAATTTTATAACAATGTAACACTTTCTAACATTGTGTTGCATATACAGACTATAGCAACACTTATGTAAAAGCGTTACCAAATATTTGGCAATGTGTAACACTTCTTTAAAAGTGTTGCAAATTAAAGGCAGAAAGTGCAACGCTTTTGTAGAGTGTTAAAAAATTCTATAAATATTGCAACATTTATATAGTTATATCTAACGTTGCATACATAGAAAAAATGAAATTACAAAACAACGTTTTTTTGCAATCGGAAATTAGTAAGGCCGCGTGTCTTTTAAATTATTTAAAATTACCCCTAGAAATAAAATATCATGACAATAATTATTATTTCGTCGAATTTAAATTGTATATCACATTTGGTTTGACATTATTATGAGGGTAATAGGGTATTTTGCATGTGTATGATCTATTTAAATAATATAAAATAAAAATAGTTGCATTTTTTTCCTTGTAATTATGTATCAAAATAATTTCTTTTAATCTATAATTTCTTTTAATCTATTCAAAATGAAATATTTAGTAATAACAGAAAATATTAATAACAAAATTGTAGTAGCTAAGATGGTGTGGGTGTTCAACTTTGTAAGTTGAGGTCATGGGTTCAATTCTTTTTGCCATTTTATGAGGCAAAATGAATGAAATGGAGGGAGTATTAAGATATTTACATTTGTTATCAAAATATTTTTCACACAATTTAATTTTTAATAGAAAACAATCATGTATAAACGATGATAAATATGGTCGAGAAAAAACGTTAAAGACCGCATAAAATTAAAGTGAGACTAACACGGTTGTTGCACAGAGGGAGTAGTAGATAAATAAAGCAGCAGCTTTATGCTTGGTGGACTGGACTGCAAGTCGCAAGAATCAAAGCTGTGATGAGTTATAGTTTTTGCTGTTTTCTATTCCTTCAAAACATCAATTACACTTACCACGCCTTAAACCCCATGCTTTGAATCCACCCGATAATAATTTTTCAAAAACCCAAAACCAAAATAAAAAAAAACAAAAAAACTCCCTCACATCACATGCTCTTCTCTCCCTTTCCTAAACCTTTTTTCACCTTCTCCCTTTCTCCAACACTCCCCCATCATCACCACCACCACCACCATTACAATAATAAAGAGTTAAATAAAAACACATTGCTTAGCTTAATATAATTAGTTTGTAGTTTGGACATACATACACAAGCTAAGCAATTATATTAATTACTAACAAATTAAATTAAAATATGATCACTCTATCGGATTTCTACCATGTTATGACCGCGGTGGTCCCACTTTACGTGGCTATGATACTCGCTTACGGTTCCGTCAAGTGGTGGAAAATCTTTAGCCCCGATCAGTGTTCCGGTATTAACCGTTTCGTTGCTCTTTTCGCCGTCCCTCTTTTGTCTTTCCATTTCATCTCTACTAACAACCCTTATAAGATGAACCTCAGGTTCATCTTAGCTGACACCCTACAGAAACTCATCGTTTTGGTCGTCTTAGCCGTGTGGAGCCGCGTCAGTGCACGCGGCTCCCTCGAGTGGACGATCACCTTATTCTCCCTTTCGACGTTACCCAACACTCTTGTCATGGGTATCCCTTTGCTTAAGGGTATGTATGGAGAATTCTCTGGTAGTTTGATGGTTCAAATTGTTGTTCTTCAGTGTATTATTTGGTACACTTTAATGTTGTTTATGTTCGAGTATCGTGCTGCCAAGATGTTGATTTCTGAGCAGTTCCCCGGGACGGCGGGGTCCATCGTGTCTATTCACGTGGACTCCGACGTTGTGTCGTTGGACGGGAGAATGCCGCTTGAAACCGAGGCTGAAATCAAAGAGGACGGAAAGCTGCACGTCACTGTGAGGCGGTCTAACGCCTCACGCTCTGATATTTTCTCCAGGCGGTCTCAAGGGTTCACCTCCAACACGCCTCGACCGTCTAACCTGACCAATGCAGAGATTTACTCTTTGCAGTCGTCGCGTAACCCCACGCCGCGCGGGTCTAGTTTCAACCACACCGACTTTTACTCCATGGTTGGCGGGGGCGGTGGTGGGGCCCGGGGTTCGAACTTTGGTGCGGGGGACGTCTATGAGTTAGGGCTGACGAAGTCGAGGGGCCCCACACCGCGTCCCTCGAACTTCGAGGAGGATATTGGTACTGCTGCAGGAAACAGTAAGAATAAGTTTCCTGCAGCGTATCCTGCGCCTAACCCGGGAATGTTTTCGCCGAGTAAGAAAGACGGGAATGTTACGAAGAAAGGAGGGATGAAGGCGCAGCAGAAGGCAAATGAGGAAGACAGTAAGGATGTTCATATGTTCGTGTGGAGTAATAGTGCGTCACCTGTGTCGGATGTGTTCGGTGGTGGTGGTCATGATTACGGCGTTTCCGGTGATCATGCTATTAAGGAAGTTCGGATGAATGTTTCCCCTGGCAAAGGTAAATTTATCAATTGAAACTGCCGCAGTATATATTGTCGATAGATATTGTTTGAACGGTATTTAAGGCGAACTCTTATGAAAGCAGTTCGTTGTCTGCGTACGGTGTAATTTTAGTAAATTTTAACTCGGAACATTAACGTCACGTGATAAAATCGTATAGGAAATACTTCAATCTACGTCGAAATAGAACTATTTTCGATAATTATACATAAAGTAAAGACGAAAAACGTAGTGAAGATTAAAGATGGCCTAATTGGTATACTCATGTTCAACAAACTGAACAACATTATGAAAAAGATAGAAGTGGTTACAAAATATATTCAAATACTTTTATATAATAAAGGCTCATGTGATTTTATGTTATTGTCTCGAATCTTTACCGTTGCTTCCTACTAAAAACTTCTTAAATTCATTTTTTATATTAAAAATAGATTGCAACCATCAATGACAATTCTATTAATCCTACGTTTTAGTAGGAGATTAGTCAACAGTTTTTGTTTCAAAGTGATTAAAATTTTAAACTATTCCAAGTATTTAACTAAAAAACTTTGAAAGTAATTCTGAAAGAGATAACTATGGTTCGATAATAAATTTTAAGAATGCGTCTTAATAAATGTTAATCATGTCAATAGGAGAGGGTGGCCGTGATAACCAAGAAGAGTACTTGGAGAGGGACGAATTTAGTTTCGGAAACAGAGGTGTAGACGGGGAAATGAAAGATCAAAATGGCGATAAGCTGGACGACGGAAGACCCAAAGCATTGCCACCAGCAAGTGTAATGACAAGACTAATACTCATCATGGTTTGGAGGAAACTCATTAGAAATCCCAATACCTATTCTAGCTTAATTGGCCTCATTTGGTCTCTAGTCTGTTTCAGGTACTCAACTCTCTTCAACTTTATAATCATTCATCGCTTTTAAAAAAAATATTAAAACAAAATAGATGTCAAATAGATTAACAGTTCTCCCTCCGGCCCAAAATAATGTCCTTTTTTCTGTTACAAAATAGTGTTTTTTTTTTTTTTTTTTTTTTTTTTGTGTACCATTCGGTTAAGTCCGAATACAAGCCAGGTAGGACCACAAAGGACTGTCAACTATCCCTCGTCAGTTTTAATATGACTCTATTCTCAGAGCTCAAACTCGAGACCTCTAATTAAGATTGTACAACTCCCCATCAGTTGATCTAATTGTTCATGAGTTTATGTTACAAAATAGTGAAGAGTAACTCTGGTGACATACGATTTTTTTTAGATTAGTATTAGACAAGTGTTACTAAATACTCAATAGTGGTCACCATAAACTTAAATGTGTATGACATAAAAATGATCTAAAAAAAAGACCGTCGTTTATAAGACGACGTGAATAGTAAAACGGTAGAAGAGTATCCTGATTTGTAATAGTATTGATATGGAGCGTGAGGAGTAGAGATACGTGAGGGGGTAACTCTGGTATGATTGGAAAATGTTGGGCTACAAAAAGTAAAATACATACGTAATTAGTTGAAGTTAGTTTGTAAGTTAGCTAAAGAAGTTTGGTTGGTGTATTTTAGGTGGAATTTGGAGATGCCGGCCATTATCGCAAAGTCCATTTCTATTCTGTCGGACGCTGGCCTCGGCATGGCCATGTTCAGTCTTGGTCTGTTTTTTATTCTCCCTTTTCTCTTTTTCCTTTTTCTCTTTCCTTCCTTTTCATTCTTTTTTTATGTTTTTATTTTTTTTTAGTAATACGGAGTATTATTTATAATTATAGTCTAAACATTGTGTGAAAAATATATACGAATTAATATTTACATACAATATATATAGAAACTATATATATGTAAGAAAAATATGTTTTACGAACTACTCCTTCCATTTAAATTCAATGGCATCATTTACTCTATGAAGTCAACTATCGTTAAATTTGACTCCTTAAATATATCGTGAAATACGAAAACTTAAAACATGAAAATAATATATTTGAGAACATTATAATATAATCTTTCACAAAATCAAATTTTTAACGAGAAATTTTCATGTATACATAAAAAAATTGACGGTCAAAGAATCGTATCGAATACCACCCAAATAGTGAATGATGCTATTGGATTTGAATGGAGGGAGTAATATTTACATACAGTATAGAGATTATATATGTTGAAAATTATAGTCTAAACTCTAAACATGCATTGTCTGAGAAACTGCGTAAGTTAAAATGTAATATTTTTATCTTAAAAAAAAAGTGGATTAATGTAGAAAATCAAAAGACATTTAATTTAATCAAAAAGAAAAAACACAAGAAATAGGATTAGTCGATTATCAGTTATATATCAAAATCCGTGGCTTTTCTTGCTTAATTTATACGTCTCTCTTTTGCGCGCACATGCACTTGCATTGCCCTATGCCTCTTAGCTTTTGTTAGTCCCTCGATCTCACTTAATTTTAAAATTGAAAAAGTAGGGTTGTGGAGAAAGCATTAGTAGCTTATTAATTTAATTAACATTTTATTTGATGCTAATCTAGCACGAGTGCGTTAGTGGACGTCATTATGTTTCCTCTTCTTTATCTATTCATTCTTGGGGTATTATACTCCCTCCGTTTCAGTAAATTGTTAACAGTTTGACTTTTTTCCCATAAAAAAGTCAAATTGTAAACAATTGACTGAGACAGAGAGAGTAAGATAGATGAATTATCGTATCTATTTTTAATAGTTTTTAATTTTTTAAATAATAAATGTAAAATGGACGAGATATACTCAAATAATATCTATTTTACTCCGTATCTTACAATGTGTCTGACAAATTCATTTTAATCCCACTTTTACACATAAGATAAATATTTTACCTTGTTTCTATGCATCATTACATCATTACATCTTGCTTTTGATTTGTTCCACGGAGTAAGTTTTTAACTCGTTTTAAATTTTAAATGAATTATGAATATATATAGTCGCTTAATATAAACGAGAGGTTGTGGCGAAAAATATGAGCGTAAAACAATAACTAGAAGACGTGAAAATATCGTATCGCACTAGAGAGTTGTGATGAATATAGAGGGTGACAAGTTGAGTGATGATGTCGGGAAGTAATATTATGGTGAACATTATGACTTGGGGTCGTCACTACCCTTTTGACAAATGACTCTCACTTCTTATCAGTTTTTGATGTGTGCACCTTAATTTCATTTGCCTTTTTTTCTTTTTACCTAAAACAAAACAATTTACTCCGTATATAGCTATAAATATTTAGGCGAGACGATTTTATAATTAATTTATTATACGAGTAAAAATTTTCACATGGTATTAGAGTATATGAAGGGGTATATGTCTCCTCATATACTCTAATACCCCTTCATATACTCTAATACCATGTTATATGAATTCATGTTAAAATATAGTATGAAATATGAATTCATTGATAGTGATATTGTATTATTATGAGTTGAGTTGAATTGATTTACATTACAACTAACCACCTTATATAGACTTTAGATGGAAAGCCAAAGGTTTACATTTATTATTAAACTTAATACTACTATTAATATCGAGACATAATTATATGTCTCCTCATATACTCTAATACCCCTTCATATACTCTAATACATGGCAATTACTCTTAAATTATGTTAAAAATCTATTAGTTAAATTTTCTTTTACTCCATAATTTATTTGTTGTTTTAGTCTATGGCTCACACTAATCTATGCGACATGGTCACTAATAAACCTATTAAATAAAAAAGAATATTGATTTTGGCTAATAATATCAAAGTATGATTTGTTTTCTTTTGAAGAAATAAATTTATTTACGTGTACCTCAAAAACACATTCTACTACTCACATGTTAAGGTATATCTCCTACGAATGTCCTTCGTGTGATTGTGTGAGGGATAGTAAAATTTAAACTCGTAACCTTTAGTCATAACACTCTGATACCATATTAAAAATCAAATCTACCGAAAATTTCAGCTAGTTATTGAAAACTCATGATCAATTTTTATATTCTATAATTATCGAGTCTTGGAACTACTCTATAAAGGTAGTGAAGTAAAAGCGTGGAGGATGATACATTGATAAATAACTGTAATGAAAATGCATCAAGCAGGTTTATTCATGGCATTGCAACCAAGGATAATAGCGTGCGGAAATTCGGTAGCAACATTTTCGATGGCAGTACGATTTCTAACAGGTCCGGCTGTCATGGCCGCTGCCTCTATCATTGTTGGCCTCCGCGGCCCTCTTTTGCACGTTGCTATCGTCCAGGTCTTTCTTTTCTTTTCTTTTCTTTTATATTTCTTTTCTTTAAATGATCAGAGTAAGTCTCTATGAAACTGTTTTATTCGTATGGTGGTTAGCTTGTAAATATAAGTTGATCGATCACGTTAACATATTTGATAATCATTTAAAAACTTTGAATGAATAAAAGCAGACCTAAACAAGTACTCCTATTGAATACGAAGTATTAAAGTTGTCACACTTAAAAAGATCGTTATACGTTGATACGACGTATTAAATTTAATAATGGTTACTTAATGGAACAAAACACAGGCAGCATTACCGCAAGGAATTGTGCCCTTTGTGTTTGCGAAGGAGTATAATGTTCACCCCGACATTCTGAGCACTGGGTAAGCATGCATTTTTATCAATCATTTCGTTTATTTATTTATTTATTTATTTATTTCATTACTACTATTCTGTTAATTACTGAGTATGTACATTTGAAATGATCAGTAAATTCGATAAGATATAAATGAAATTAAACATAGTTTTGACAAAGTCACATAAACAATCTATTTAAAGATGATCTTTTTATATTCTCAAAATTAATACAGAGTACTCCTTATTAATTTTCTGACAAAATCATTGTAGGTACAATGAGTCACGTATGAATAAAATATAATTTTCTGTATTATAGCAAATTTAAGTTAATTTTTACTGCTATAATAATTTAAAAATTATTATTATAGTATATTTAATAACAATTGAAATAATCTTTACGGCTGCCACCCCATTAATCATGACTCATGAACAACTTCAAATGATCTTAAATGCATGGTTTGATTGAAAAACTATTAAGAAATTAAATAATAAAAGTCACACACTTTATTTTTAGACATATTCTATATGGTACCTCCGTATCTTTTCGAATTCTACACGATAGTTTTTAGAAAATATCAATGGTACCCCTGAGTTTAACAAAATGTTTACAAAATACCCAAACTAATAAAAATGAAGTTTTTTAAACAGGTCAAATTTGTTAAGGAGATATGTTTATATGTGTGTAAAAGGTACTTACGTTAACGACATGCTAAATTATTGCCATAAAATCAATAAAAAATGCAAAAATGAAATATTCAATAAAGGTTGATTAGACCTTTTTGGGTATTTTATGATGTTTTCATTATACTCAAGGGTGCCACCGATATCTTTGAAAAATGAGGGGTACCACGTAGAATTTGAGAAAACACCACGTAGAATATCTCTTATTTTTATTTTATTTTCATTTTCATTATCAGAAAGACTCCCGTAACACCGTCATTACATAAACAATTAAATAACTACGCATTACGGAGTACTATATAATGTGAGAGGTCTCATCGAAAAATTAAAATCGTATTCGTTATACGTTAATTGCTAATTATTTCTAACGCTAAATGATTTGATGTGACTTATATAAATTTGCAGTGTCATATTTGGAATGCTAATAGCTCTACCGATCACACTTGTTTACTACATTTTGCTGGGATTGTAAACTGCATTTTCCTCTACAAATACATGGATAAAAAGCCTACAGTGAGATGATAAAGAAAAGAATGAAGCAAGAATTTCTTATTTATTATTTTCTTACTAAAAAAGACTTGTAAAATTACGTTCTTAGTCTAGAATTGTACGATGCAAAGTTCTTAGTTTATTATCAATGCTATGATTATCAATTTAGATGACTTTCACAAGCTTATATTTAATATATTAATATATTATATGAGCATATGTTAGTATGTTACTCATATTTGATGATATGTAGCTTAAAAATAAAAGTTCTCACCGTAAATTTATTGTTACTATGTCACCTGGCCTCTTTAGTCTGTAGGTGTTATATATTGTGTTAATAATAAAAGTAAACTCGTGCAAATTCTTGTAGCTTTTCTGTTTTTATGTGACAAAAGTTAGAGAAGTGCACTTCATGAAAAAATATACTCCGTATTATGGAGTACCCCGTATTATTTTACGAAGTATAAATAGCAGCTAAAAAAATAAATCTGCTCCTTTAATATTTATGCGTAGACTCATTCTCATTTATTAAAATTTTATGAGTTTGCGGATATATAACACCATCCACAACTACGAACTACTACTATTACTACTATTGTCATAATTGAGAGACAATTAAATAGGAAAACGTTGGACAAAAGTCGCATTGACGAACTTATCTTCATATTAGAGCCTTGATCATATGAAATGGCATGGAATGTGAAGTAGAACATGGCCATCAGTTTGTATAGGGCATGGCCAAGGCCCGTTAATGGACTTACAAGTGATAGAATATTAGTAAATATATGTAAATTATTTGCTAATATTAGTTTTGATATACTAGCCTATTTTGTAAATATCTACTAGCTATTATATTTACTAATATTCTATCAACAAGTGAAGGAAGTGTGTGATGATTAGAACTGATCGTTGACAGGTTTGGGATGGACATGGGCCAGACTCATTGTACCAAAATCTGTCCGGCGGGCCCAAATTATATGTCCATGTCTGCTATGGCGGGCTTAATGTGGTTGCCCATATCCATCTACACTTGTTTGGCGGGCATCATGGCGGGCTTATGGACCAATGAAATGATAAATTTGACAACATTTAAATGTTCATATACAAAATAAAAGTCACCAGCTCAACATATTTCGCATGTTGAATCTTAGAGATTAGAATGTAAAATCGTCTAAAAATTACATAGTTTCAATTACATACTAAAATCCAAGGGAAAAAAAAATAAACATCAGACTTTTTAATAACCTAGTAACTTACTAAATTTTATTTTAACGGACTTGGCGGGTTTGCCATGGACATTTAAATTTAGTCCGTGTCCGTCCGTTAATTTAGCGGGTCTAGTTTTATTTTGTCCGATAACCATTTTATTTTTATACTTTAGTGATCAAACCCGCCATTATGGCGAGCCAAATGGGCCAGGCTAAGTGGGCTAGCCCAACCATGTACAGCTCTAGTGATGATAATACATGTAACCGAAGAATATGTCCATCTATCTATATAATCTATATATCTATATATCGTTAATAAAGTAATGTCAAAGAGGAAGCTCTAAGGCCTTCGTTTTCCCTCCAAATCATCTTTCACTAAATAAGGAAATAACATCTTTTAATATTTTGTGTGAATCGGTTGCCATAGTTTCTGCAATAATATTCACATTACCTAATAAATGATAATCGATATTCTGCAATAGTTAATACGGAGTAACATATTATATATCACCAATTAAAATAGTACAATGGATGATTTTTTTTTTCCATACCTAATATACTTATGGGCAGTGGCGGACCCAGAACCAATTTATTATGGGGTCCTAATTTTTTTCTTTTTCAAATTTTTAGTATATAAATATAATAAAAATAATATTTTAAATTAAAAATTAGATAAAATAGACCGAAATAATTTACAATATGATATCCTAGGACCCCATACCCTTATAGGTGCATCCACCACTGCTTATGAGAAATATAAAATTATCTATCTAATATATATATATATATATATATATATATATATATAGGGGTGGGATCCGGTGAGACCCTCTAACTCGGTGAGACCTCGTGAGACCCCATGAAAATTACATAGTATGATTAAACCGAAAGCATAGGCTCATCAATATCCATTATTTTAATTTGTTTTCACCATTAGTTGGGTTAAAAATATAAATTACATATTAAAAATTTTAATAAAATGTTTATATCTCGGGTGAATAATATACTAGATACACAAAATTGATACTGCAGATACATTAAATGACGTAGTAGATACACCAAAAAAAATTAGATACACAAATAAATGTCGTAGGTACACCAAAGTTATAAAATGCATTTAACGACGATATAACGTGACATGATAAGGTAGTTATGAACCCCAAATATGTTCCTTAGACCATAAATTAGATAATAAAGACAACTATGCCGAATTTTCGAAATAAAACCTTTTTTAAGAAGGGGTCTCACGAGGTCTCACCGAGTTGAGGGGTCTCACCGGATCCTAAATCTATATATATATATATATATATATATATATAGATTTAGGTTCATATGATAAGTAGGGCTTAGGTGAGAAATATGAGAAGTAATCATAACCATTGATTGTTTTAATCTAAGGGTTGATATTAATTTATTTTTTTATTTTTTTTTTTTGATGGGAGATTTTTTATTTTTTTTTCCTTTTTTTTTTTTTGAGAGGGGAGATTTGTTTTTTTTTTTTTTCTTTTTTTTTGTGAGGGGAGATTTGTTTTTTTTTTTTTTCTTTTTTTTTTTTCAAATTATTTTTTTTATTTTTAATTTTATTTTTTTTGTTTTTCAATTTTTTTTTGTTTCTTTGTTTTTTTTTCAATTTTTTTTTTTTGATTTTTTGATTTTTTTTTTTTTTTTGATTTTTTTCGTTGTTTTAATGTTTGTAATTTAGTTTATTTTTTTTTTTTTTTTTTTGTAACCTTTTTCATTTTTATTCGTTTTTCATTTTACTAACAAGTGAGTTACATTTAAGTAACATACGAGATACATTTTTTTTATAACTGCATGTACATTATTTCAGTAACATACGAGGTTCATTACATTTACATACGAGGTTAATTACATTTACAAACGAGGTTCATTACATTTCCATACGAGATTCATTTCATTTACATACGAGGTTCATTTCATTTACATACGAGGTTCATTTCAGTAACAAATGAGGTTCATTTTAGTTACATACGAGGTTCATTACATTTACATATGAGGTTTATTACATTTACAAACGAGGTTCATTACATTTACATACGAGATTTATTTCATTTACATATGAGGTTCATTTCATTTACATACGAGGTTCATTTCAGTAGCAAATGAGGTTCATTTCAGTTACATACGAGGTTCATTACATTTACATACGAGGTTCATTACATTTACAAACGAGGTTCATTACATTTACATATGAGATTCATTTCATTTACATACGAGGTTCATTTCAGTAACAAATGAGGTTCATTTCAGTTACATACGAGGTTCATTACATTTACATACGAGATTCATTACATTTACAAACGAGGTTCATTATATTTACATACGAGATTCATTTCATTTAGATACGAGGTTCATTTCATTTACATACGAGGTTCATTTCAGTAACAAATGAGGTTCATTTCAGTTACATACGAGGTTCATTACATTTACATATGAGATTCATTTCATTTACATACGAGGTTTATTTCATTTACATACGAGGTTCATTTCAGTAACAAATGAGGTTCATTTCAGTTACATACGAGGTTCATTACATTTACAAACGAGATTCGTTACATTTACATACGAGATCATTTCATTTACATACGAGATTCATTTCATTCAAATACGAGGTTCATTTCATTTACTTTATGTTGGATGTTTAGGATATAAGTCATGTACCAATTACATGTTATTGAGTTAAATTTATCAATAACGAGTGAGAAATTTCAATAATATACGAGGTTCATTTTACTATAACTTGATATACATTTCAGTGATAAGTGAGGTACATTTCAATAAAATACGAGGTTCATTTTACTATAACGTGAGGTACATTGGATTGTAAAAAGATTGAAAAAAAAAAAACAAAAAAAAAAAAAAAAAAAAAACAAAGAAACAAAAAAAAATTGAAAAAAAAAAAAAAAAAAAAAGAAAAAATATGAAAGAAAAAAAAAAAATAAAAAAAATAAATCCCCCCTCATAAAGAAAAAAAAAATAAAAAAAAAATATATCCACCCTCATAAAGAAAAAAAACAAAAAAAAAAAAAAATCCACCCTCATAAAAAAAAAAATAAAATAAAATAAATCTCCCATCACATTAAAAAAAAAAAAAAAATAAAAAAAAATCTCCCCTCACCAAAAAAAACTATAAATCTCAACCCCTAGATTAAAACAATGAATGGTTATGATTACTTCTCATATTTCTCATTTAAGGGGTACTTCTCTTGGGAACTTAACCCTATATATATAGAATACGGATCCCGTGCGCACCAATCTTATGGTGCGCACCGTACGCACCAAACAAAACCAACAGCCACAAAAAAAAAAAAAAATAACGCTCAACTCCCTCAAAACCCTAAATCCTCCTCCTTCATTCTTTTCCCTAAATCACCCCCATTAATTCCTCAACAACCTACCACCTTTTTTAATGGCGGCCACCGCTCACCACCGACGCGCGGAGATCATCGTCATCGTCCATCACCACCGTCCAAGCATCCACAACCGCTACTCTCACCAAAACGCGTGGCGATCTCCTCCGTTTTTCACCCTCGCCGACCACCTGCTCGATGTCCACTTTTTGTTCTTTAATGGCTATTTGCTTCGCCACTGTCACCACCCAACACCGGCGATCCCACCGACCTCACTCGCCGTAGTTCTTTCACCACCGTCGTGGTCCTTTCTTTCTCTTTCAGATCTGAGGTAAACCACCTTCGGCCTCGTCACCTTCAACCACGACGACCATCGACAAGCTACTCCGTTTGAGTTGGCGTGGTTAGATTTTTGAAATTTACTTCTTTTTATTGTTGATCTACAATTTAATTTTAAAAGATTGTAGATCTATGGAGTTTTAGGTCATTTCAAGGTGGTGGAGGTGGTGGTTCATGAACGTGAAGTTGGTCGGAGTTTTGGACTGTTTCACGGAGTAGATCTACAATTTAATTGTACGTCTTGTGTACCTAAATCGTAATTTTGTGTACCTAAGTCAAAATTTTGTGTACCTAGTATTTTTTGATGTTATGAAAGTTAATAAATCTAAAATATTTAAGAAAGTATAGTATGTAATTAGATAACGTTTTCATGAATCTAAGTTATATTTTCGTGTACCTAAACTCGTTTTTTGTGTATCCGAGTTATAGTTTTGTGTATCCAATTTATCGTCATCACAAATAACTATGAGAAAAACAAAAATTAAAACACTGAATTTATTAGTAATTTGTGTGTATTTAACCCGTTTTTCTGTGTATCTAATGACCAAATTTGTGTATCCAATATATATATTTGTGTACCTAACATACAGACTTGTGTACCCAATACACAAATTTGTGTATCTATTGGTGCGTACGGTGCGCACCGTAAGGTGGTGCGCACGGGATCTTAACCCTATATATATATATATATATATATATATATATATATATATATATATATATATATATATACAGTTAGGATCCGGTGAGACCACCCCTTAAAATGAGACCGTCCCGTAAATCTGAGCCGTCGGATGAGAGACGATCTAAGGGCTAAGATGAAGCCACGTCATTAATGAAACCCCATCCCCCACGTTGAATTCATTCCCCACTTCCCTCCCTTCATATGAAAATAAACACTTTCTCTCTCCTCATTCTCTTACTCTAAAAACCCAGAAAAACAACAAAAAAAACGTAGATCTACTGAAATCGAAATAGCAAAAGTCAATCAATGGCGTTTCTGGTTTTCATCAAAATAAAGAAGTAAGTTTCTACTATATTAAACATTTTAAAATTTTTAGTGATGATTTTTTTTCGTTTTTTGTAAATATTTTTGCAATTTTAATGATTAAGGTTTGATTTTGTGATGTCGTAGTTTCAAATTTTCTAAATAATGTGTCAACCGTCTGATATTTTTCATGTAATTATGTATGAAGACTTGTATTTGATATTTCAATTGAAAAAATTAGGATTTCAAAATTTGTGATATATTGCTATTATAACTTTGCATATGTGTAATCTTTATTGATATTTGAATAATATTGTCTCAACTTTTAGGATTTAAATCAATTAGTAGCTTTGGATCTTCAATTAAATGTATTTCATTGTTTGTACCTGTTAGTTTTTATCGTTCCATTGTTTCTATGTATTTTGATGCGATATATGATAAATTAACGTAACTTAATGTTATTATAACACAAATTATTTGTTATTATAACACAAATTGACTCTTTATGTAACAAGTTTGTGGTTGCTGTAACACGTTTATCTTTGTTATTATAACACATTTTTAGTTATTATAACACGAGTTTGATTGTTGTTATTGTAGCACAATTGCGGTTATTTCAATACATATGAATGGTTGTTGCAACACATTTTTAATTTGTTACTATACAATTCCAATACATTTATTCAATTTTATTATAGGACATTTTTATTGTTTCATGAGTTGGCTATTATTATTGTTACATGAGTTGGCTATTATTATTAACATGTAAATGATTTTGTTTGTTTTTGTGGTGACTTTGATGTAGTACCCTCAATTTTCTTAATTTTTCGTTTTGATTTTGTAATGTAATTGTGTTTGAAGGTGAACTTTTAGGATTTTATTCAATTAGTAGATTTGGATCTTCAATTAACTGTATTTCATATTGTTTATACCCGCTTTTTTTCTTCGTTTCATTTTTTTATGTATTTTGATACGTTATTGTATGAACAAAGACGTAACTTGTTATTATAACACAAATTGTTTGTTATTATAACGCAAATTGGTTCTTGATATAGAATATATGTGGTTATTGTAACAAATTTACTTTTGTTATAATAACACATTTTTTTGTTATTGTAACACGTTTTTCTATGATTTTAACCCACGTACGGTTATTGTAATATAAGTGATTGCATAAACATATTTTTTTTCTTATTATATACAACTCTAATACATTATTCAATTTTATTATAACACATTGTTTTATTGTTACATGAGTTGGTTAATACTATTAACATGTAATTGTTTACATATAGAACATGTTGCGTATTTAGACTTAATAAAGTATATAAGCCAATTAGCTCAAATGGTAGAGCATTGTGCGATGCACAAGATATGGGTTCGATTCCCATATTGGCTAATTGTCATCAATGTTACTTTGAATACAAACCATTAGGCCTTGATTTTTAAGGTTACAAACTTAAAATCATACTTTGATTTGTTTGTGCATGACGTTATTGTGTGACCAGTTAAAGTTACCAAACACTTACTTAACCAGGCTATATGGGATTCGAACCCATATCTTTGTGCATAATTTGCACATTGCTCTGCCATATTTGAGCTAATAGCCTTTAATATAGAAAAATTATTGTTAACATTATATAATAACAAGTGTTGTAGACTAAAGAATAGTGTCATAATCAATGCGAACAATACAAATTCTTTTGGTAGGTACATAATCTCTTTGGCTTTTCTATGAAATGACGATTACACATATCAAGTTTAGTTTTCAAAACACAACTTTTACCCATTTTCACAGTGTATAATCTAGGAGTAAAATCACATGCGAAAGCATAACTCTGTAAAATACAATCCCCTTCTTCAATATATAGAATACCTTACAATCAGTAGGCGTAGACTAGTTGTATAATTTCACAAATAATATGGAGGTGTTTTTATAAAGTAGTACTATTGTTACAGTAACAATGTTTTTTTTGACAATGTTATTATAACATTGTTATTATAACACCAAAATACGAATTACAACGAGAAACATGAGTTATACAAATAAAAACATGATGTTGACGAATATTACAAAGACAGATCTGAAAACGAATAAAATATAATTGAAAGAGTTCGGACAGAAATCTTAGAACGATAATTCATCATCATCATCGTCATCGTCGTCATCATCATCAACATCATCATCAACATCAACATCAACATCAACATCAACATCATCACAGTAAACAATGATCTACGAAATCGATTATTGGAGAATTCAACCGAAAAAACATGACGACGAGATTAAATTAAAATATGTGAATCGAGCAAAGAGAAGATGCAGATCAAAAGAAAGTAATTGAGATTTGCAAAAAAATACTAATGAATTGTGGAATGGTGAAAAAAAATAATTAAAGACAAAAAATTACCAGAAATTTTGTCCTTATTAGCTAGTGAATCCATCACAATTCGGCTATAAAGAGAACTTACAACAATCAAAGGACAATGATTGTGATCAATTAAACAATAATTGAACACAATTAAAGTGCAAATAAATTGAATCAAAGAATAATAAACATAATAGAAACGTGATAACAAACCTATGAAACTGAAATTGATTGCATATTTGGAATTCGTTTAAAATTTGTGTAATATTTGCGAAGAATTTGACGAAAAAAAAAAGCAAAAATAAATCGTGAATTTCAAGTAGAATTATGAAAGGAGAGAAATTTGTTCGGTGGATTTACATGAGTGAATTTAGAAGAGATAGAAAGTAGAGAGAGAAAAATAATTGTGAAGTGGAAAGCAAACCTGATCTAAACATGTATTTATATTGTTGAATGTGGGTAGGTTAAGGGAAGTCAGGGGATTTAATCTCAACCGTAGATCTGTTTTGATCGGACGGCCTATAATTACGGGACGGTCTTATTTTTAGGAGGTGGTCTCACATGATCCTAATTCTATATACATATATATATATATATATATATATATATATATATATATATATATATATAGGGTCAAGATCCCGTGCGCACCACCTTACGGTGCGCACCGTACGCACCAATTAGATACACAAATCTGTAAATTAGGTACACAAGTTTGACACTTAGATACATAACATGATAAATTAGGTACACAAATATGTAACCCGGATACACAAAAACGTGATGTAGGTACACAATAAATACCAATAAAATGCAGTATTTTGCTTTATATTTTTACAAAAAAATTGAAATACCAAATAAAAATTTGGATACACAAAAACCTCGAATATGATACACAATATTTTAATTAAATCAGATACACAAGAGGACATCTTAGATACACCACACAACCCACAACCATAACCACCTCCAATACTAACCACTACAGCCACCATTGACGCCATCGTCACCGCGGTTTTCACCACCACCTCCATCACTTTTAGACAACCCAAAATATGTAGATCTACAATTTTTCAAAAATTAAATTGTAGATCTACAAAAACAAAATATAATTTCAAAAAACTAACCACACTAACTCAAATGGAGTAGCTCATCGATTAATTTGGCGGAATCTACGACGGCGATGGTGTCATCAGACTCAGGAGAAAAAAGGCAGCGAGGCGAATGCAGTGCATCGACAGTACTTGTGTCGTCAATAATGACGACCGTGATTTATGATGAAAATTATTGATACTTGATTATGATGATGATTGGGTTTATGATTGGATGCACTTTTATTTAAGATCTAGGCCACCATCACCTTTGTTTGGTTCCTTACATATCAGATCTGAACTCAACTCCTCGTTTTTACGACCACAAGACCACCATACTTACCACCTCAGCCAACTACACTCACCGAAGCCACCACATTACCAACATCACGTTCGGTGTTCGCCAAAGTAGTCACTTCAATTGAATTCATATCTACAACTTCAGATTGAATAATTAGGGTATAATGTAATTTTGATTCTCGAAATTGATTTGGGGATTTAGGGTTAGAATGATTTGTGGATGCAATACATTCAATGAAAATGTGTTTAAAAGTTGAAAATATGTATGAAATAAAGAATGATAAAGAAATTGTTTGACAATGGTGAAAAAGAAAGGAGGAATGAAAGAGTAAAGGAGGATGAAGAAGATAACAGTGAAAGAAAAAAGTGAGAAATAATGTGGGTTGCTGGAAATTGAAGTATAAAAGGTCAATATTAGCTGGACGAAGTACACAGTTTTGTGTATCAAAGACACGAATTTGTGTACCCGGGTTGTTCTTTTGTGTACCTAAACTGCTATTTGTGTATTTAAGAGTAATAATAAAGGGGTGCGCATGGTGCGCACCGTATAGTTGGTGCGTACGAGATCCCAAGTCTATATGTATATATATAGTATATTGTTTATAAGTATATATTGTATATATATTGTTTATTAATATATGGTTTACTAATACAATATACTGCAACATTTGATATGATCTACCAAAAGTTTCTATAGTCTTAATGGAAAGTAGACGATACCAAGTTTAAGTAGAGACGCTAAGTTGTCGACAGCAGAGTTTAGTTGGTATCGTGAATCTTGTTGGAACCAAGTAAAATATAACAACCTGCACATAATACAAAAGAATAACAAATCACAAAAATTTGACAACATAATGACTTTAAATGTATATTCATTTAAGAAATTTTGAATTGCAATTATACTCCCTCCGTCCCGGTCATTTGTTTACACTTTCCATTTATGGGTGTACGGGTCATTTGTTTACACTTTCCATAAATGTCTATGGTGGCCCACTTGTGGAGGTGGACCCAACTTTCTTAACCAATCACATTGTTTTATTTTACCCACTTTGTACTTATATTATTATTTTTATAGTTTTTTTAATTTACCTCTCTCCTCACATCGATAAATGTGTATAAAGTAAATGTAAACAAATCACCGAAACGGAGGGAGTACCTTAATTGGAGATAGCAACAATAATTAACAACTTACTCTTCTCGAACTTTTTTGAAATCAGAGGGGTCGAACGAGTGTTCGAATTGCGAATATGGAAATGGATGGAAGGTAAACAGCTTGAGACGAGAGATTAGAAAATTTGAAAATTTGGAAGGTAAATAGCTGACTAGAAAATTGCGAATATGGAAATTTGAAAATTTGAAAAGAAAATTTGAAAATTTGAAAAGAAGAGACGAGAGACTAGAATATGGAAATGGATGAATTGCAATTATACCTCAATTAGAGTACATCAGTGACAGAAAGGACAACGAGCCAGCCGAAAATAGCCGTAAGATGAAGTGAAAGGCAGCTAGCTCGGCTAAAAAAAGAAAGGTAGGAGCTCGCTCTCGCTCGACGTACGAGAAGTTATAACTTTCTAAACGCTCTCCGACATTTTCTTTCTTTTCAATTAACTGAAAACTTTTAATTGTTTCTTGGATTTGGCTTTGCTCGACATAAAAACAGGGTTTCCAAGTATAAAGAAAGACAAAAAAAGAACTAGGAAACTGCAAACCACCCCGACACTGTAAGCCACTCTCCATGCCCAATTTTGATGGGTTGTGGTCATATAGACGACCACAACGGGCAGTGGACCTCCCAACCGAGATCTGATATCATGAAGAATTGAGAATTTTGAAGATATTTCGGATTTATATATTGGAATAGCCTGTGTAAATAGAATTAAACTGTATAAGGTAAAACATGTTTTAATTTGTTTATTAGATCATATTACCTAATCTTGTTATATTATCGTGTAAGTTATAGTCAACTAATAACTCATTTGTAAAGATTTACTTAAATCTTCAATGAGCTGAATAAGGTTTCGAAGATGCGTGCAGTGTAAAATCTCGAACTCGAACAGAATTAAGATGTGGTCCTCTGGTTCGTGTACTTTGGCTCGTCACTGGCCATGCTCTTGACATCGATTACTAACTCCTCATCGACTTTACAAACTCTCATGCGAGAATGACTAAGCCGAGTAAAGTCGATGAGGAGTTAGTACTAGATGTCAAGAGCATGGCCACGACAAGGCAAATACACAAACCCAGTATCCTACTTCGGTTCGAGTTCAATATACTACACCCAGCCTCAAAACCTTATTCAAGGCATTGAGCGAAGTTTTAAACACTATATATAGGGATTTTTTTTTTTAAAATATATTTTTATAAAAGCTAAATTTAAAGCCTCAAAGGTAAATAAAAAAACGTCATAACGAATTATAATAAAGAGAGTAACTAGTTACTAGAGTAAAATTTTCTTTTTATGCTAACTTTGATTCATTTTGACTTTTTGAAATTTCTCCAAGGTTTTCGTAAAAAAAAATAAGCGAGGAACATAGCTGATCGAGTACTCCAACACCAGCATTCACGACGCGAGAGCGAATGCTGACAAAGCTAGGTAAAGGCTTGGCAGCCATACGATGATGATGGCTCCCAGAAGCACAACTAACATGCTGACGACTATTGTCAGCTCCCTCCCTACTCGTGAATAGAAGTAAGAACCGACAAAGACCGCGACCAGCTGAGTCACGTGGTGGGAATCTAGAACCAATAACAACCTAGGGTCGGAAAAGTCACAGTAGTTGTCGCCCCTAAGGTAGATCCTGAAGGTGTGTCTAATACTAAGGCGGAATAAATTAGACACTAAAACAAGATCGAATCATATGTAAACAAGCTCAAGTTAGAAGTTATACCCTCGTAGCATGATTTCCACCGGTATTATCGAGATTAAAACCGAGAGCCCCAAATGTTGCTCCTCAATTGAAGTCCACTAGTACCCTTGGATTACTCCTCTCTTGGTTTACTAGAACCGTAAAAGGATGGAACTTGTGTGAGGAGAATCAAGCTCTAAGCTTGTGAAAATATGGAGCAAAGACCAAGTCTTTCTCCTTTCTTTTCCTCTCTTTCTCTCGTGTGTGTGTATATTGGTGTGATTTTGCTGCTCTATTTCTCACAAAATTTGCAGCACAAAATGCATGCTTTAAAGGGACATAATGATTGCCCACTAGCCAACCAAAAGCCACCAAAATAAGGGCCAATCAAAGAGCATGCATATGTTGGCCAATGCATGTTCATCTTTGCCACTTGTCACGCCACACACATTACGAGACCGTTTTCGTAATCTACTATAGATTACGGTATAAATACAAGTTCTCTGGTCTAACCCGAAAGGTTAATGCACTAATCCAATTATGCATTAGGGTACCGTTGTGTGACCCAATTGGACCAGACTAAATTGGTAGAATATTCTAAATACTCAGATTATAAGCGGCCTCTAGCAAGACATTATAACCACCCAACTTATCCGATTATCATAATCTCATATTTGGTCCATGACTTCTACGAAGTCAATGCACAATTGTTGACGGACACCTAGTATCCCCAACAATCTCCCACTTGTCCGAATCAAGTGTGCAAACGAGCTAGATGTGCATCTTCAATTCCCTTGTCTCTTAATGTCTCGCCTGAACATAAGGTAAGTGTCAAGTCACCCCTATGTCTATTTCAGGTTTCCTTGGACTCTGAGCTAAACTGTACACCAGATGATTGTTCGGTCAATCCATTCGAGCGTGGCCACGCATTTAACAGTTTCAACTCTCCAAGTGACCTAGAGACACCAATCCTAATCTAAAAATTAGGAGGACAATCCCATCTTGTCTGTCCATGTCCCTCCATACGTTTCATAGCCACCCAACAGGTGCCTTTATAGCCCCCTTTCACGGCATGGCGTTGGACACTGTCAAAGCAAACTAATCCTCGTACAAGTTCTATGCGATAGACTCAGGTATAAGGAACTGACTACAAGTCATAGTGAGATATTCTAATGACGTCTAAGACTTATAGAATTCTCACTGCGGGTCAGTCCAATACACGCACCATCGTGTATCCATGTGAATGACTTGGACGTCCAACGTCCTAGATCATGAAACAAGATCGTTAATCAACTCACATACTAGTCATTATGGGTCATTAATGTCCCTACTTGATAACCTGACCAGGGACAACCATAATTATCATCTCCAGTTCGCCATAATAGGGTTTCATTGCCCAGACATGATCTGACAACCTATTTGGAGACAAAATTATTTTGGACATCACTCAATTAAACCAAGATCGAATGATTAATGATTAAATATCATATAAGATGAGCATAACAATTGTTTTACAATCAAATTTAAAACAATTACATCATAGCCATTCAACAATGCGTTTGATGCCTATGGCAGCTGTATGCACCTCGTGCTTTGCCTGCGATAGGGGTTTAGTTAATGGATCTGCCACATTGGCATCCGTGTCGACCTTACAAACAGTCACATCACCTCGATCCATGATCTCTCGAATAAGGTGAAACTTTCTGAGCACATGTTTGGATCTATGGTGTGCTCTAGGCTCTTTTGCTTGAGCAATAGCTCCACTATTATGACAATAGAGAACTACTGCGTCGGCAATGCTAGGGACAACACCCAACTCAGTAATGAATTTTCGAATACATACTGCTTCCTTTGCTGCCTCCGAGGCAGCTATGTACTCAGCTTCTGAAGTAGAATCGGCAATGGTCGTTTGCTTTGCACTCTTCCAACTAACATCTCATCCATAAAGAGTAAAGACGAATCCCGACTGGGATCTAAAGTTATCTTTATCTGTTTGGAAGCTAGCATCAGTGTTGTAACACCCGGTGTTGTCCGAGGTTATTTGGGCCGGGTACCCCGTTGAAGAGGTTCATGTGTTGGCTCAAGTGACATAGTGCTTAAAAGGATTGTAATACTACTCATATCAACAAGATGCATCTTCTTTTCTGGTGGCTCATCTTAAGAACTCTTCAGTTAAGCGTGCTTGCTGGAGAGTAGTCTTAGGATGGGTGACCTCCTGGGAAGTTCTCAGGATGCGCACGAGTGAGGACAAAGTCTTGTTGGAAAGGGCCCGTGTTGGTGCATGGGCGATGTCTGCGCACCTGGCGAGCCATCGTGAATGACATTTCGGCCTTTAGTTGGGGCCGGTGTTACAAATGGTATCGAGCAACCGGCGACCGTGTGGTCGAATCCTGTGTCTTGTTGGCCAGTGCACGCACCTAGGCGGGAGGATTCTGGAATGCTATATTGTAAGTAGCGACCAGGCGCAACGAGGACGTTGCGTTCTTCAAGTGGGGGTGTGTAACACCCGGTGTTGTCCGAGGTTATTTGGGCCGGGTACCCCGTTGAAGAGGTTCATGTGTTGGCTCAAGTGACATAGTGCTTAAAAGGATTGTAATACTACTCATATCAACAAGATGCATCTTATTTTCTGGTGGCTCATCTTAAGAACTCTTCAGTTAAGCGTGCTTGCTGGAGAGTAGTCTTAGGATGGGTGACCTCCTGGGAAGTTCTCAGGATGTGCACGAGTGAGGACAAAGTGCGCTGGAAAGGGCCCATGTTGGTCTGTGGGCGATGTACGCAGCCTGGCGAGCTACCGTGAATGACATTTCGGCCTTTAGTTGGGGCCGAGGTGTTACAAGTGTACCCTAGGACACTTAGCTTATCCTCTCCACCGTATACTAAGAATATGTCCTTAGTCCTATTAAGGTACTTCAGGATATTCTTAACAACGGTCCAGTGTTTCTCACCTGGATCTGACTGGTACCTGCTCGTCATGCTCAAAGCATACGAGACATCGGGACGCGTACATATCATCGCATACAGGATAGATCCTATTGCAGATGCATAAGGAATCCTACTCATCTTGCTTCGCTCATCAGCTCCCACTAGACACTGAGTCTTCCTAAGCTGTATGCCTTGACCCATGCGCAGAAAGCCTCTCTTAGAGTCTTTCATGTTAAACTTATCAAGTACCTTATCGAGATAGGTAGTTTGACTAAGTCCTAACATTCTCTTCGATCTATCTCTATAGATCTAATGCCCAATATGTATTGCGCTTCCCCTAAATCCTTCATTGCGAAATTCTTCCGTAGCCAATCCTTCACGGACTCTAGCATAGGAACGTTATTTCCAATGAGTAGTATGTCATCGACATACAGAACAAGAAATAAAGGTAACCTTACTCCCACTGAATTTCTTGTATACACAAGGTTCTTCTTCTCACCTAGAAAATCCAAACTCTTGGATTACTTGGTTGAAACGAACATTCCAACCCCGTGATGCCTGCTTCAATCCATAAATGGATTTCTGAAGTTTGCATACTTTCCCAGCATTTTTAGGATCTACAAAACCTTCAGGTTGTGTCGTATACATATCCTCCTCCAATAAACCATTTAAGAAGGCGATTTTTACATCCATTTGCCATATCTCGTAATCGAAATATGCAGCAATAGCTAGGATAATCCGAATGGATTTAAGCATAGCGACGGGAGAAAAGGTCTCGTCATAGTCAATACCATGAACTTGAGTAAAACCTTTTGCAACCAAGCTTGCTTTGAAAACGGTCGCGTTTCCTTCCATGTCAGTTTTCACCTTGAAAACCCACTTGCACTTGACAGTCCTTGCACCGTCAGGCAAGTCAACCAAGTTCCAAACTTGATTCTCGTACATGGAATCCATCTCGGATCTTATGGCCTCAAGCCATTTATCGGAGTTGGGTCCCCGCAAAGCTTCATTATAGGTAGTAGGTTCATTACATTCTAAAAGTAATATTTCACCATCTGTGATCAAGTATCCAAGATACCTATCAGGTTGGCGACTCTCCCTACTCGACCTACGAACAGGCTTAACCACAGGGACAATTTCTAAAACTTCCTGATCTCCTCATTCTCAAAGATAGGAGTATCAATTTGTGGCTCTTGGATCTCTTGAAGATCTATTTTACTCCCACTCTTTCTCTTGGAAAGAAATTCTCTTTCTAAGAAGAAAGCATTCCGAGCCATAAATACCTTGTTCTCGGAACGATTGTAGAAGTAATAGCCTTGTGTCCCTTTTGGATACCCCACAAAGAGACACTTATCAGACTTTGGAGCAAGCTTGTCAGACACCAAGTGTTTGATATAGGCTTCGCATCCCCAAATCTTGAGAAAAGACAAATTAGGGACCTTCCCTTTCCATATCTCATATGGAGTCTTCTCTACCGCTTTGGACGGTGTTCTATTCAGTGTAAAGGCAGCAGTCTCTAAAGCATGTCCCCAAAATGATACTGGAAGTTCAGCTTGACTTATCATAGATCGAACCATGTCTAACAATGTTCGATTTCTCCTTTCAGACACACCATTTAGTTGTGGCGTTCCAGGAGGGGTCAATTGTGATACTATACCACGAACCTTAAGATGATCATCAAACTCTTGACTCATGTACTCACCACCTCGATCTGATCGAAATGGCTTTTATAGTCTTACCAAGCTGATTCTCAACTTCATTTTGGAACTCTTTAAACTTCTCAAAAGATTCCAACTTTTGCCTCATTAAGTAGACATAACCATATCTGCTTAAATCGTCGGTAAAAGTTATGAAGTAATAGTACCCTCCTCTAGCCATCGTGCTCATAGGTCCACATACATTCGTGTGTATATGACCTAACAAGTCACTTGCTCGAGTACCTTTTCCTAGAAAAGGTATTTTTGTCATTTTACCCGTTAAACACGATTCACATGTCTCGTAAGACTCCAAGTCAAACGAGTCCAAGAGACCATCTCTATGGAGTTTTTGAATCCGTTTCTCATTTATATGGCCTAAACGACAATGCCACAGATAGGCAGGGTTAGAATCATCTGATTTTGAACTTCTTATTATCAATGTGATAGATCGATTTGTCAAGATTTAGCAAGTAAAGCCCACGTTCCAAACGTGCATCACCATAAAACGTATCATTCAAGTAAAAAGAACAGTTACGATCTTTAAACATAAATGAAAATCCCTCAGTATCCAATACTGAAACAGAGATAATGTTCTTGCTAATACTTGGTACAAAATAACAATTATTTAGTTCCAATACAAGCCCCGTGGGCAACGAAAAACTGTATGTCCCTACAGCCAATGCAGCTACTCTAGCCCCATTCCCGACTCGTAGTTCCACTTCACCTTTTCCAAGCCTTCTACTTCTTGTGAGTCTCTACACATTTGAACAAATGTGAGAACCACAACCGGTATCCAATACCCATGAAGTAAAATCTGAAAAGTGAATGTCTATCACAAATATACCAGAGGTAGTGGCAACATTTCCACTCTTCAAGTCCTCCTGGTACATGGGACAATCTTTCTTCCAATGGCCTAGCCGTCGGCAGCACAAACAAGTGTCAGGATCCACAGCTTTAGCCTTGCCACCACTTTTAGGCGCAATGGCCTTGCCATTGCCCTTAGTGAAGCGTGCTTTAGCCTTCCCTTTTCCCTTGCTTGCATTTTTGAACCTCTCTCCCTTTGATATCATTAGAACATCTCGCTTAGGACTAAGCCTTATGTTCTTCTCTGCTGTTTTAAGCATCCCGTGAAGCTCATTCAGAGATTTCTCCATTTCATTCATGTTATAATTCATTATGAACTGGTCAAACCCGTCATGCAATGAATGGAGTATGATATCAGTAGCCATTTCACGACTATATTCATTGCCTAGCCTCCCCATTCTCTCGAATAATCCAATCATTCGAAGAACATGAGGACTCACCGCTTGCCCTTCTCGAGCTTGGCATCGAGTATAGCCTTAGCTACGTCATATCTCTCAATCCTGCTTTGTTCTGGAGCAGGACTCTTGAGTTCTTTGAACCATGTCATATGCACCCAAGAACTCAAATTGCTTTTGAAGTTCAGGGGTCATAGACGCCAGCATGACGCAGGCAACTTCCTGCGAGACATCCTTTGCCTACTATAGGCGTGTGAGCCGCATGATCGGCGCCTCACCAGGCTCCTCGGGAAGAGGTGTCTCTAAGACATGCTCTTTCTTTTCTATCGTGAGAACAATTCTCAAATTTCGGTACCAATTGAGGAAATTAGTTCCGTCGAGTCTATCCTTCTCAAGAATAGACCTCATATAGTTGTCGTTTCCGTTGTTAGTGCGATTTGCCATCTACAACCAGAAATTTGCAAGTCTTTATTATACTCATCATTAACAACTTTGAAATTGACATAGTCAATTTATCAAAGTCGTTAGCACTATATTTCATAATCCCGATAGAAATCATAGTGATTCCAAGATCCCAATTCAATATATCTCCAAGCCAGCTGAAGCTGAATGACTCTCGGAGTTATACTAATCAGGTAAGTCTACAAACTAATTATATCCAATAGAACTCTTGGTTGATTAATGACATTCAATGTCCAAAAATCATTATGCATCAGGGTCCAAAAACATTTTGATAACCCAGTTGAGTCAACCAAACTACACGTGTGAATGTCTAACATTCACCCTACTATCCAAAGATAGAAGATAACGCCTTGCGGAAGCAAGAAACAAACGTCACCGACGATCGAAGGCTTCATAGGTGTTAGCTTTGGAATAGCATTTAGACTCAATATTAGTGGGATTCGCAAATATTTGTGTGCAATCGAATACTAAGCGAACAATAAATAAACGAAAGCATAAATAAATGCGATACGATAAATAAGGATCCTAGTATGGCCACTAGCCTAAAAGATCTATTCTTGTGGACTCCAATCCTCAAGAAATTCTTTTGGTCCCCGTCACGTAACTCCATGGACCTCCCACTCCAAGTGCAAGTCCAATTACAATAATTACAAGTACAATATTATTATTTACATTTTGAACTATTCAAAATAAAATAAAATGAGCACGATACCATTACGACCGCATATGCTCTTACAATACATATCATCGGCATAGGCGCCGTAAATACAATAATCTCCCGATATGCTAGTCGGTAAAAATATCCTATGTTGGCCATACTAGTTTCCATAACCATTCATCCATTTCCAAAATAGATAAATAAATCATTCATAACATACATCCAATTATATTATAAATGACATGAAAATGAAAATTATGAATAACATCATAATAAAACACACATTAATAGGTCAAACCTAAGCCAAAAAAATGTGCATGCATGATAGGAAAAACGACCTAGTCGATTTAGTAATCTAATTACTACATGCATTATTTAAATCTAATTTAAATAACAATTATTCCTAAAATGACAAATTATTAAAATTTATTAATTTCAAAAATTAACAAAGGAACAGAATATAATTTGTCATAAAAATTTCATTTTCAATTAATTTCAAAAATTAATTGTATTTCCTAAGAAATACAGATTTATATTAAACTAATTACCATAATTAATTAATATAAAATAATATTAATTTTCCATAAAATCAATACTTTCAAAAATAATTTCTAAAATTATTATAATGTATTATTTCACTCTACAAAGTCGAAATAATGCAAAAATAAATGTTTAAAGTAGTCGAAAATACCGAAAATTGCATTTTTAAAATAAAAAAATGTCGATTTAAGGTAGTAAACGTCGTTTTTCGGCCTTGAAGTGACTACCCTACCTATGGTAGTCTTGCTCAGAATGCCGTTTCCACCCATAAAATTTGTCAAAATCCGAGTTCGACAGCAAGCAGAAATTAAAAACGAGTTTCGACATAAAATGCAACAATGAACGAAATCTAATCTCGACACTATCTAACCAAGCTTGAGCATATGAGATGCTCTGATACCAATTGAAGGTGTGTCTAATACTAAGGCGGATTAAATTAGACACTAAAACAAGATCGAATCATATGTAAACAAGCTCAAGTTAGAAGTTATACCCTCGTAGCATGATTTCCACCGGTATTATTGAGATTAAACCGAGAGCCCCAAATGTTGCTCCTCAATTGAAGTCCACTAGTACCCTTGGATTACCCCTCTCTTGGTTTACTAGAACCGTAAAAGGATGGAACTTGTGTGAGGAGAATCAAGCTCTAAGCTTGTGAAAATATGGAGCAAAGACCAAGTCTTTCTCCTTTCTTTTCCTCTCTTTCTCTCGTGTGTGTGTATATTGGTGTGATTTTGCTGCTCTATTTCTCACTAAATTTGCAGCACAAAATACATGCATTAAAGGGACATAATGATTGCCCACTAGCCAACCAAAAGCCACCAAAATAAGGGCCAATCAAAGAGCATGCATATGTTGGCCAATGCATGCTCATCTTTGCCACTTGTCACGCCACACACATTACGAGACCGTTTCCGTAATCTACTATAGTTTACGGTATAAACACAAGTTCTCGGGTCTAACCCGAAAGTTTAATGCACTAATCCAATTATGCCAATTAACCATAAATTAATCCATTAGGGTACCGTTGTGTGACCCAATTGGACTGGACTAAATTGGTAGTATATTCTAAATACTCAGATTATAAGCGGCCTCTAACAAGACATTATAACCACCCAATTTATCCGATTATTATAATCTCATATTTGGTCCATGACTTCTACGAAGACAATGCACAATTGTTGACGGACACCTAGTATCCCCAACAGATCCGCCAATGAAGAAGACCAGACGCAACTCTCCTCAGCACTCCGTCCATTGCTAATATTTGGCCTAAACAAAACATAAACGATTTTTGTTAATTACGTTAAAGTATAAACAAATTGAAACAATAATTTATGATTGACTTAATGAAAATTGTTTGGTGGCAAAAATTTTAATTTTAATGTGCGATAAAAAATTTCTACATTAAAAAACGATTTGTGACAGACTAGTATTTTGCAAAAAATTTTGTAACCCCATTAGTGTAACACAAAAAAACATTTTTTTACTACGAATTTAGAAACATTTTTTTTTCTTTTATGATTTTACCTTTTTGTTTTAAACTTTTTTGATAATAATATGTCGGTAGAAAAACTCCATCGTAAAACCAAGATCACAAATCAAATATTTATCCCGCGAAATTATTTCGTCTGCACAAAACAGTTTGTTTGTAACGATGTTGCCATGAATATGACACATTACGTGGTTATATTTCTATTTTTGCCATGTGAGTAGCTGGATTCGTGGCTAAATAAATATTTTTATTGTCCTAGATTTAATTGTTATTATATTTTTTTATTTTGTTATTGGTACCGAAAACGACAAAAGAAGTAGATATGGCTATTGTATGTGTATCTCACCCTATTTGGGGCGATCTTTGAAAATTAGAGACAAATACCATTTAGACATCTTAATGAAATTATTAATTCATAGCATTAGGTTCAAATTTTATTTTGTAGTGTGTTTTAATTATTTGTATTAGCCGTGAGAAAATAAAATTTCTCTTGAAAGTTATTTAACACGGCACTTGAAATTTTGTTAGCGTCATTTGTTCATCATTAAAAAAAAAGTGAAATAATTTTTGCCATACACGTTTGTCTTTCTGTTAGATAGGTTTGTCATTTCACCGATTATGACGGAAAACGATGGGATATACGAATCAATATTTTTGACCAACTATAGGAAATTAGAAAAGATATTAAGTAAAATGGATTAATCCAATTAAAAAACACATCCTGTACTTCTTTTATTACCCAGTTTTAACTGACCAATTTTCCTAATTGTACCTTTCCGCCTTTGCTGACCTGTTTTTCGTTGTCGGGGTTATACAATTTTATTGTTCAATCCTTTTTTTATCCACCGGCAATTGTACCATAGTGCTATACCAGCCACCCATAATCGTTTATTCCCTAGACTTGAGCCTTAAATGCAGAATAGACAGAATAAACCAAAATCGATTTACCCTTTTCCTAGCCCTCCATTTCTCATTCATTTTTTTTATCATCAAAACTCTAAAAAAAAAAGGAAAAAAAAAGAAGAAAAAGACCCTCAGCCCTGGCGAAAAAGAGGTGTTTTAAGTTAAGAAAAATCTTTAAAACTGCTTCGGAGTCGCCACCAAATATTGCGGTAATTTTGAAACTGTTTACATGTCTTAAGTTTTAAGACACAGATCTTAAATCCAATGGCATGTTAACACGCGTCCCTCTATGGCTATGTGAAACCAAAGTTGGATTCAGGGTGAGGATACTCTCCTTTGGTTCATTCAGTTGTATTAGAAAAACCGTTTAGAAAAACCTACGTAAAAGTTGCCACTATTAGCCCAAAACAATCTTTTAATTTCAATATTTGAGCTAAATCAGTTACGTGGATGTGTGAAGTTGCTTTAAAATATGAATGCTTGAAACTATTAAAAACGCCTGGAATTAGGCGGCTATGGGCGTTTTCCAGATGTATGTCATATTGTGGATACCCGTATCCGCACCTCCCACGAAAAACCCAGTGATGTACCATGGACTTTTATATGCATGCTTTTACGTTTACTTAGACGGTACTAACTGCGTCGAATTTAAGTTGAGTCATTTTAAAATGCAAAATGAGGTCACTAGTGTCATCACGCTTAAATAAATGTCTTTTGGTTCACTTAGAGTCTAGCTTGTCTCGAGTTATGTCCAAATCGGCATGCGCATTCCCTTTTTCAATTCACAAAGTAATTGGTCCTTTTACATTAACAAGGCCCAATTCAATTGTCCTAAATTCCTAAATTTAGGCCCGGTTGCTAAAACCACTATTTAACATCCGCAAATACAAAATACGGCCTTGCGGACCTTCACATTTCAAAATATACTACAAAATGCACCCATATTACAATTTCGGGTCCCGGGCCCAAACCGAGCCCAATGCATTCTTGCCCGCTTCCCAAGGCGCAAGAACTCACATCCATAACTTCTAGAAGATCATATATGGTTTTATTGGAGTCCAAGCAAGAAGATATTGCTGAATATTTCCAAGATATGGCAAACCGGATTAAGGAAATACGAAGATAGGAAACTTTGCCCGCCTGTCAAAGCGCATGAAGCCATGCGATTCCCTTTCCAAATCGCCTTTGGTCTTGCGATTTACATTCCAAATCGCATGATCTCTTGCGATTCCCTCACCTGGCGAAATCTCCTGTTTTCCTAATTTTCTACGACAATTCTACTATAAATACACCCCTTTGCACGACTCTAATTCATAAGTTTTCCACACAAGAAAAACACAACTTCTCAAGCATGGTTTCACACCATTAAACACCCACACATGGGTTTTACACACACACACACACACACACACACACACACACACACACACACACACACACACACACACACACACACACACACACACAAATACATCCACAAAAGCCTCACGCATACACACTTGAATTCTTCACACATCTCGTGTTGAATTCATATCTTTAGAAGCGAAGCGCTTCCGGATTTCTAGCTTGAGACAGGTAGGTCTTAATCCTAACTTGGATTAAGGTTCTTTCTTTACTTCTTTAGAATTACAAAGGGTCTAAATTTTAGTACCCACCCGACTTTGGTACGCAAGTCTGCTTTGCATAAGGCGGCCATGCACCTCGAATACACACCCTATTCGTAACACCTTTTCAAAGTCGCATAGCAACTGACCCTCCTTAAAATGAACCAATAATTGGACTTTATTTTAAGTTTATGCATCTAGCAATCCTCATCTTGCAATTAATTAACTTAACAATGAATTCGACGCTAGCATAACCGTTTTCGTTAACAAGTTTAAGCATGCTTAACTGAGGGTTTTAAACAATCTTTTGCATATGCATTCATACATCTTTTATAACTTAAATCGCTGTGGAACCCGGGAGGGACCCAACTCGGCGTCTTGCTTAAGGGCGGATTTTAAAGTTAAAAAAGATTAAGTTGGAAAAACCTTTAAGAACTGTTATGGAGTCGCCACCTATTTATCGCGGAAAATAGGAACCTGCTACCATGTTCTAAGTTAAAAACATGTCCTAGATTTTGGAGCACGCCGACACCCCTAGATCTAAGGCTTGTGAAACCAGATTGGATTCGGGGTGAGGGTACTTTAGAAAAAGAGTTAATTCAAATAATGATTTATGAAAACCTTTTAGAAAAGCCTATGTAAAAATAGCCTCTACTGACCTAGAGCAATCCTTGTAAGATGATAAATGAGCTAATGTTATCGCTACGTACAAGTGCAATAAGTTTGTAAAAGAATGCAGATGCAGATGCAAAAAGATTGATTAAAATCCTCAGTTTAGCATGTTTAACTTGTTAACGAATACGGTTCAGTTAAAGGTCGAATTCATTGTTTAAGTTGCAAAATAAGAAGGTGCAAGATGCATGCAAATAAAATAAAGTTCAATTGTCCATTGGTTTATTTTATAAGGGTCGGTTGCTTATGCGACTTTGGCGTGTCATCGGATATGGAGTGTGCAAAGTAAATAGAACACTTGGAGTGCAAGCGCGCTGGGTGCCAAAGCCGGGGGGGGGGGGGGGGGGGCGCTAAAGTGTAGACCCCTTTGTTAGTCCATAGAAAATAAGAAAAAGCTTTGATCCAAGTGGATCGGTACCTACCTTGTCCTGACGCTTCAGATCTGGGCAGAGCTTCGCTTCTTGAACTTAAAAGGACGATGAATTCAACACGGGATGGTGTGTTGAACTCAAGGATTTGAGTGCTTGAGGCTTTTGTGAATGTATTTGTGAGTTGTAAGGAGAAATTGTGATCTGAAAGTGTGAGAAGATGTGAAAGATGTAAATTGTGTGTGTAAAAGATGATCTTCGAGGTTGGGTATAGGGCTGTATATATACTAAAAACCTCGGAGAAATTAGGAAATCGGGGATAAAAACAGGCCTAGGAACCGCATAGCCTTATGCGGTTGCCTGGACAAACCGCATAGGCTTATGCGGTTGCCCCACCAAACCGCATAAGCTTATGCGGTTGAAGGTCAGTTTTTGTGTAGTTTCCTAGTTTCGGTTGAATTATATCTTGGAAAGATTTTGTGATAATCTCAAACGTACGGCTCAAGAAAACCTCTAGGATATTTCTGAGATATTTTGTGATGCTTAGGGCTTTGGAGTGCGGGCCAAAGGCTGGGTTTGGGCTCGGTTTGGGCCGAGACCCTAAAATGAAGAGGGTGTATTTGCATAGTTTTTGTGAAATAAGGTAAGGCGTGAAGCCGTATTTTGTGTAAGAGGGGCTAAATAGCGGTTTTAGCTCTAGGGCCTAAATTTAGGAATTTAGGAATCTTTGAATTAGACCTTGTTAATGTAAAAGGACTAATTGTAGTGCAGATCTGGCTCATGCCAAATGAAGCGGGACAAGGACCTAGCTAGACTCCAAATGGACAAAATGAGCGTTTATTTAAGTGTGATGTGAAGCGACCTAAACATTTTAACATTTAAAACGACTCAAAATGAATTCGACATTAGTTAGAACCGTATAAGTCAACGTTAAACATGCGTAATAAAAGTCCGTGATACATCACAGGGGTTTTGTTTGGGAGAATGCGGATATGGGTATCCACAGAGCCCCGGTTTGGTGAGCTCGGACTAGAGCGCTAGTCAAACTCCACGACCATATCCAGGACCATTACGGTCTCTCGATCTGATCGTGAACGAAGCATGTGTCCATGGGTGAGACGAGGACTTGACCAGGGCTAAGCGGGGAGGCGTGCGCATTTAAGGACTTGGCGGTCGTGCATGCTATAAGAACTGCCCTCTTGAATGTCTTCGCCGTGCTTGTTGTCGTTTGTTGGTGCCTTTGTATATGCTTGGTATCGTCGGATGCCTGGTGCTGCTGCTTGCAATGTCTTCGTATTGCATGTGTATAAGGGGCTAAAGTGCGGGGGTGCATGTGTTTGTAAGATGTTTGGGTATGCGTGAGGTGTATAATTGAGCAGGGGTGCTTATGTAGGTGTAGGTGTAGGTCTCGTGAAAGAGCGTCCGTGTGATGCTCGTGCTTGAACTCGCCGAGGAGCGTCTATGTAGAGTAGAATGCTTGTAGTTGAGTATATTGCAGAGTGCTTGTGCTTGGGCTCGCCGAGGAGTGTCTTTGTAGTCGTAATTGCATATGATTGCCTTTCGTTGAGGAGAAGGTAGTGCCGTTGTCGTTCTTTGATGCATTCTTGCCGATTCTTTGATCTGCCGCTTATCTTTGATGCCGTTGTTGGTGTTGAACTGGGTCTCGCCGAGGAGCGCAGGTGCTTAGTGTAGATTTTGCGGGAGAAGTGCTAGTTTGCTGGGGAAGGGTGTAAATGTATGACCCCGCCGGGGAGCGTAGGTGTAGTTGTGGTTGCTGGGGAGAGTGATGGTGTTTCGTCTTGTTAGGGTGCAGTGTATATTCGCCGGTTATGGTCAGGAAGGTGTATGTGCTCATGTATCTTTGCTCAGTGTAATTGCTTGGACTTGTTGGATGTCTTTGATGTAGACGCTTGGTGTTTATGCTCCGAAGCTGAAGGATGACTCGTTCAGGATGTTTTGTAGAGGTGTATTTGCTAGGGAAGTCGAAGGATATGTCTTGGACTCCGTGGGAAATGTCTATATAGGTGTGTGGACTCCAGGGGGAGGAAGTAATACTCCACGAGGGCGTGTAAGAGTGTAAGGACTCGTGAAGAGTGTTCGTGTTTACCTTACATGCAGTGCATTAAATGCTTAGCACCACGAGTATGGCGGGTGTAGGTGACGCCTTAACCAAGGCATAGCGCATAATGTATGTGCTAGTGCTTGTGTGGGTGAGGTGACGCCTTAACCATTAAAGCTTGCGTGTATGAAGAAAAAATGAGGAGAAAGCGTGGAACAAAACATGCTCTGAAATTGCACAGAGACTAGTGACTCTTCCGGAGTCCACTTATCAATTGGCGACTTGCCGTGAACTCATTCGCACATGTTGCGGTTTCAAATCCGGAAATATTCGAACTCGCGATTTTCCTTTCGAGATCTTCAATTTCGCTTACTTCGACCATGAAACGTGGTATCTGGTGATTCGTTTGGATTCGTATGATACATGTCTCTTGGACTTGGAATGCATGGTGCTTGGGATGTTTCTTGGATATGTTAGGGTACTTGGTGCTTGGACCTACGTTCAGGTGTTGCTTGTCTGATGCACTCATGAAAGTGTTATGCTTTTAGTGTGCATGTTCATGTTTGTAGCGGTTCTGGAGGTGTCGCTCAACCGTAGATGCTTATGTTGATGTGGGTATTTATAGCAAGGGTGTCTTCAAAAATGCGAAAAATTATCCCATTTTTCGTTGTAAAGGTTTAATTCTTGATAGGAAGCGTCAGCCCCCAGTTTGACTGAGTTATGGTGTCGGTGTATGTGAGCCCCCAGTTTGACTGAGTTATGGTATATAACGATAGTCAAACTATGTAAAAGGCTATGGGTTGCAGTAGGATAAAGGTGTTTTTGGATTACCCCCTTAAGTTTGACTAAGTTTTGTATGAAAACTGAGTCAAAGTATAGGGCGTGTATCAGGAGGAGGAGTTTTTGGATTACCCCCTCGAGTTTGACTAAGTTTTGAATGAAAACTGAGTCAAAGTGAAGAGTATGGTGTTTGGTTTTGAAATTTCCCCCGTAGTTTGGCTTAATTTGATTGAAATTAAGGCAAAATGGAGAAGAATGTAGCGTGGGCGGGCGGCGATTCAATTTATGTCGAGTCGTCTTTGAGGTGGCTTGGGTTCAGTAGACTTTGACGAGTACCGTCGTCTTCACCCTTAGTTGTATTAGTATGCTTGTGTAATAAGGATTGTGTGAACCCTTGTTTACATGACTGTTTGTTGTAGCTTGGCTTGAACTTTATAGTTGCTTTCGTCGTCTTTCGCTTCCGTGCTGTGTTGTGCTTTCGTGTACCTGCGTAGTTAGTAGGCTTGGATTTGAAAGTGAAATGATTCCCGATTGGGATGTTTGGATTAAAAAGCTTTTTGTTGAAAAATCATTTTTGTAAAAGATTCACTTTAGTTGTCGAAATGAGCTTTAAAAAATGAAAGCTTGAAATGTTTGTTGTAAGCTTCATGCAAGATGAAAAAGCGTTTGACGTTGTGAGCTTAAGCTAGAGTTGTGAAGACCGTGGAGGGTCATTTGAGTGCAAAGGTTGAAAAGCCCCCAGTTGTCGAGGGTGAGAATTCGGTGAAGTCTCATGACAACACGGAGTGGGATGTAGTGCGTGATTCGGTTGTGCTTTGCGTAAGCTGCCTACGTATCCACGAATGTGGAATCAAACCGGCGTAGTTCGATAGAGCTTTCGCTCAAAATGTGTTAACTCGAGTGAGTTAAATTCGAAGAATGCTTTTTCTCAAAGTATGTTAACTCGAGTGGTGAGTTAAATTTTTGGGAAAAGTTTAGACTTCGAAGATTCGAGATGCATTTCAAAGATTTGAGATGCAGTTACGAAAGATACATTTTGCTTGCGAAAGGATGTGTTTGCAAAAGGTGAATTACAAAGTGCTTTCATATTAACTCGAGTATTGAGTTAATTTTGAAAGGTAATTAGCTAATTTGAGGGTGCATTACCTCGTGTAAGTTTGAAAAAGCGTGTCGTTCCGTGGGAGCGTTTAGAAGACTGGAGAGTTTTTGAAAGGAGCGGTTTAAATGTCGCTGAATTGTTTGATTGGAAGAGGATTGACTCGACGTATGACTCGATGCTTAAAATGCCGAAAAGTTTGCAAAATAGAGACGAATCGTATGCGTGATTTAAGACTCGACGGTTGCATGGATGCCATATTCGGGAACACGTGCGTTGGTGGAGCCCCCAGTGGTGCTTGCTTGTCTGCGGTGGGATCTTTGTTGTTCTGCAAAGCGATGTTAGACCAAAAAGCAGAGTACTACTCCTAAGTCTATGACAACTTTGCCTTGACGAATTCGTTTTAGTCGCCTCGATAAAGAAATAGTTTGCCTTTGAACTTTGTGAATTTTTGTGGACACATCCTTAGCATGGAAAGCTTTGGACGAGGAATATTTTGTGGATTTTTGTAAAAGGTTGGTTGAGCTCGGGAGAGCGGCCTACGTATCCGTGGTTACGGAATCAAACCTAGCGTAGTTCCGAAAGGGATGTGTTTGTTTTGGTAAGGAGGTGTTTATGTGGAAAGGTGCGTGTTTAAGGACCCGCTGGTCCAAAAGGGTGTTTATGTGTTTGACCTTGATACATTGCATCCTAAGGGTGGGTTCTCCTTAGTTGATCTAGGCTTGTTGCTTGCTACTTCTGTCTTGTCTTCAATTTGGAATTTTGAGGACCTGGCCACTCGTTTCTGGGCTTCGGTACTTCTTGCCTTTGGGGTTTCGGCCCCGCTTATTGATTTCTAAGCTTGTTGACCTCTTAAACTTTTTGACTTCTTAAGCTTTTGACTTCTTAAGCTTTTGCTTAGTTGTTTTGCCCCTTGTTCTGGAGCTTTTGAGACTTTTGCTTTTTTGGTGACTTTGGTTTTTTGACCTTTGTACCTTGTATTCCCGTTTGGTTTGAGAATATCCCACGCCCTATGTAGCTTGGGCTTGAGCTCGGACCTTTCTAAACTTTGCGGCTCGGTGGTCACTCGTGATCGTGTGTCTATCACGCCGGGCTCCTTTAACAAGTTCGTTTGCTTATTAGGCACGCGATCGAGTATGCGGAGGGCGATCCAGGAATACTCGTACTTTTGGTCGCGATCAAATTCATGACCACTGTGGAGCTCCAAATTAATGGATCCTCCTCCGAAAGCAGCGGAGTAGTAGACCACAAGCAGACTAGTGAACCTTAGGTGTTTAGTCGTCGGAAGCTTTCTTGTCTTTGTGTCCTTGATTTAGTTGACTTGGACCTTCGTACCCGGCCTAGATCTCCCTAGGATAGTTGTTCCTGGGATGCAATGTATGTTGGTGTAGAATTGTGTTTTTTTATGGGAAAAGTAAAAAGGAAGCTGGGTTGTAGGCAAACTTATTCCTTTATCGGTTTGTTAAAATGTCGTACGTCGAAGACTCGATTGCCGTAGACTGACAGAGGTTGACTCAATGCTTAAAAACTCGACCCGTATTAAAAAGACTCGAATTTCTTGAGGAGATCCGTGAGATCGTCGGCGGCGCCTTGATGGATTCTCCGCTGGGTGCTCGAGACGCACATGTCTCGGATGGGGTTGATGCTCGCGTCGGGACTTGGCTCATGCATACTTAGATTTGTCTTTGATTTTGCAAAAGTTTTGTTTTCGGCGAAAAGCAGGATGTTTTGTTGAGCAAAATGTGTTGTCACATTTTGGCTCGATGTAAAGCGTTTGAAATCAAATCCGATAAGCTCGTGTTAGTGGCTTGTCGGTGAAAGTGTGAATCGATTCGGAGTGGCGATAGGCTATCCGAATCAAGGGTGTTTGAAGATGTGATGAAGACGGTTATACTCGTTTTCATACATTCGGTTTGAAAGAGGGTTAGATTAAAGCGACCATGAGCCACTTGGTCTAACCGTGAAGGATTTGCGGGATGATGCTAGTTCATTCCTAGGTTTTGTTGTCTTGTGAAAAGAGATGTTTGGATTAAAATGGCGGTAGGCCATTTTGAATCATGGATTTCGAAAATGTTTATTTTGCTGGATTTGTTTTCAAGAAAAGGTCCATTCTCGGGTTTGAAAATGTTTGGTAATAAATGGGTTACAATGAGTGCGGGTCATGTAGTTCATTTATGTTTTGGAATGTCACGAGAATAAAGTGATTATTCTCGGGTGTTTTGAGGAGAGTGTTATGTCAGATCAAACCGTCCTGACTATGGGCCATTCGGTTCGAAGGAAGGATTTTTGAAAAAGGTTATTTCAAAAACGTGATGAGGATTTTGTGAAAGTAGTTTGTAAGAGGATTTGGGCCAAGATGGTTATGAATCATTTGGTCTGATGAAAAGTCCGCGAGATTGGGCTTGGCCATTCTCGGGTTTTGTTTGCTTGAAAAAGACGATTTTTGCTGAAACGAGTCGACTTTGGGCCGTTTGGCCTAAAGAGAATGTCGTTATTTGTTTTGCAGGAGTGAGGAGATTTTTGAAAAGAGCTCATTTCAAAAGCGGGTGTGTTTTGCTTGGTTTGTAAAAATAAGAAGATTTTGAAAAGAATTTATTTCAAAAATGAGAGTGTGTTGCTTTAGGAGCAATGTTGTGCCTAAGAAGTCTTTGAGGCAAGAACGCGTGTGCGGACCTTGTCTCGCCGTTGAAATGTGTTTGATTTGCATTCGTCGAGCCCATGTTAACGGTTCATCGTTAAGGGCTCGAGCCTAGATGCATGGAAAGGATTCGACTCGTGAACGGTTAGCTAGTCGAGTCGAGGATGTTGAGAATGGATTGGTTTGTGTGACATGTATCTAGTTAGTCCTATTAGATTCAACGTTCGTTTTAAGCGTTCATTTTTAGCTCATTTTTGTTTAGGAAGACCTTTTAAGCTTGAAAAAGGAGATTTTAGACAAGGTTTGGCTAATAGGAAGCTTTTGAGACGAGGATGCGTGTGCACATCTCGTCTCGATGTTAAAAGGTGTTAGCTTTGTCGAGCCCACCTAACGGTTCATCGTTAAGGGCTCGAGCCTAGATGGGCGAGAAGGATTCGACTCGAGAGAGATTAGCTAGGCGAGTCGAGCGTGTTGAGAATGGATTAGGTTGTGTGGGTTAAATTTGCACGTTAGTGACATGACTAGACCAACGTTCATTTTAAGTGTTCATTCTAGCTCATTTCTTTGTTAAGAAAACTCTTTTTAAGCTTGAAAAAGGAGGTTTTCGAAAAAGTTTTAGCTAAAGGAAGCTTTTGAGACGAGGATGTGTGCGCACATCCCGTCTCGATGTTAAAAGGTTTTGCTTTGCACCCATCGAGCTGATATCGGTGATTTGCCGAGGTGAGCTCGAGTCGGATGTGTAAAAGAGGGAGGATTCAACTCGAGAGTGGTTAACAAGTCGAGTCAAGGGTGTTAAAAGTGGAGTCTAGGCCACGTGACCTAGAGGATTGAAATCCACGAGCTCGGGTTTTATTCCTTGCTCGGGTTTTTGCTTGTTAGTGAAAAAGGAGAATTTTGAAAAAGTTTATCTCAAAAATTCGCGAGAGTTTTGTTTGAAAAGGTGTTAGGTGTTAGATGTTAGGTTCGTTTATCTTTGAAACGTTTAAGCGAGTTTTCGAAGATATGAATGCAGATGCTCGTTTTGAAAAGGACCATAGAGTGCATAGCCTCGAACTTGTACGTATGACTCAAAAGGGGTGAAAATGAGTCGGTCGGGTACACCTCCAACTACCTCGAGTACGCTTTGGCAGATACTTAACCCCTTCATTTCCTTACGCCGGGGCGATAGGTTTTCTGAAGGGAGCACTGGGGCGGTCGAGATAGCCGTTTACGGCAAGCCGTGGAGGGGCGAGAGGAAAGCTAGTCCGGCATGTGCTTTATCGAGTGGACAAGCCTGCATGTGGGAGCCACCTCTCGAGGGTGCAAAGGGTGCCTAGATTCCAAAAGGAATGGACTCTAAACGAATGTGCATAGCTCAAATATGTATACTTGGATTGTTCAAGGCTTTCAAGTTTCACCTCTTTATTTTTAAAAAGAAAAAGCTAGTTTTAAGTTTTAAAAATAAGATGTCCCCAGCGGAGTCGCCAAACTGTGGAACCCGGGAGGGACCCAACTCGGCGTCTTGCTTAAGGGCGGATTTTAAAGTTAAAAAAGATTAAGTTGGAAAAACCTTTAAGAATCATATGGAGTCGCCACCTATTTATCGCGGAAAATAGGAACTCGCTACCATGTTCTAAGTTAAAAACATGTCCTAGATTTTGGAGCACGCCGACACCCCTAGATCTAAGGCTTGTGAAACCAGTTGGATTCAAGTGAGGGTACTTTAGAAAAAGAGTTAATTCAAATAATGATTTATGAAAACCTTTTAGAAAAGCCTATGTAAAAATAGCCTCTACTGACCTAGAGCAATCATTGTAAGATGATAAATGAGCTAATGTTATCGCTACGTACAAGTGCAATAAGTTTGTAAAAGAATGCAGATGCAGATGCAAAAAGATTGATTAAAACCCTCAGTTTAGCATGTTTAACTTGTTAACGAATACGGTTCAGTTAAAGGTCGAATTCATTGTTTAAGTTGCAAAATAAGAAGGTGCAAGATGCATGCAAATAAAATAAAGTTCAATTGTCCATTGGTTTATTTTATAAGGGTCGGTTGCTTATGCGACTTTGGCGTGTCATCGGATATGGAGTGTACCCGAAGTAAATAGAACACTTGGAGTGCAAGCTACTGGGTGCCAAAGCCGGGGCGCTAAAGTGTAGACCCCTTTGTTAGTCCATAGAAAATAAGAAAAAGCTTTGATCCAAGTGGATCGGTACCTACCTTGTCCTGACGCTTCAGATCTGGGCAGAGCTTCGTTTATTGAACTTAAAAGGAGGATGAATTCAACACGGGATGGTGTGTTGAACTCAAGGATTTGAGTGCTTGAGGCTTTTGTGAGTGTTTTTGTGAGTTGTAAGGAGAAATTGTGATCTGAAAGTGTGAGAAGATGTGAAAGATGTAAATTGTGTGTGTAAAAGATGATCTTCGAGGTTGGGTATAGGGCTGTATATATACTAAAAACCTCGGAGAAATTAGGAAATCGGGGATAAAAACAGGCCTAGGAACCGCATAGCCTTATGCGGTTGCCTGGACAAACCGCATAGGCTTATGCGGTTGCCCCACCAAACCGCATAAGCTTATGCGGTTCGAAGGTTGGGTTTTTTGTGTAGTTTCCTAGTTTCGGTTGAATTATATCTTGGAAAGATTTTGTGATAATCTCAAACGTACGGCTCAAGAAAACCTCTAGGATATTTCTGAGATATTTTGTGATGCTTAGGGCTTTGGAGTGCGGGCCAAAGGCTGGGTTTGGGCTCGGTTTCGGGCCCGAGACCCGGAAAAATGAAGAGGGTGTATTTGCATAGTTTTTGTGAAATAAGGTAAGACGTGAAGCCGTATTTTGTGTAAGAGGGGGCTAAATAGCGGTTTTAGCTACCGGGCCTAAATTTAGGAATTTAGGAATGCTGAATTAGACCTTGTTAATGTAAAAGGACTAATTGTAGTGCAGATGCGAAGCTCATGCCAAATGAAGCAGGACAAGGACCTAGCTAGACTCCAAATGGACAAAATGAACGTTTATTTAAGTGTGATGTGAAGCGACCTAAACATTTTAACATTTAAAACGACTCAAAATGAATTCGACATTAGTTAGAACCGTATAAGTCAACGTTAAACATGCGTAATAAAAGTCCGTGATACATCACAGGGTTTTGTTTGGGAGGGTACGGATATGGGTATCCACAATCGCACTTGTACGTAGCAAATTACTTTAGCTCACACATATCTTGCATTGTTCTTAAGTCAGTAGAGGCTATTTTTAAATAGGCTTTTCCAAAGGGTTTTCATAAAACATTAATTGAATCAATATTTAGAAGAGTACCATCACCCGAATCCGAATCTGGTTTCACAATAGCCTTAGACAGATAGGTGTCGACGTGCCTTGAACTCTGAGACGTGTCTTTGAGCTCAAGACACGAAGGCGGGTTCTAAATTTCCCTCATAATTTAGTGGCGACTCTAAAGCAGTTTTAAAAGGTTTTTCCAGCTTAATCTTTTTCAACTTTTGACGCCCTTAAGCAAGACGTCGAGTGGTCCCTTAAACCCCGGTACCCACACATATCTGAAATTGTTTTTTGAAAACCCTCAGTTTTGCAGGATTTAACGAATTTAAACGAAAATGCTGCAAGTTACGTCGAGTTCATTGTTTAGTTATATTAATTCGTTAATGAAGATTTGCTTAAGATTCATTCAAAATAATGTCCGATTGGTTTATTTTAAATGGGTGTTGCTTATCCAATATGGCAAACGAATTATGAATTTGAGTTGCTACTAGTCTACTACCATCATATGAAAAATGGATTCGCGGTGCGAATGTCAAGATGAGTTAATGCAACCCATGGTGAGTCAATAACATGAAGGACAAGGTACTTGTAATAATCGGAACCAACCTTTTAGAGCTTATAACGGCAGAGTATCGAGATTGTATGAGGAGAAAATTCACCCCAAGTTTTATGAGGAATTCAAAGGATTTTTATGCATGTTTGAGTTGTGTTTTGAACCTCTAGTGATGAAGACCTCAATTATAAGTTTTTGGCGTAGAAAAGTCTGGAAACTGCCACAACTCTAAAGGCTTGGTCAGGGAGCGGCCTATTAACTGGGGGTTTCGGGAACTCTGTAAATTTTAGATTTCGAATCTTTCCTAACCTTCAGTTTGCAGGTTATGGTTAAATGCGTCTTTATCTTTTGCTTAGCTCCCAAGAAACTCTGGATTATTGGTTTCTAAAAGGTTTGCTAAGATATTTTGAGAGTTTAGGGCCTTGGTGTAACAACCCGGATTTTCAAATAAAATAAAATACGTTTTAAAAAGGTTTTAAGAAAGAAAATGAAATAAAGGAAACCACGGTGGCGGAATCACCGTGTAATCCGAGTCATTACTCACCAATAAGTCTTATGACTTTGTTAGGCCTTGAGACCTTTTTTTTTTTTTTTTTTTGCTTTTCTTGTATTCTCATTTGAATTTGAGAATATATCACGCCTATGATGGCTTGGGCTTAAGCTTGGACTTTGTTAGACCTTGCGTTCAGTGGCTGCATGTGATCGTGTGTCTATCACGCCGGAGTCCTCTGACAAGTTCGTTTCCTTATTAGGCGCGCGATCGAGCACGCAGAGGTTGATCCAGGAATACTCGTACTTCTAGTCATGATCAAATTCATGATCACTATGGAGCTCCAAATTAATGGATCCTCCTCCAAAAGCAGCGAAGTAGTAGACCACAAGCTGACTATTGGACCTTAGGTGTTTAGTCGTCGGAAGCCCTCTTGTGTTATGTCTTGTATTGATGTTGTCTTGGACCTTTGTATCTGGTCTAGTCCTCCTTCGGATTGTTACTCCTCGGATGCAATGTATGTCGGTGCAGAATGAATTTTGTATAAGAAAAATGAGTAAAAAAGAAGCTGAGTTGTAGGCAAACTTATTATTTTATCGATTTGTTACGGTGTCATACGTGAAAAACTCGATTGTCCTAGACTGATAGAGGTTGACTCGATCCTTAAAACTCGACCCGTATTGAAAAGACGCGAGTTGCTTGATAAGATCCGCGAGATCGTTGATGGTGCTGGAGTGGACGCTTTGTCGATTGCTTTGTGATGCACGTGTTGTGGGTGCATGTTGATGCCTTTGTATCGAGACTCGATTCATGCATACTTAGACTCGATTCTGACTTTGAAAAAGTTTGTTTTTGATAAAAAGAAGGAGAAAGCTTTTTGTGCTGAAATGCGTTGTCACATTTCGACTCGGTGCAAAAGTTGTTTTGAGATTGAATCTGATGAGCCCGTACTAACGGTGTGTCGTTGTGGGCTTATCGATTGCGAAGAAAAACGGAAATTGATCCGAAGTAGGGATGGGCTATCCGAATCGAGGATGCTTGAAAATGCGATGTAAACGGTTGCGCTCCTTTTCATGCATTAGCTTAAGGAGGAGTTGGATCGAAGTGACAAGAGGTCGCTTGGTCCAACCACAAAAGTCCACGGGTTTGAGTTTGCACATTCCCAGGTTTTTTGCTTTTGCAAAAAGGGTTGCTTGGGCTCAAAAGGCTTTGGGCCAATGAGACTGAAGAATTTGAAAAATGCTTATTTCAAAAGAGAGGTTAAATGTGTCGCGAGCCATTCGATTTGCTCTGGTAAAAATCCACGAGATTGGGTTGACATTCTCAGGTTTAGAAAGAGTTTTGCAAGAAATGGGCTATGATGACCGCGAGCTACGTAGTCCATTTATGTTTTCGAAATGTCGCAAGAATGTAGTGATCATTCTTGGATGTTTTGAAAGAGGGTGTTTGTTTGGGTCAAACCAACACGAGTATGGATCAATTGGTTAGAAGAAAAGCTTTTTTTTTCTTCTTTTTTTTTTTTTTTTTTTTTTTTTTTTTTTTTTTTTTTTGAAAAAAAACGTGGTGAGAAAAAATGTGTGGAAACAGCTAGTTGTGTTTTGACAAAGATGCTTAGAGAGACTTTTGAGCTAGAAATATTTTAGGACGTTTCCGGCTCGATGTAAAAGATGTTAGGTAAACAAATCCAATAGGCTCGTGTTAACGGTGTGTCGTTGTGAGCTTATTGTTGGATTGCGACGAATGACTCGAGATAGCGGTAGGCTAGTTGAGTCGAGGATATCTAAATGTGATGAGTACGAGTCTGCACGCCCACATAAATTTTGTCAACGAAAAATTGGGTCGAGGTGGTTATGGGTCATTCGATCCAATGCTAGAGTCCACAAGATTGGGCTTAGCCATTTTTGGGTTTTGTGGAGAATGCTGCTTGTTGGGCCAGTTTGACTATGAGTCAGTTGGTCCAATGAGCTTTGAAAAAGCGTTTGTTTTGGAAAGCTTGAAATGGCCGTTGGCCGAGGGTTTGTTTTGTAAGACTCACCAAGATTATATTGTGTTGTAATTCTACGGGTTTTGCTTTGTGAAAAGGCGTGCGATAAATGGGTTAGGATAACCGTGGGTTATGTAATCCATTTATGTTTTCAAAGGCCTAGGGAATGTAGCGGTTATTCCCGGGCGGGAAGAACACTTAAAGGGTCAAACCGAAATAGTGTAGGGCTATTTGGTTTGACGCGTGATTTTCGAAAAGTGCTTTATTTCAAAAATTGACAAAAATGTGTTTTTGCTATGTTTGTGTAAAAGAAGATGATTTTTTTTTTCTTTGAAAAAGAGACTATTTCAAAAATGAAAAAGAGAAAAGTTTTGCTTCAGAAGGCTTTTGAGGCGATAATACGTAGGTGCATTTTGCCTCGATGTTGAAATGCTTTTGCTTTGCATCCGTAGAGCCCATGTTAACAGTGTGTCATTAAGGGCTCAACCTAGGATGTGTGAAAAAAGGTTCAACTCAAGAGCGGTTAGCAAGTCGAATTGAGGATGTTAAAAGGTCTTGGCCATTTGACCTAGGGAGAGAAATCCACGAGCTCAGGTTTTGAACCTTGCTCGGGTTTTTCTTGTTTTGTAAAAGGAAGTTTTGAAAAAAATTATTTCAAAAATTCGCGAGAGTTTTGTTTGAAAAACTGTTAGATTGTTAGTTTGTTAGGTTCATTTTAGATCTGAAAATGAAGCTAAATTTTCGAAGATATGCAATGCATTATTTTTTTTTAATTTTTTTTTTTTTTTTTTTTTTTTTTTTTTTTTTTTTTTTAAGGCCATATTGTACAGCCTCGCGCTTGTACGTATGACTCAGGTCGTTGGGTCAAGTCTCGTACACCTCATACTATTCTGAGTACGCTTTGGCAGGTGCTTGATCCGTTCGCTCCGTCACGGTAAAACATGGGGTTTACATAGGGAGCCCTGGGGCGGTCAAAATAGTCTGCTACAGCAAGCCGTGGAGGGGTGAGAGGAAAGTTAGTCCAGAACGTGCTTTATCGAATGGACAAGCTTGCGTTTGGAACCACCTCTCGAGGGTCGTGTGCTTTTGAATCCACTGGATTCGACTTTTGTAACGAATATGCTTAGCTCAAATATACAAAGTGGGATTGTTCTTAGGATTTCGAGTTTCACCTCTTTATTTTTTAAAAGAAAACACAAGTTTTAATTTTATAAATAAAATCGTCCCCAACGGAGTCGCCAAACTATGGAACCCGGGGTGCGGGTACTCTCCTAAAGATTAATTCAATTTGTTTTATGAAACCTTTTAGAAAAACCTATTTAGAAAAATACCCACTATTAGCCTAAGAACAATCCATTGGTGATATTTGAGCTAAAGTAATTCGCTACGTACAAGTGCGATATTGAATGCAAAAAGAATGTATGAATGCAAATGCAAACGATTGTTAAAAACCCTCAGTTAAGCGTACTTAAACTTGTTAACCAAAACGGTAAAGCTAAAGTCGAATTCATTGCTAAGTTAATTTTATGCAAGATGAGGATTGTTAATGCATAAACTTAAAATAAAGTCGGTTTGGTTTATTTTAAGAGGGGCGTTGCTTATGCGATTTTAGGAGGGATAAAACAAATGGAATGCATTCGAGTTGCAAGACCGCCTTATGAAAAACGGGCTCACGAACCAAAGCCGAGTTGGGCACTAATGTAGACCCTTTGATAGTCTAAAGACCTTGATCCAAGTTAGGACCAAGACATACATGTCTCGAGTTTCAAAACCAACAGAGCTTTGCTTCAACAAAGGGGAGAATTCAACACGAGATGTGTACTGAATTTGAAGATTTTAGTGCGTGAGGCTTTTGTGAGTTGTGTGTGTGTGTGTATTGCTGTAAAAAGCGTGAGATTGATCGATGATTAAATTGTGTTCAGGGTTGAGGGGTATTTATAGTAGAGATTACGAGGTAATTAGGAAAACCCCGGAAAAAACAGGCAGGCAAACTGCAATGCCTCTTGCGGTATGCACTGTAAACCGCAAGGCGTGTTGTGATTTGACCTCCAAACCGCAATGCCTATTGCGGTTCGGGGGTCGGGCAGTATTGCGTATTTTCCTAAATTCGATTTTACGTATTTTTGAAATCTCTTACTTGCACCTTAAGAATACCGAGTATAATCCTTCTAGAAGCTATACAAAATATTTTGTAAGAGCTCAGGGCCTTTGGAATACGGGCCAAGAGTGGACCGAACTCGATTTTGGGTCGAGACACGAAAATGTGAAAAGGGTGCATTTTGTTGTATATTTTGAAATGAGAAGATCCGCGAGGTCGTATTGTGCAAATGCAAATGCTAAATAGCGGTTTCAGCTACCGCGCCTAAATTTAGGATTTTGGATTTAGGAGAATTGAATTGGGCCTTGTAAATGTAGAAGGGCCAATTAAATTGCAAAGGGAGATGCTCAAATCAAGTTAGACATTAAATGAACCAAAGGAAATTTATTTAAGATTCATGACACATTTCGACTCATTTTGACTGTTAAACGACTTAATTAGAATTTGATATAATTAATACCGTCTAAGTCGGTGTTATAGTATGCATGTTTAAAGTTCGTTACATCACAGGGCTTGTTTTGGGAGGGTACGAATACAGATATCTACAAATAAAATACGAAAAATAAACCTGTATAACTCAATGAAATTTTGTACTTTCGGTATGAGGTACTAAATTCAACTCTTACATTGATGATGTAGCTTAGTGAGTTCAAGAAGAGTAAAGAAATAACAAAAGTAAAGTGATTATGTACTCCCTCCGTCACGGTCTTTTGTTTACACTTTTCATTTTGAGTTGTACGGGTCATTTTGAGGTGAATGACATGGTATATGATATATATTAAAAGAGTTCCTAATTGTCAATTATGATTTGAGTTTTGAAATTATAAGAAAAGTTATTTTCTAAAACTTAAGCTAAAAATTTCAACATATGTTATTATGAGGTATTCTTAAAGGATATGTATTCTACCACCTATATATCCAAAGAACAAAGTGAAATTTTGTTAAGTGGATTCATAAGTTTCTACTTGAGATATGTGATCTCTAAAAGAAAAAGGTGGGCGAGAATAAATGTTGTAACACCCTGAGTTATTTTAACACAAGTATAATAATATAATTTAATTCCTTAAATTAAATTCCTCCTTTTGTCTTTAATAAAAAAATGTGACTAAAATTTTTTGTCAAATAATACTGTCTTTCTTATGTTCAGATTTAAAATTTTTGGAATATAAAAATAAAATATGTTATCCTTAGAATTCAAAATGTAACACAATTCAAATTTTTATAAAAATCAACCACCAGACTAATATCGCCTTTCAAATTTCGAAAAAAGTGAAGCCAAGTTAACTATTCATAAAAATAAAAGTGAAACCGTTTATTTATAAAATTCAATTTTGAACATTTTTAGTTTTCGAATAAAAAATGGACCCTTATACTTTTCTCTTCTTTGAAATTCAACACAATGATTCCAAACACGCAAACCAAGGTGAAGTGTGTTGAGGAAGACTCCACTACTTTATGTCATTTTTATGTCATTCCAACATAATGAATTTTCATCATTATGTTTACTTAATTAAAAATAAGTTTAATCTTTATTAATTCATTTATCAAATTTCTCAATATTTGTCCATTAACTTTTCGTATCTTTCTTGAGTTTTATTTCTCTCTAAATAATTGTGAAACACAATATGTTCCAACCATCCTTTTTAATAAACCATTATCAAATTTGAAATTAAATAATTTCATTAAATATTCAGTTTTATATATCATTATCATATTCCTTATTATAATAAAATTATATTAAATATCTCTACTTTTAAATTTATAAATATTTCATAAAATCATTTTTAACTTCCCATTTAAAAATAAAATATAATAAAATATTATAATTCATTTCTATAATATTAAACTTTAATTGTCTCTTACGATCATTTAAAATCGCATTTAGCTAAAATTTTCGTTTCGAAAAGTTTATTGCCTTTCCCTCACTTTTAAAAACTTTCAAAGTTATAAATGAAATATTTTGGTCTTAGAATTCCAAAATGAATATTTTTCAGAAAATCGCCAAAACCCCACACTTAAACTTTTACCGTCTTTAATACCCGAATAATTTCGGAACACGTATTTCGAGAACGAGAATCTTAAATATAAAGGGGACATTTTCTTCACCAAATAGTAATTGGTCATTCCTTTTTAAAGATGATGATTTCATTTTCATTTTCTTTTAATCTAAATTCATTTAATAAAAACTTAAGCACCTAAACTAATATCTTTTACATCTTCCTTCACAAGCTTCTAAAGACCAAAATGAGCACCTAAATACTCACCTTAGCCATATCTATCTCCCTCATTTTCCTCATTTATTTTTCTTCCATTTTCTTTCAAAAATAATTTAAATAAAAACCATAATATTGTTCTAATAATCTCTAAGTATTCGTAGTTCTTTAGTGGGTTTTTGGAGCTAACTTTGAACAAGGATTCTCAAGGAGAATATGGGTTTTGGGTAAAGAATTTTTCGGATCTAAAATTTATTCTAGATCCCCTGACGATAATCGATCTAACTTAAGGTGCCCTCGTACACTAGTTGAATTTCACTATATAATGATTTATATTATGTGTGAAAAATAAATAAGTTCTTATAATATGTATATTTGATTATGTGCTAAGTTATGATATTTATTCTTGTATGTTTATGTGAACTACAATTAAATGATATTAACTAATAATATTGCGAGTAGATTTGTGGTAGTTAATATAAAAGCATGTTTTGTATCATTTTTATTATGCACTTTAAATTTTTGTTTATATATTTAGTTATGTTTTTATAAGTTTTGAATACATTGTAATTATATATAAAAATATGTGAATATATTAAAAATTAGTTTAAAATGTAGAAAAATTTTAAAATAAAAATATTGTTCATGTATTTAAGGTCACGTTTTTGCCTAGTATTTTAGGTCAATTTTTATTTTTAACTTTTGTAAATGATATATTATGTTAGTCATGTAAATATGCTTATATTTATGTTTGTGAAATTTAATTAGGAAAATGAATTATTAAGTATCAAATGTTCATATGGTGTTCTTCATGGTGTTCTTCACGTTCTTGATAATGTTCATGTGTTCTTGAAATGTTAGCATATTTTGATTCTTAATGTTTTCATGTTTTTAGTTAGTTATTGTTTTATCTTACTAGTAAGTAATTATATTAGTAATAACATGAATTAAACAAACTAAAATCATTAGGATATTATAGTTAGAAATTTAAAGTGTGCTTAAACACTATTCGTAAATATAATAAAACCTTTAATGAAAATTTCAATTTAGTTTAAATGATTTTAGTATAATTAGAATACTTTGGATATAGAAACTTTAAGTCAAAAATCGATAAAATTTGGAAAACGGAAATAAAACACTACCCTTACTTTGCCACGGCATTTTGGGATATTTAGGACTCAAAATAATTTTTATCACTTTTTAATATAAATCGTTTAATATAAATATGTATACCACGACATTTCACTAAATAAATGGGTCTATTTTGATCAAAATGAATTTATCACTAAGTCACAAAATTGAAATAGTTGTTAGAATTTAATTTAAGTGTAATTTGAATTTGTTACGAAAAGAATATAATAAACCGATAAAAATATGTTACCAATATAAAAATTAATGTAATCGAGTATTACTGCCTTTGCATAAACTCTGGACTTTTAAATTTGGACAATACGGACTAAATGAACAAGCCAGGTCGCTACCACTAAAATTGGAAATCGCTATATTTAGTTAAGTAGATGACTAAATAAAATCGAGTTTAACTTTTAATAAATATTCTATATCACTAAATATAAGCGGAACTTAACGACTTTGAAAGTAGAAATTAACTTAGTAGCTAAGTTCGAAACTGAATAGTGACAAATGTGAATAGTGACCGAAGTGAATAGTGACTGAAGTGAATAGTGACCGGGGTGAATAGTGACCTAGGTGAATAGTGTCGATGAATAGTAACCCGGGACGAAACTTGTCGAACAAGTAACGTCTCAAAAGTTTAAAATTAAAACTTATTATAAGAAGGATTTGAGGTAACTTGTTGAACAAGTTTTCTTTTGAAATCCTGAGACGTGAATAGTGAAAATTCACGAAACTTGTTATATAAGTTACGTCTCAAAGTTAAAAGACATTGATAATTGAATTAAGGAATCTAAGTAACTACTTGAAAATATTCTAAGTACAAAACAAACTAAAATTTACCTAAGTAACAACTGTTTTTAAACACTTAGAAAATTTTGCACATACTTAACTAACTTGTGAAATTAGAAGTTTTAAAACGTTAATAATCAACAACACTTTGAAATAATATACGAATGTGTTATGTTATCCGATGAATCCGATTATACATTTAAACATTCGACGATATGACTAAGAGAGTCTAGGAACATGTGATTAAAATATGAAATAAAATAATAAATCGTTTTTTTTGTTAAAGAAAATGTCAAAAGCTTTGGCCTCTTTTATGTAAACGTCAATTGTGAGTGAAGTGGGTTAAGATAGTCTTGTACAGATATCACTATCCCGGCCTTATTGAGATTGTCATCCCGGATATTGTGGTTTTCAAGCCGACTGCCTTATTGCTTAGTCATCATGTCAATGTCTTTGCTCCTTAAGTCCCACTGCCTAAGCCGTACAAGATAATTGAATATGCCAACTCTTTTGGGTCTGTCTCTAGAAAATAGTCGTTTTATTCATAGTTAAGGTGCTCCCTGATTAGCAGGACCTACTCTTGAAGTGAATACTAGTATATGCATATTAGACTAGGGTTGATCCCCCTATTTCGCTAGAGGTATCAGGGCCACCGCGGCCATATTGCTTTGTCATCCTGCGGATCTGTCTCCTTGCCACGTTTCGTTTTTAGTGGACGCGACGCTAGCATTCGCTCTTGCCACATGTACAAATCACTTGATGGGATTATAACAGAAGTTCGAATCATTTCACACACTAGGAGATGAGATGCAAGTAATCTAGTATTCAGTATGGTTTACGAGCACTACAAAATTATAGCCTATTTGCGACGGCCAGAATCCGTCGCAAAACGGCTCAAATCCGTCGCAAAAGGCTGTTTACGACGGATTCTGCGACGAAACACGCCCGTCGAGTCGTTTTGTCGCAAAATTTCATTTGCGACGGAAAATTCCGTCGCAGAAAAATTTGCGACGGAATTGGGCCGTCGCAAAAGGTGCTCGACGTCGCAAATGGAAAATGGGCTAAACCGTCGCAGATAACCCAATAAACCGTCGCAAATATATTTGCGATGGAATTTTCCGTCGCAAATAACCTGTGACTGACGTGGACCGTCGCAAATCTCAACCGAAATTTGCGAATCTCAGCCGAAATTTGCGACGGAATTCCGTCGCATTTTTGACAAATCCGTCGCAGGTTTTTGTTGTTTTTCCCGTAGCTATTTTTTTTTGTTTCCCATTAAAACGTACATTTATATTCAAACTAAAACAATCAAACTACTTAAATTAATTAACTAAATCAAACTAAAACAAACTAAAACAATCAACTTAAATCAAACTAATCTAATCAACCAATAAAATCAAACTAAAACAATCAATCAAGAAAAATCAAATTATTCTAATCAAACTACAACTAATCAAATCAATTAAATTATAACAAACAAACTTAAATCAAATCAAATTAAAGAAAACATACATTGTTCACCGGAGTACGGCGTCGGAAGGGTGCCGAAGTAGGGCGGCAGAGTGGGGCGGCGTCGGCTGGGGTGGCGTCGGCAGAGTGGCGTTGTCGTCGGGGAAAGTGGGAGGGTGACTTTGTTTTTTTTTTTTTACACGAAAAGCTGACTGAAAATTGGGGGTGAGTTTGATTTTATTTTAATTTGCGACGGACCTAAATTCCGTCGTAAATCTGACACATGCATAATATGCCAAGGAATATTCCTTGGCATCTTTTGTAATTTGCGATGGAATTAAGGTCCGTCGCAAATTATTAATTCAGTCGCAAATTTTCCGTCGCATAATTTTGGCGCTTAAGATTATTTTGGCACCAAATATCTGCGTGTCTATTTACGAGGGAATTTGCGACGGCATGCATTATTCCCTCGCAACTTTCCGTTGCAATTTTTTGGCGCATATAAACTTTTTGGTTCGAATAATTCGCGGGTCCATTTGCGAGGGAAGTTGCGACGAAATTTAGTTTCCGTCGCAATTTATTTTTCTTGCGAGGAACTTATTTTTCCGTCGCAAGATCCGTCGCAAATTGACTGTTTTTTTTGTAGTGGAGTCGAGTAATTCGCTGCACTATTTTAGTGAGATGCAAGCGATCAGAGTATAATGGCCTATTCAGTGGTCAGGCTCGTAAGCAATATATGTTGTTTGATTGAATGAAAGTGAGTCAAAACATCTTACAAAATTAAAGACTACAACTTTCTGAAATGAATCGAGTCTATATGATGTGACACGTTCTAAACTTTTGCGTTATGTAATCATGCTATAATTATGTCCGTTATGAATGTTGCTGAATTAACTTTTATTTATCATGTTGTTATATGTTATATGAAATTGCTATGAGTTATGCTTATAATATGATTTGAAATGATTTACGTTTTAATTATCATTTACTCCGTATATGCTTTATATGTGTTATGCTATAATTACACATGTATATGATAAATGTTATATGTTTATTGCTATGGGTTTATATGGCTTAGAGTGTGCGGGATGAAATCGAGTCTGACGGGTTATACGTAGGTATCCCGAGGTTAATTGACGATGAGCACCAGGAGATTGAAGGTCCCCGTTTGTATTTCGAGAGATGGTAAATTAATAACCATGTTTATCTATAACTCTGATTATGTATTTTGAGTTGTAATAAGACGATGACAACTGGTTTTGTAATACAAAGTACTTAATTAATAATTCTGCCTTGTTTAATTAAGTCACGAAAAACCGGGTTGTTACAAATGTCATGTAAGTTTGACCTATAAGAAAGCTTTGGTAGGCTAGAACTCCGTATATACAAAACATGGATGAACATATGATATCTATTGGTACAACGGATATGTGATGTTGATGAGCATGATTGAAAATATTTTTCATGTGCTTAAATCCGTGAAGTTAGCAAATGTATATGTGATTTATCTCACTTGTATTTGTTAATTCGTTCAATACTTGCAATTTAATCTAAGCTTATTGGATTTGTATAAAACCGATTTATATTGTCAAAATCCTACAGTAATTCCGACATTGAATACATTCTAATGTGTGACCTGATTTGTGAAGAAGAAACGTGTTATCACTTCGTATTGTTCGTGATTCCTAAATAATTATGTAACGCGTAGGAGGGGTAAAAGTGCGACTAAAATATGACAGATATACGGAGTAATAGTTATTGTGAAAACAGTACTCTGTAATACTTATTGTGATTATTTTTAAATTATTAAATTAATTACCTTGTACTTAATAATGATCACACAAAAATAAAAGGAAAAAAAAAAAATTTAAAATAATTATTCTAAAATGGTATTTTTGGAACTTCAAACTATTATTATTGATCACTAAAAATAAAAAGACCAAAATTTAACGAATCCTCGTTGACACTTTCTACTGCAAATAGTTTAGTTGAGATTTTTCAAAGTTATCCCTATCAAACTCCCATCATACACTTATATTTTTTCACAAATGGTTTTTGAATCCTTTAGTAGAATGTACATAAACTTTAGGGAAAACAAAAATAAAAACTATTTTTATTCATTTAATACAATGTATAATCGGTAATATTTAAGAAGTTCTTGAAAAACCCTTATTTTTTAACTGAAATAATAAGAAATACTACGTAATTAGTTAGTATTAGTATGGTTATATTTAAAATTAGCAAATATGGGATGATATTTATGAAAACATATGGTAATGCCGAAAGTAATTAACATATTGTGTAAAATATTTTTGAGACGTATCATCATATAATAAAGCACAAGTGTATAGCGGTATAACAATTTGAATTTTATTTTTTCACTCATTAATCTAATGAAGAAAACAAGTGTATATTAAATTTTTTTATAAAATCTAATAGGAAATCAAAAAAGGTAAAAGTACAATCCTATCCTTGCAATTTTGGTGCAAATTTAGAAATCATTTTTTTTAATTTTTCATTATTTAAAACTTAGGGTGATACTCACCGGGTGGTGTCCAATCGCTATCCGAAAAAAAATATAAACTTAGCCTCTTTTTTTTCTCTTCTCTGAGAAAACCTTAATATCTTTTTGCTTTGGGGTTTAGCAACATTAACGGTGGTAAGTCTCAAATCCTTTGTAATGTTATTCTATATATTTTTATAATCTAAGAGAGTTTTAATAATAATCTCCCCTTATATAATTTTTTTTTCCATCGATTGATGGGTTTTCATTCTCACCTACTGGTGACCTTTTTGTTTCAACCTATAGGACAATTTATTTTCTCTTAGTTTGTTCTATAGTATCTCAGAGTATGCAGAAAATCAACGGTCTCATATGGTGATGCAACTAGCGAGAAATTTTCATCGTATCTATTCTACATATTATTTATTCTATATATTATATATATTATATATATATAGTCAAAATCATGGTCTCTATGGTAGATAATTGTCACAAAATAATTGGTTGATAAAAAAATTGTTATTTTAATATATAATCTAAGTTATTATATTAATATATAATAAAACTTATTAATCTTAATATAATGGGATATTTTAGTATTATTATGATTTTGAAATAAAACAAAAATATTTTAGTAAACATTTAAAAGAAAAAAAGGTACCTTTAACCAAATCAAAATATACTTAAATCTACTTCCACCTGATAAGCAATGAGCATTAGTAGCTGGAACATAAGGGGTAGTTGTTAAATCTACTTAAAGTGAATAAGCTTGATTTGTTTTTTTTGCTAGAATGTAAGACAATTCATTAAAATTAATCAAGAACATTACAAATTACATTTTGTGGACCACCACTCCTCATCCTAAACACTCAAACATACTGTTTTGCATACATTTACACGATTCCTAATACAAGCTTTAATACACTTAATAACATTATCTGGCCATTCTACATATTGACGAAGTCGAGCGCGATTTCGTTGGTACCAAATGAAGTACCAACATGTCGGAATTGCCATGTTAACAATCATCTTTTTCGTTTTCGACCATCTTCTACGCACAATTGTTTGTAGCCAATTATCGTCCCCAATCTCCACTCCAAGCCATTGGCAAATAAAACGAACCACCCTCGCACAAAAAACAATGATAAAATACATGATCTTGAGTCTCGACCTGCAGCCTACATATACAACACAAGTTGTCCTCACACACACTGAATTTATATAATCTACCTTTAGGCATTAAACCTTGCAATTGAATAAACCATGCTATAATCGCATGCTTTGGAACCACCAAAGACGACCAAATAGACTTGGACCACGCAACGTGACAAGGCTAAAGTCGCGTCACCTATGTCAAAATAAACCTACAAAACAACTAACTAGTAGCTAGCAGCAAGCAGGGTCGAATCCACAAAAAAACGGGGTAGCTATAAGATCACTTAGCTAAACCTAGGTTATCTCAAGGGTAATAATCAATGTAAGGAATAAGAACTAAACTAAGAGCGAATAATAAAAGGAGTAAAAGTGTATAAGAGAAATATTAGGGCATCGGGTTCAATGTGATATCAATTCAGGAACTCAACTCAATAAGGAATAATAATCAAATGAAGTTATGCAAGTGACTAGGTATAAAAATACGCTCCCTCGAGTCAATATTAACCTTAAGCAAATTTAGCGGGCTCTCGCAACTTACTAAACTCAACTTATCAAATACGCTTAAGTCTAGTTCTGATTAGGCTTTCGATCTTAAACCAAAACAACCAAGGTTTAATTCAATTTAGGCGTCCCTAAGTTCAATTGATAATAAAACGCGTAGGAAGAAATCAACTTGCACAAGTTCAATCCATTAAAATAATTAAAACATGTTCCCAAATCAATAATCACAAATCACCCTAAACCCTAATTAGAAAATTAGCTATGCATGATTAGAACTAAAGCAAAATAATAATTATTAAACATGATAAAAGAAAAGCAATTGAAATTAAACCTAAAATTAATCTTGAATTAAAGTAAAGATCCAATCTTCCAACTAAACTAGTAATTGAGAGTTTTTTAATGAGAGAAGAAACTAAGTCTAAAACTAAAACAGTAAAATAAAGCATGAGTTTAAGTCTAGATAGGTCGAAATTAGGTATTTATACAACTTTCCAAAGATTAACTCGGACAAGAATCAAAGCGGACGAAAAAAGCCTCTTGGCCAGCCGACCGGCCGCCGGTCACTCCTGACCGGCCGGTTCCATGAATTGGGTCGGGCCTCTCCATTTATCATTGAGAGTCTCGTGTTCCACTTGGGCCTTGATCCAAAACGTCTTTTATTCTTACCCCGAGCTCTCGTATAAGGTCGAGCTTGGTCTTGAGGTCTCGGTACTCGCGCGTGCTCCACTCGACTCGGGTTTTGGCTCAGGACCGCCAAAACCTGCGAAATATAAATCGGAACAGCAGTGCCGTAATATAAAGCAAATAGATCGTAAAACAATAACGATCTCAAATAAAAGTAAGCTAAATGCAACTAAATTGGGGGCATAATCACATCAAACTCCCCCAAACCAAACCTTTACTTGTCCTCAAGCAAACTACCCAAATATAGCACATAATCACGAGGACAAACTAGTACAGGAAAACGCAACTCAAAGTCACAAGCATCGTCGTCTCATACAAAAGTGAATAAAACCAATACTCGCTTCCTCTTCAATAAATTGAAGAGTTAGGGAGCAAACTAAACAAATAAAAGACGGCGGAACATTATAACGTAAACTCCATGCAAAGACTTTCGACCGTTTGCATCCACTAAGACGCTGAGACTATAAATAATCTCACAAACATCGACACTAGGAAAACTACTAGAACTAAGCATGTTGTGACCCAAAATGTCTCAAAATCACATTGAGCGAGGTTTCCAGGGGTTGTAATGTTAGGCTCGGGTTAAGAGGATAAAAAGGTGGTAAATGCATTTGGAAATGTGGAGCTCAACGGCGTACAGCTGCATCTAAAATCAACACTCACACCCCAACAAAACTCCTCCTCAACCACATATGAAATGAAACTCAATTCCCGCACAAGAATGATAAAACACCGCTTCCAACGTAACACTTCCGATCTTTTTATTGAATTAAACAACATATATACAACCCAACTCTTTCTTTTGTTGTCTCTTTTTTTCTTCCTTCTTTTTTCTTTTCTTGAATTTTTTTGTTTTTGAACTGAAACGAAATGATATCAGGTGAAACTTGAAATTCATAGGAAAGCGCAAAATTAACGGGAATACTCGCAAAACAACAACCCATAACTCCAACTCACATACTCCCTCCATTCTTTCCATTTAGCCCCATATACCCTTTTTAAAAAAAAAAATTATTTTCCCCCATTTCCCTTTTTAGTAACCTTTTCTCTCACATACCCCACTTTTTCTCACACATACCCTACTTTTTCTCACTCACAACTAATTTTTTTATTATTAAACTATCATCCTTTTTCTCCATCCTACCCCACATTTTACACTTTTTCTTAATATTTAATTTGTGAAAAATTGAAGGGGGCCAAATGGAAAAAACGGAGGGAGTAATACGCAATCACGGACTCGGCCCACTTCCTTCCCAATCAAATACTCCGTGATAACTCAAGATCCCTAATGCAACTGATCAGCCCGGGTAGGATAATTCTGGAATGTAGCTCATAATATATATAATGTGGCTCAAGAAAAACATGCTACAAAGGCTAGGACGGGCTTCAAATGAGGGACCTAAGTCTAAAGGGTAGAAAAGTAGGCCATTTGACTATGTGGAGTTCATATTATATCGTAACCAAAAACAAGTACCTCTTCGTGCAATGCTCAATCATTTAAGTACAAATAGGCTCAAACAATGACATAAATTCAAGTTTTCATTTCACTAGTACGAGTATATACAATGTCAAGTGGATGGTTAGTCTAAGAAACGCGCCCCGTCTACGTCACATGTCCCTCTGTCCTCAAATCACCTCAAGGATGAAAGGAAAGGGTAAGCAAAGCATATCAAGTCAACACAATCAAGAGACTCAACTAAGCGACTAAGAGCGTATCTCAAAGGTCACTAAAGCTAATCCTGCACAAAAGGTTTCTAAGACGACCAAAAAGAACGTAAAATACTCGTATTTTGGGAATTTTAAATTTTTAAATTTTTTTGGATTTTTGATAAAAATGCACACAAAATAAAAATGCAACTAAAGAGCGCGAAAGTCGCTTCCTCCCCCAAACCAGAATCACACATTGTCCTCAATGTGGAATACAGCATAACCACAAGTAGCAGAAAAGAGGACACATAATATATGGGGTAGGAAATAAAGCGAGGAAAAAAGGGAAAAAAGAGTAGAGAAGGCTCACATAGTCACGAAGAAGCTCCCCCAAACCGAAGCGAAACAAGGAGTGTGGCGAAGAATCCACGAACAGTAAACAATAAATCATTGGTATGAAGTACTTCGGATGAGTATACGTCAAAGGGTGAAACGTAGCAGAAGAGGGGAGAAGGGGGGACCGGCCGGCCGGTTGGGACCCCAATTTCGGAACGGGACTCCGTCTCGGAACGACTCACCATATATCCCTCGTGCGCCAGGCGGCTCAATCGTGGGGCGTCCACATCCATCGCTAGCATCATAAAAGTCGGTTGCCAACAACTTTCTCTCCCCAAAACCAGTCTTGCAGCCGCTCTTCGACGGACCTGCACAAGGAGAGACAACAGAAAAGACCTCCAAAGTGTCTCCAATAGAGTGAGACGGAGGTATAACATCAATAGCACAAACCGACTCTAATTGCATGGGCGATCGCGGGGTACTCGATTGCCTATAAGACAACTTTTCACCCCCCACCGAGAACGTTAAAGTCTTATTACCCACATCAATAACAGCTCCCGCAGTGTGCAGAAAAGGTCTCCCTAAAATAATTGGGATGTGGGTGTCCTAAGGAATGTCCAGCACTACAAAATCTACGGGGATAAAGAACTTTCCAACCCGTACCTGAACGTCTTCTAGGATACCTAGAGGGTGCTGGACTGAACGATCGGCCATTTGTAAAGTAATAGAAGTGCAACCCAAATTAGTCATGTTAAGCTTTTGACAAACAGAATAAGGGATAATACTAACACTAGCCCCAAGATCACACAAAGCATTATCAACTACATAATTACCAATAGAGCAAGGGATGGAAAAAGTCCCGGGGTCGCTAAGCTTAGGGGATGAGCTACCATGAAGAAATGCACTACCCGCCCCCAGAAAAGCTACAGACTCAACATCGTCAACCGTACGCTTTCTAGCTAAGACTTCTTTCATAAACTTAGCGTACGCAGGAATCTCTCTAATCAAATCGATAAAAGGAACGTTTACCTACAAACCTTTGACGATCTCGAAGAATATGCTAAAGTGGGAATCTACCTTAGCTTGACGTACACGACCTGGAAATGGAAGCTTGATTTGAATTTCCGGAGCCTCCTTAGAAACTTCACCCGTAACTTGTTGCCGCTGCGGCCGTCGGTCCCTGACCGGCCGTTTGCTGACCTACAGCTTGTCTCCGCTTCGTCTTTTTCACCGTCTTCCTCCTCATTACCCACGGCATCCTCCTTGACCAACTCTTCCGACACGGGCATTGCAGGACCATCGTAAGCCCTCCCGCTACGTAACTGGATCGCATTCACATGCTCGACATTCTTCGGTTGGTCGTCTTGCGGAGGTAGTTGCTGTTGGGGATACTAGGTGTCCGTCAACAATTGTGCATTAACTTCGTAGAAGTCATGGACCAAATATGAAATTATGATAATCGGATAAATTGGGTGGTTATAATGTCTTGCTAGAGGCCGCTTATGATCTGAGTGTTTAGAATATTTTACCAATTTAGTCCGGTCCAATTGGGTCACACAACAGTACCCTAATGGATTTATATACGGTTAATTGGCATAATTAGATTAATGCATTAACCATTCGGGTTAGACCCGAAAACCTGTGTTTATACCGTAATCTATAGTAGATTACGGAAACGGTCTCGTAATGCGTGTGGCGTGACACATGGCACACAAGTGTGCATGCATTGGCCACTTAAAAGGTGGTGTGTGATTGGCCAACATGTTGGTGCTTCTTGGTTGGCTTGTTTTGAGCATGCATTTTCATTGGTCCTTTAACTAATGATTATGTTAGAGCTAATTATGAATATATGCTCAAAAGTGTGCAGCAAACTAGTGAGCATTAGATGCAAAACAAAACACACTACACACACACAAAAGCACCGAGAAAAGGAAGAAAAATACAAAGGAGAAAGACTAGGTTTTCCTCCATTGTTACTAAGCTTAGAGCATAGTTTTCAACACACAAGTTCACTTATACTCTCCTACGGTTCTAGTAAACTAAAGGAGGAGAAATCCAAGGGTACTAGTGGACTTCAATTGAGGAGCAACATTTGAAACTCTCGGGTTAATCTCGACATACCGGTGGTAATCACGCTACGAGGGTATAATCTTCTAACTTGAGCTTGTTTACATATGATTCGATCTTGTTTTAGTGTCTAATTTATTTCGCCTTAGTATTAGACACACCTTCAATTGGTATCAGAGCATCTCATATGCTCAAGCCTGGTTAGATAGTGTCGAGATTAGATCTCGTTCGTAGTTGCATTAATACGTTAAACTCGTTTTTAGTTTCTGACCACTGTTGAACTCCGTTTTTGACAAATCATATGTGTAGTTTGGGTGGAAATGACATTCTGAGCAAGACTACTTTAAGTAGGGTAGTCTATGTAAAGGGAAAAAATGACGTTTACTGCCTGAAATCGGCATTTTTCGATTTAAAAATGTATTTTTCGGTATTTTCGACTACGTTAAAAATTTATTTTTGCATTATTTTGACTTTGTAGAGTGAATAATACATTATATTAATTTTAGAAATGAGAAAATTGTTCATTAAACCCTTATAAAAATTACTTTTTAAAAATTACACCCTTGTATAATTTTTTTTGAAACTTACATACAATATTTCACTTTTCTTCTAAAATTACCCCAAAATGCGGTTTTCGATGAACTAAAACACTCTTTTGGATCGATTAAATTATTTTATTACACAAGCCGTTGATTAATATTGATTTAATTATTCAAATATAAGCAAATAATAGAAAAAAAGGAACATTAAAATACTATTAAAATTTCATTTTGGAGCAATTTTAGAAGAAAAGTAAAATTTTGTATGTAAGTTTCAAAAAAAATTATACAAGGGTGTAATTTTCAAAAAGTGATTTTTATAAGGGTGTAATGAACAATTTTCTCTTTAGAAATTAATTTTGAAAATATTGATTTTATGGAAAATTAATATTATTTTTATACTAATTAATTATGGTAATTAGTTTAATATAAATCGGTATTTCTTAGGAAATACAATTAATTTTTGAAATTAATTGAAAATGAAAATTTTATGACAAATATATTTTCTGGTTATTTATTAATTTTAGAAATTAATATATTTTAATAATTTGTCATTTTGGAATAATTGTTATTAAAAGAGAAAATTGTTCATTACAGCCCTTATAAAAATCACTTTTTAAAAATTACACCCTTGTATAATTTTTTTTGAAACTTACATACAATATTTCACTTTTCTTCTAAAATTACCCCAAAATGAGGTTTTCGATGAACTTAAACACTCTTTTGGATCGATTAAATTATTTTATTACGCAAGCCGTTGATTAATATTGATTTAATAATTCAAATATAATCAAATAATCGAAAAAAGGAACATTACAATACTATTAAAATTTCATTTTGGAGCAATTTTAGAAGAAAAGTAAAATTTTGTATGTAAGTTTCAAAAAAATTATACAAGGGTGTAATTTTCAAAAACTGATTTTTATAAGGGTGTAATGAACAATATTCTCTTATTAAAATTGGATTTAAATAATGCATGTAGTAATTAGATTACTAAATCGACTAAGTCGTTTTTCATATCATGCATGCACATTTTTGGCTTAGGTTTGACCTATTAATTTGTGTTTTTATTATGATATTATTCCTATTTTCATTTTCATATCATTTATAATATAATTGGATGTATATTATGAATGATTTATTTGTCTATTTTGGAAATGGATGAATGGTTATGGAACTAGTATGGCCAACATAGGATATTTTTACCGACTTGCATGTCGGGAGATTATTGTATTTACGGCGCATGTGACGATATCATGTATTGTAAGAGCATATGCGGTCGTAATGGTACCGTGCTCATTTTATTTTATTTTATTTTGAATAGTTCAAAATGTAAGTAAAAATGTAATACTTGTAATTGGGCTTGCACTTGGAGGGGGAGGCCCGTGGAGTTACAAGACGGAGGCCCAAAAGAATTGCTTAAGGATTGGAGTCTACTAGAATAGATCTTTTAGGCTAGTGGCCATAATAGGATCCTTATTTATCGTTATCGCATTTATTTATGCTTTCGTTTATTTATTGTTCGCTTAGTATTCGATTGCACACAAATATTTGCGAATCCCACTAAATATTGAGTCTAAATGCTATTCCAAAACTAACACCTATGAAGCATTCGATCGTCGGTGACGTTTGTTTCTTGCTTCCACAAGGCGTTACCTTCAATCTTTGGATAGTAGGGTGAATGTTAGACATTCACACATGTAGTTTGGTTGACTCAACTGGGTTATCAAAATGTTTTTGGACACTAATGCATAATGATTTTTGGACATTGGATGTCATTAATCAACCAAGAGTTGTATTAGTTATAATTAGTTTGTAGACTTACCTGATTAGTATAACTCCGAGAGTCATTCAGCTTCAGCTGGCTTGGAGATATATTGAATTGGGATCTTGGAATCACTATGATTTCTATAGGGATTATGAAATATAGTGCTAATGACTTTGATAAATTAACTAGGTTAATTACAAAGTTGTTAATGATGAGTATAATAAAGACTTGCAAATTTCTGGTTGTAGATGGCAAATCGCACTAACAACGGAAATGACAACTATATGAAGTCTATTCTTGAGAAGGATAGACTCGACGGAACTAATTTCCTCGATTGGTACAGAAATTTGAGAATTGTTCTCACGACAGAAAAGAAAGAGCATGTCTTTGAGACACCTCTTCCCGAGGAGCCTGGTGAGGGCGCGACAGTCGCGGCTCACACTGCCTATAGTAGGCAAAAGGATGTCTCGCAGGAAGTTGCCTGCGTCATGCTGGCGTTTATGACCCCTGAACTTCAAAAGCAATTTGAGTTCTTGGGTGCATATGACATGGTTCAGTAACTCAAGAGTCTGTTCCAGGAACAGGCGAGGATTGAGAGATATGACTTCGCTAAGGCTATACTCAATGTCAAGCTCCAGTGAGTCCTCATGTTCTTCGAATGATTGGATTAATCGAGAGAATGGGGAGGCTAGGCAATGAATATTGTCGTGAAATGGCTACTGATATCATAATTCATTCATTGCATGATGGGTTTGACCAGTTCATAATGAACTATAACATGAATGGAATGGAAAAATCTCTGAATGGGCTTCATGGAATACTTAAAACAACAGAGAAGAACATAAGGCTTAGTCCTAAGTGAGATGTTCTATTGATATCAAAGGGAGAGAAGTTCAAAAATGCAAGCAAGGGAAAAGGGAAGGCTAAGGTACGCTTCACTAAGGGCAATGGCAAGGCCATTGCGCCTAAAAGTGGTGGCAAGGCTAAAGCTGTGGATCCTAACACTTGTTTATACTGCCGACGGCTAGGCCATTGGAAGAAAGATTGTCTCAAGTACCAGGAGGACTTGAAGAGTGGAAATGTTGCCACCACCTTTGGTATATTTGTGATAGACATTCACTTTTCATATTCTACTTCATGGGTATTGGATACCGGTTGTGGTTCTCACATTTGTTCAAATGTGCAGGGACTCACAAGAAGTAGAAGGCTTGGAAAAGGGGAAGTGGACCTACGATTCGGGAATGGAGCTAGAGTAGCTGCATTGGCTGTAGGGACATACAGTTTGTCATTGCCCATGGGGATTGTATTGGAACTTAATAATTGTTATAATGTACCAAGTATTAGCAAGAACATTATTTCTGTTTCAGTATTGGATACTGAGGGATTTTCATTTATGTTTAAAGATCGTAATTGTTCTTTTTACTTGAATGATATGTTTTATGGTGATGCACGTTTGGAACGTGGACTTTACTTGCTAAATCTTGACAAACCGATATATCACATTGATAATAAGAAGTTCAAATCAGATGATTCTAACCCTGTATATCTGTGGCATTGTTGTTTAGGCCATATAAATGAGAAACGGATTCAAAAACTCCACAGAGATGGTCTCTTGGACTCGTTTGACTTTGAGTCTTACTGTGGATACCCATATCCGTACCCTCCCAAACAAAACCCTGTGATGTATCACGGACTTCTATTATGCACGCTTTAACGTTGACTTAAACGGTTCTAACTAATGTCGAATTCATTTTGAGTCATTTTGAAATGTTAAAATGATTTAGGTCGCTTCACATCACACTTAAATAAACGTTCATTTTGTCCATTTGGAGTCTAGCTAGGTCCTTGTCCTGTTTCATTTGGCATAAGTTTCGCATTTGCACTACAATTAGCCCTTTTACATTAACAAGGTCTAATTCAGCATTCCTAAATTCCTAAATTTAGGCCCGGTGGCTAAATCTTCCCTTTAGCCCCCTCTTACACAAAATACGGCTTCACGTCTTATCTTATTTCACAAAAACTATGCAAATACACCCTTTTCATTTTTCCGGGTCTCGGGCCCGAAACCGAGCCCAAACCCAACCTTTGGCCCGCACTCCAAAGCCCTAAACATCACAAGATATCTCAGAAATATCCTAGGGGTTTTCTTGAGCTACACGTTCGAGATTATCTCGTAATCTTTCAAGGATATAATTCAACCGAAACTAGGAAACTAGGCTAAAACCACACCCTCAAACCGCATAAGCTTATGCGGTTTGGGGAGGCAACCGCATAAGCCTATGCGGTTTGCCCTGGCAACCGCATAAGGCTATGCGGTTCCTAGGCCTGTTTTTATCCCCGGATTTCCTAATTTCTCCGAGGTTTTTAGTATATATACACCCATATACCCCGACCTCAAATCATCAATTTCTCTTCAGAAAACACAATTTACACCTAGCTTTCACATCTAACACCCTTCTACAAAACTCTCACAAAAGCCTCAAGCACTCAAATCCTTGAGTTCAACACACCATCCCGTGTTGAATTCATCCTCCTTTTAAGTTCAAGAATCGAAGCTCTGCCCAGATCTGAAGCGTCGGGACAAGGTAGGTACCGATTCACTTGGATCAAAGCTTTTTCTTATTTTCTATGGACTAACAAAGGGGTCTACACTTTAGCGCCCGGCTTTGGCACCCAGTAGCTTGCACTCCAAGTGTTCTATTTACTTCGTACACCCCATATCCGATGACACGCCAAAGTCGCATAAGCAACCGACCTTATAAAATAAACCAATGGACAATTGAACTTTATTTTATTTGCATGCATCTTGCACCTTCTTATTTTGCATTTAAATCAACTTAAACAATGAATTCGACCTTTAACTGAACCGTATTCGTTAACAAGTTAAACATGCTAAACTGAGGGTTTTAATCAATCTTTTACATCCAGATCTGCATTCTTTTACAAACTTATCGCACTTGTACGTAGCGATAACATTAGTTCAAATATCATCTTACAAGGATTGTTCTAGGTCAGTAGAGGCTATTTTTACATACGCTTTTCTAAAAGGTTTTCATAAATCATTATTTGAATTAACTCTTTTTCTAAAGTACCCTCACCCCGAATCCAATCTGGTTTCACAACCTTAGATTTAGGGGTGTCGGCGTGCTCCAAAATCTAGGACATGTTTTTAACTTAGAACATGGTAGCAGGTTCCTAATTTCCGCGATAATTAGGTGGCGACTCCATAACAGTTCTTAAAGGTTTTTCCAACTTAATCTTTTTTAACTTTAAAATCCGCCCTTTAAGCAAGACGCCGAGTTGGGTCCCTCGACGCGGTTCCCGGGTTCCACAGTTTGGCGACTCCGCTGGGGAAATTTTATTTTTTAAACTTAAAACTAGCTTTTTCTTTTTAAAAATAAAGAGGTGAAACTTGAAAGCCTTGAACAATCCAAGTATACATATATATTTGAACTATGCACATTCGTTTAGAGTCCATTCCTTTTGGTATCTACGCACCCTTTGCACCCTCGAGAGGTGGTTCCCACATGCAGGCTTGTCCACTCGATAAAGCACATGCCGGACTAACTTTCCTCTCGCCCCTCCACGGCTTGCCGTAAAAGGCTATCTCGATCAGCCCAAAGGTTCTCTTCAGAAAACCTATCGCCCCGGCGTAAGGAAATGAAGGGGTTAAGTATCTGCCAAAGCGTACTCGAGGTAGTTGGAGGTGTACCCGACTGACTCATTTTTACCCTTTTTGAGTCATACGTACAAGTTCGAGGCTATGCACTCCATGGTCTTTTCCAAAACGGGCATTTGCATTCATATCTTCGAAAACTCGCTTAAACTTTTCAAAGATAAACGAACCTAACATCTAACAAACTAACACTTTTCAAACAAAACTATCGCGAATTTTTGAAACAAGTTTTCTCAAAATTCTCCTTTTTCACTAACAAGCAAAAACCCGAGCAAGGAATAAAACCCGAGCTCGTGGATTTCAATCCTCTAGGTCACACGGCCTAGACTCCACTTTTAACATCCTCGACTCGATTTGCTAACCACTCTCGAGTCGAATCCTTTCTCTTTTACACATCCGACTCGAGCTCACCTCGGCAAATCGCCGATACTAGTTCGACGGGTGCAAATACAAAATGTTTTAACTTCGAGGCGAGATGTGCGCACACATCCTCGTTTCAAAAGCTTCCTTTAGCTAAAACCTTTTCGAAAATCTCCTCTTTTCAAAACATAAAAGGTCTTTCTAAACCAAGAAATGAGCTAAAATGAATGCTTAAAAATGAATGTGTGTCTAGTGGGTCGAGTCGTGTCCCTAACATACGAAGTGAAATGCAGGCCTCAGCTGAATACTCACCATGAATCGCATCATCACTCCTCGTTTCAAACGCACCTCAGAAATGGCTAACCTCAATAGTTTGAGAACTCTCCGTGACCGTGTGAATCAGCTCACCAAAGACATTGACAACTTGAAGACCTTGCATCAGATCGAAGTTGAACGCCTAGAGCAACGCGCTAAGAACAAGGTCAACAAGCATGTCTCCCTCTATGCTCTCACAGCTCCACGTCAAAAGGACGAGGAGGACTTTATCCACTACCTTGCACGATGGAGAGGACTACTTGCCCAAGTTCCGAATCCTCCGCATGAAGATGAACTCATGGACATATTTCTCTCCAGTCTACAACCCAAATGACAAAGGCATTTTGACTACGAAGATGCCGAGAACTTCGAGGAACTCATCGAAATCGGTATCCGAGCCCAGAATCACGCAACCCTCATCGGGTCAGTTCCGATTATAGATTGTTCCCACTTAACCGCACCCGATAATAACCAAATCAACGGGGTCTGGTTCAGTGATGACGAAGACGAAGAGTGGCCACCCACTAACAAAACGGTGGCTCAACTCTCAACTACTCCTTCCTCGAATAAAAAGAACAAGAAGGGAAAGAAAAAGAAGGGCAAACAGCCCGAAAACAAAGATCAAAAAGGAAAGGGCGTGCAGCCCGAGAACGAAAACCAAGACGAGGTTTCACACCTCACACGCTCTGGTCGTCCTTATCAGAATATCTTCACGGCATTTAACATGCCGTAAAAGCAATCATGCGGCCGAGAAAGGCAAGGCCGTAGCCCAAGAGGATAACCCCTCTACAAGTACACCCTCCACCTCTACAATAATTCCACCACCAAACACGAGTGAGGTGCTTCAGAAGCAACTCGCTCGCACAAAAGCCGATGTTTCCATCTGGGCCCTTTTACGAGACTCGGCGGAACATAGGAATGCATTCATTCGCGCTCTACAAATAGCATGCGCAGACGCTGAGATCTCTCGGATCAAATGGTCACCATGTCACAAGGGATTGGTTACCAGGAGCTATCACCTTCTCAAATGATGATCTCCCCGCGTTCGGACCAAACCACAACCTCGCTCTATACATTAGCGTAGAGTGTATGAAGAAAACTTTGCCCGTGTCCCTTGTTGACAACGGATCTGCAGTCAATGTTCTACCATTGGCCACCGCACATCGCCTCGGCCTATCCGATAAAGACTTCACCCCGAGTATGGACGGAGTCAAAGCTTTCGACGGAACCCGACGTCACGTGAAAGGAACCATTTCTCTTCACGTACGCAGCGGTCCCATAGAAAGAAAAGTCGAGTTTCAAGTCATCGACATGACCCCTTCCTATAACATACTCCTGGGGCGACCGTGGATTCACTCCACCAAAGCCGTAACTTCCACTCTACATCAAAAGGTTAAGATCCCTCTCAACGAGGAGATCATAACCTTGAAGGCCTCAAATTTCCGAGCCCTTTTCGATACACCAAAAGAGCCCACCTGCGGAAATCAGAATGAACCCATGGAAGACTTATGCGGTTTCGACTTTGAGGTCGGCGCTATCACACGCACACCAATCAAAACCTACAAACCTTTCAAAACAAAAAACAACGACAACCTTTGGCTCACCATGGGTCTAGGCTATAAACCTAAGAATGACGACCAGGAGAAGATGGTTAAGGAAATCCAAAGGCGAAAGTCAACTCACAAGGTCACCCTGCGACCTTACATCCTCGACCTGAACGCATATTTCACCCCCGGAGGAACGGTCGACGGGAATACCTCCCTTCGAGACATCATCCATTCATCCGAAGCTTGTTTATCTAGTGAGGCCGAGCCCAACACACTCAAGGCCTCACCGAGCACCAAAAACGAAGAGATTGTCTCCACGATCATGCGAGACCGTCACTTCGATCCTAACTTACTTATAGCCGACGCCACAGACAAAACCCTCAACGGATGGTATAGGACGCTGAAATGGACCGATGCACAAGGTCACCACTTCCAGCTTATCACCGGTGAAGGACCACTCTTCGACCATGTCACTAATCTCAAAGACAAGGACGAGAGTGATTTAAACTCAAGCAACTCAAGCAACTCAAGCAACTCAAGCAGCTCAAGCAGCTCCAGCGGCACAGAAGACGATGAAGACGAAGAAGAAATTCTTTTAGATTCTAATGCTCTTAGTGTCGGGTCATCTGTCGACCCATCTATCCTAGACTCTAGCTTTAGTTTAGATTTCCTTTTTACGGAGGCTAGCTCCAAGCAATTTTCTGATTTGTCGAATAATTCTCTTCAAAATAATGAAATGAGTAAATTTGCTTACGCCTTGTCTCAAGCTAAAACAACTAACAAAATACAAACAAACAAAAATCAACAAGCAACAAACAAAACACAAAATACAAAAAACACTAACTCATGCGAAAATGAACAAACAAATGAATTATTAAACAAATACATTGCAAACATTGTGCACCCAAAAACACAAGACCCTATCATCGAGGAAACCATAACCATAAACGTGGGAACCCCCGAAGAACCAAGGGAACTACAACTAGGAGCCTCACTTGACGAACACGTGCGCACCCAATTCACACAACTCCTAAGCGAATTCAAGGACGTTTTCGCTTGGTCATACAAAGACATGCCCTAATCGAGCGAGCATCGCCGAGCACCGCATCCCCATTAAACCCTACCAACCCATCAAACAAAAGCTAAGGAGACTACGCCGAATGGTCCCTTATGGTCAAGGAAGAAATCGAAAAACAACTATGCTTCTGCTTCATCCAAGTCATCGAATATCCTGAATGGGTCTCAAACATGGTCCCAGTCTTGAAAAAGAATGGCAAGATTCGAGTATGCGTTGACTTTCGCGACTTAAACAAAGCTAGTCCCAAAGATGACTTTCCATTACCCCATGTGGATGTCCTAGTCGACAACACCGCCGATCACGCCCTCCTATCCTTCATGGACGGCTACGCAGGCTACAACCAAATCAAAATGTCACTCGAAGACATGGCAAAGACGGCCTTCATTACACCGTGGGGGACATACTGCTACACAGTCATGCCCTTCGGCCTAATCAATGCCGGTGCTACATACCAACGCACCGCTACAACCCTTTTACACGACATGATGCACAAAGAAGTCGAAGTTTACGTCGACGATATGATCGTGAAGTCAAAGGAGAGAAGTGGTCATATCACTAACCTCCGCAAGTTCTTCACTCGCCTGCGACAATACAAAATGCGCCTCAATCCCCAAAAATGTACTTTTGGAGTCAAATCCGGTAAACTACTAGGACACGTAGTGAGCCAAAGAGGCATCGAGGTCGACCCCTCGAAAGTCAAAGCAATTCTAGAAATGCAACCCCCGAAGAACCTCGACGAAATTCGAAGTTTCTTGGGCCAAATCCAATACATCTCGCGCTTCATTAGCAAACTCAACATGATATGCGAACCAGTTTTCAAGAAGCTCAAGAAAACCGACCACGTTGAATGGGACGAAGAATGTCAAAAAGCATTTGACAAGGTCAAGGAATTGCTAACCAACCCACGGGTGAACTACGCTCGGTTTGATTCCACGCACTGTGGATATGTAGGCAGCTTTGCAAAGAGCTCAACCGAATCACACGAACTACGCCGGTTTGATTCCGTGAAACGCGGATACGTAGGCAGCTTGTCAAAAGCACAACCGGACTTCCTAGCACGCACGCCCAAAGCTTAAAAAGGTCAAGGGCGATGCACTCACAAAAAGACACGCTCAAAGCTTAAAAAAGGCAAGAGCACAGTCAACACAAAGCAAAACAAAGATCCAAATCCGAAGCTTAAAAAAGTCGAGGATTTTAAAATCAAACAAACAAATCCAAAGCTTAAAAAAGTCGAGGATTTTAAGACAAAATACGAATGTTCGAAGCTTAAAAAGGTCGAGAACATTTAAAAGCAAAACAAAAGAAAGCAACGAGACAAGACAAAAGCAAATTAATTCTATTTTATTACTTTATTTAGAATTTTTCGCAATTTAGAAATGAGCTAGGAACAAGCCTCCTTAGCCCTTTATTCAGATCTAAAACATGTATTTAAATAAAGGAAATGTTCTAAACAAAACAAAGCAAACTGCTCAAGTCAACTTCTGACGCTTCGGATTAGCCTCTTCATCTTCAAGGGGCCGATCCGCCACAATTTTCGAACTAAGAACGGGAATAGATCTCTCAAATCCTGGGGGCTCGATCGGATCCTCGTCCTGCTCGACTGGGGGCTCCTCGATCCTTGGCCCTAGGCGATCTTTAACAGTCACCTTCGGTCCAAGCCTTTCCCGCGCCGGTCTCGAAGTAGAAGCATCCACACTAACAGCACAAAGATCACCATAGTCTCTCCTTTCGCGCACCACCTCATACGCCAAGGAGGGCCTTGGCCCGTTCTTTTCCCTCCTCCTTTGATTCTCACGTTCCTGAGGATCATTGGAGCGGTACCATCGTGTATAGAAGTCCGTAACACGACTAGACTCTATATGCTCCGGAACAGCCCAAGTAACGCGGTCCGACCATCCTCGCATCCAAGCATCGATCATTTGGTTGTTTAGCACAACAACCCCTCCAGCCTGAGTATCCTGCTCGGGTATGGTCTGAGCAAGCCCGATTTGCCTCTTCAAGCGCAGAGGATGAATCCACACCCCCCGTTCAAACCCGCACAACATCAACCCACGAGCCGCATTCGCAATGCATCGGCGGTACCAGAATCGCCGTAATACCCCACCAAGACACATACCAACGAATGGAGCTCTCCTTCACGAACCCCGGTAGTAGTTTAGCGAGCGCCTCCCGAAGGTCGGCCCATTCCATCTTTCGCGACGTCGTCGCGCGTATGAAGACACCACCTAGGGGGAGAGCTTTATACACACTTAGCCTCTCCATGAGCCAAATGTTGAGAATCCTAGCGCAACCCCTGTACGAGCTCAGACGATTAGCACAACGGTCGTCTAAACCCAGTATGGTCTCCGCTAGGATCAACGCAGAAGGATCATATCCCCTTTCCATCTCTTCGACAACACGAGCATACCTCGCGTTTCCGAACACTCCATCTGGCATGGACCCCGCAAAAGCATACCGATGAACCAAACAAAAAGCAAGGGCCCTCCGCCTAGAACGGTCCGAAATACTAGTATCTACCTTATTCATATATCGTTGACACAAGAGAAGCATGTTTACCTTGCCTCCCTCAAACAAACCTGCAGCCTGAGCGTTTATCATCCCATGGAAGTTTCGCAACATCCCGTTGTAACAAAGCTCACTCCTTACAACCACAGGAGTAGTCCGTTTCGACCACCCAGCAATGGCTGCAAACTCCTCCATCAAAGGACACACCTCTCCCCCGGGAAACCTAAACACATGCAAGCTAGGATCCCAATAATCTAAGCACGCATCCAGGAAGTCAAGATCGACTTTCATTTGGCGAAAGCCAATAAAAACACCCGCACCATCGTCATACACCGCCTTCTTCATCGCCGGACTTAGTGAGGAAGTCCACCTCTTCAAAAGAGCATCAAAATGCTCCACCATTTTCTAGAATACAAAAAACTTTAATAAATATGCCTAATATATTTATGAGAGCAAAAACTTGTAGTAAAAGAAAAGAAGAGAAGTAATTGTGAATGAGGATTATGGCACGCACCCCCCTTCCTTATATACAAAACATATCACGGAATATGGAAACTCTGCATTACCAGCCACGCCGCCAAACCGCAGCAACATTACATTTCACTTTAGCAAATACGATTCATCCCACGAGTCAACACAAACATTTTCGACATTCATGCAAGCTCATTTCGCATTTAAAATGAACTTTTCGCAAACGCATTTTCACAAGCTAATTCAACATCAATGCATCCCACTCGGGAATCATTTCATTTTTCAACCAAGCTTACCAAACAGGTTCACAACTGCAATCAAGTCCAAAGTTCAAGCTACAACGACATGTACATAAAGGTTCATACAATCTTTATTACACAAGTTCACTCAGGATGACGACGACGATACTCGTCGAACTCATGTGACCGAATCTGCCTCAAATGGCTCTGACACAACTGAGCGGTCTGCTCAGCCCAAGCCATCCTCCACCTGTTGGCTATCCGCCATAGCTTCTTATGCGCCTCCTTAGCCACCTGTGATACACAACACAAAAAACAAACATTTCACATTTTTCTCCATTTTGCCTTAATTTCACTCAAATTAAGCCAAACTTACGGGGAAGTCAAAAGCAAAGCACATTCTCTCCATTTTGCCTTAATTTCACTCAAATTAAGTCAAACTCGAGGGGGGTAACACAAAAACACGACTCTCACAAAGTTTGATCATCGCTATAACTCATACCTCGATCAAACTGGGGGCTCACTCACATATACAAAGACAAAGATACATACCTTCTTCACCTCGCCTGTCCGGTATCCATGCCGCGTCGGTGGTCACCTAAATACGTCGGCAAAGTGAAGGTACGACGGACACCCGACTCGTCGTACTCAACGGTGGTAGGAAAGTCACCAGGCTGCTCCGCCATCTCGGGATCAAATTCCTACAAAACAAGTTCAAAACGCACACGTCAGGGAAATTTTTCGCTAAATTACCTTACGCACCCTCAAACGAAGCAAGCATACCTCAATCGGCCCACAAGCAAGCCGAGATCGAAAGAACCGCCATAGTCTTCCCCAGGACAGAGAAGACTAACCGACTCTCCTTCCCCGTACAACGCCACCCGATCCTGAGTGGAAACCCCTCGCTCAAACAGGACCCTCGGCGGGTCCCTAGGCACCACCGGAGCTGGCCACCCTGCCTGAAAGACCAAACGCTCTCCAAGGTGCCAAACCGGCCCATACGGCGTCGCCAAGTACAGACGCTGGGTCTCTCGCACTGCAAGCCGCGCCCCGATGCCTTCAGGAATGCCCGCATACTGGCCCCACGGGAACGGCACGAACTACAAGTACAAAACAAAAACAAACACTCACAAATACAATCATTTTAAGTACACTCTATTTAAAATGGTTCAAGCACAAACCTGATCAAACTGCATCCGGTTCAGACGATCCCGAACCTCGTCATACGACCAGTTAAACGCCGCCGCGGTTGCGTACCCCAAATGCGACCACGGATATACCGCGGAATAAATCACGGCGGCATGCGGAGAAGCGGCGAGAAAAGGAAAATGGCTAAGAATCCACGACTGCACACACAAAAGACAAAAACATGTTACAAAAGCACGTTACAAAGACAACAAAAAAGACAAAGACAACAAACAACAGTGCACCTAAAACAAAAACAAAATCAACACGTACCTCCATTAAGAATCCAGGCGAGACTAAGGACAGTCTCGACCCTCGATCCATGACCATGGCCTCACGGCATCCATGCGTAAACGAATGCACAAACCCGTAGACGGCGTACCTACCAACGTCCCAATTGCACTCCAATCCAGGAGATGCATAAGGACCGACGCCGACGCCCGCTCGCCCTTATCGCCGAAGTACACGGCGCTGACAAACCACCACAACCACATACGAGCATTACGCCGTCACTCCACTCAGGGGCCATACTCGGTCTTCCCCTCGAAGTACTCCAAGATGTAGCTCGTCTTGAAAGTGTAAGGTGGAGCACCCTCACAAATCACCTCCAAACCACCGCCGATCGCGGCAGTCACAACCTCGTCCACAACGGACGGCGCAAACTCGAAGCTCATGTCACGGTCTCCGAACGGCAGTCCCGTTATGACCGCATACGCAGACAAGGTAATGCCGCCTAAAAACCGCATATGGAACGCCGTCGTGGTGTCCCGACTGTCTGGAAGGCCCCGATCAACATCGGGTTCGCCGTCCGCTTCTTCCTCGCATCTCCCTCCAATGGCCGACCAGCGGGCCAAAAGCACTACGCAAAGACCTAAGCTTGCGCTCTCGAAAGCTTCTCCTCAGCACACATCACGGACGAGGCCCGAGAAGGTCCTCATCGAGCCTTTACGCCAACCCATCGTCGCCGATAGGAAGCGTGTCTCTCCTGAGCAAGTAGAAGGTTATGGTCATCCCAACCCTTGGCAAAGGCCCTGTTCGCGACGTGATTTTCGCGCCTAGAGCTACTCGCTCTGGCGCGACCTCCTCGACCTCCTCCTCGACATCCATCTCAGCCTCCAGCTCATCCACAAACTCTTGAGCATGCTCCTCCTCAGGATCAGGCACAGGCACATTCCTCCCACGACCTCTACCTCGTGACTGACCACGTCTCGTGCATAAGTCACGAGGGTCAGCATCCCTCTCACTACGCGTACGCCTCAAACCACTCGAGCTAGAGGCTCCCTCAGTCCTCGAGCTAGTACTCCTACGAGATTTCGATCTCGTAACACGACTAGAATCTTCCCCTGCAACCAAACACAACCAATACGTACAGCTATAATACATGCAAGCATACAACTTGGCATACACATACACAAATACACACAAATAATACACACATAATACATATACATCCCTTTACACATTACACTATACGCCCTACAGAGCATTTTTAGGCCTAATTCACGATTAAGCCGAAAACCGTTCTCTACACCTCAAAATTACAACTTTATGGTTTCTATGCACCATAATAGTCCCCAACAACAACCCATTGCAAGCAATTGCATTTTGGTCACTCCGATCAAAAACCCCCAATTCGCCTTAATTACTCCGTATAACTACGACTTAAAACGGCGATTTGAAAGCCTTAACTCGGCATTTTCGCAAAACTAACGCTATAGGCATGCTATACACGCTATGGGCATCCTACACCGAAGTTTAATTGAAATTCCGGGTCGGAAAATCCGGGTTCGTTTTCGGGCCCGAAACCTAATTTGGACGTTTTTCACACAAAGACGGTCTAAATCACAATCAATTCACACATACACGTTCACATGGCATAATGCAACACAATGACGTTAATTTCAAGCATTCAAACGGCAAATTTCAAGCAAAACTCGGGATTTCATGCAAAACCCGTCTTTTCAACATTTCAAGGCAAAACTAGCTAATTACAACGACAAATAACGTAAAAGCAAGTTAAAATGGAGCATTACCTGGTTCCATAGCAAGGCAACGCAACGAAAATGAGCAAAAACGGTTGACAAATCGAAAAATGGTGTTTTTTAGAGTGAAAAACCGAAAGAGTATAATGAAGCATAGCCACGGTTTGCTCGTGTTTTATACAGCCCCTACAGCCCTTAGGGGAAACCGCATAAGCTTATGCGGTTTGCCCCATGAACCGCATAAGCTTATGCGGTTTCAGCCCTTGGTTTTTCTCCGGTTTTTCTCGTTTTACGCCTACTTTTGAATTCCTAATTCATCTTGGCCCTAATGCAACTCCAAGCACGTCCCGTGTTTGGGTTAAGGCGTCACCTACAGTCCGCCATACGCGTATATTAAGCATTTAATGTACGGTACAGAAGCAGAAGCATGAACGCTCTTTACGAGCATTACATCATTTTCCCCTCAACGGAAGGCAAGCATATGCAATTACGACTACATAGACACTCCTCGGCGAGCCCAAGCACAAGCACTCTACAATATACACCTAACTCCAAGCATTTCACTCTACATAGACGCTCCTCGGCGAGTTCAAGCATTACGCGGACGCTCTTTCACGAGACCTACACCTACATCCACATGAGCACCCCTACTCAATTATACACCTCACGCATACCCAAACATCTTACAAGCACCTGCACCCCTGCACTTTAGCCCCTTACACACATGCAATACGAAGACATTACAAGCACCAGCACCAAGCATCCGACGACACCAGGCATATACAACGGCACCAACGAACTACAACAAGCACGACGAAGGCACTCTACAGGCCGGCAGGCCCTTACAGGTATGCACGGACCGCCACGTCCTTAAAATGCGCACGCCCCTCCCCGCTAAGCCCGGTTCGAAGTCCTCGTCTCACCCATGGACACATGCTTCGTTCACCGATCAGACGAGACTGTAATGGTCCGGATATGGTCGTGGAGTTTGACTAGCGCTCTAGTCCGAGCTCAGTCAAACTGGGGGCTCTGTGGATACCCATATCCGTACCCTCCCAAACAAAACCCTGTGATGTATCACGGACTTCTATTATGCACGCTTTAACGTTGACTTAAACGGTTCTAACTAATGTCGAATTCATTTTGAGTCATTTTGAAATGTTAAAATGATTTAGGTCGCTTCACATCACACTTAAATAAACGTTCATTTTGTCCATTTGGAGTCTAGCTAGGTCCTTGTCCTGCTTCATTTGGCATAAGCTTCGCATTTGCACTACAATTAGCCCTTTTACATTAACAAGGTCTAATTCAGCATTCCTAAATTCCTAAATTTAGGCCCGGTGGCTAAATCTTCCCTTTAGCCCCCTCTTACACAAAATACGGCTTCACGTCTTATCTTATTTCACAAAAACTATGCAAATACACCCTTTTCATTTTTCCGGGTCTCGGGCCCGAAACCGAGCCCAAACCCAGCCTTTGGCCCGCACTCCAAAGCCCTAAACATCACAAGATATCTCAGAAATATCCTAGGGGTTTTCTTGAGCTACACGTTCGAGATTATCTCGTAATCTTTCAAGGATATAATTCAACCGAAACTAGGAAACTAGGCTAAAACCACACCCTCAAACCGCATAGGCTTATGCGGTTTGGGGAGGCAACCGCATAAGGCTATGCGGTTCCTAGGCCTGTTTTTATCCCCGGATTTCCTAATTTCTCCGAGGTTTTTAGTATATATACACCCATATACCCCGACCTCAAATCATCAATTTCTCTTCAGAAAACACAATTTACACCTACCTTTCACATCTTACACCCTTCTACAAAACTCTCACAAAAGCCTCAAGCACTCAAATCCTTGAGGTCAACACACCATCCCGTGTTGAATTCATCCTCCTTTTAAGTTCAAGAATCGAAGCTCTGCCCAGATCTGAAGCGTCGGGACAAGGTAGGTACCGATCCACTTGGATCAAAGCTTTTTCTTATTTTCTATGGACTAACAAAGGGGTCTACACTTTGGCGCTCCCGGCTTTGGCACCAGTAGCTTGCACTCCAAGTGTTCTATTTACTTCGGGTACACTCCATATCCGATGACACGCCAAAGTCGCATAAGCAACCGACCTTATAAAATAAACCAATGGACAATTGAACTTTATTTTATTTGCATGCATCTTGCACCTTCTTATTTTGCATTTAAATCAACTTAAACAATGAATTCGACCTTTAACTGAACCGTATTCGTTAACAAGTTAAACATGCTAAACTGAGGGTTTTAATCAATCTTTTTGCATCTGCATCTGCATTCTTTTACAAACTTATCGCACTTGTACGTAGCGATAACATTAGTTCAAATATCATCTTACAAGGATTGTTCTAGGTCAGTAGAGGCTATTTTTACATAGGCTTTTCTAAAATGTTTTCATCAATCATTATTTGAATTAACTCTTTTTCTAAAGTACCCTCACCCCGAATCCAATCTGGTTTCACAACCTTAGATCTAGGGGTGGCGGCGTGCTCCAAAATCTAGGACATGTTTTTAACTTAGAACATGGTAGCAGGTTCCTAATTTCCGCGATAATTAGGTGGCGACTCCATAACAGTTCTTAAAGGTTTTTCCAACTTAATCTTTTTTAACTTTAAAATCCGCCCTTAAGCAAGACGCCGAGTTTGGTCCCTCGACGCGGTTCCCGGGTTCCACACTTACGAGACATGTGAATCATGTTTAATGGGTAAAATGACAAAAACACCTTTTCTAGGAAAGGGTACTCGGGCAAATGACTTATTAGGTCTTATACACACGGATGTATGTGGACCTATGAGCACGATAGCTAGAGGAGGGTATTATTACTTCATAACTTTTACCGACAATTTAAGTAGATATGGTTATGTTTACTTAATAAGGCAAAAGTCGGAATCTTTTGAGAAGTTTAAAGAGTTCCAAAATGAAGTCGAGAATCAGCTTAGTAAGACTATAAAAGTCATTCGATTAGATCGAGGTGGTGAGTACATGAGTCAAGAGTTTGATTATCATCTTAAGGGTCGTGGTATAGTATCATAATTGACCCCTCCTGGAACGCCACAACTAAACGGCGTGTCTGAAAGGAGAAATCGAACATTGTTAGACATGGTTCGATCTATGATAAGTCAAGCTGAACTTTCAGTATCATTTTGGGGACATGCTTTAGAGACTGCTGCCTTTACACTGAACAGAACACCGTCCAAAGCGGTAGAAAAGACTCCATATGAGATATGGAAAGGGAAGGTCCCTAATTAGTCTTTTCTCAAGATTTGGGGATGCGAAGCTTATGTCAAACGCTTGGTGTCTGACAAGCTTGCTCCAAAGTCTGATAAGTGTCTCTTTGTCGGGTATCCAAAAGGGACACATGGCTATTGCTTCTACAATCGTTCCGAGAACAAGGTATTTGTGGCTCGGAATGCTTTCCTCTTAGAAAGAGAATTTTTTTCCAAGAGAAAGAGTGGGATTAAAATAGATCTTCAAGAGATCGAAGAGCCACAAATTGATGATCCTATCTTAGAGAATGAGGAGAATCAGGAAGTTTTAGAAATTGTCCCTGTGGTTCAGCTTGTTCATAGGTCGAGTAGGGAAAGTCGCCAACCTGATAGGTATCTTGGATACTTCATCACAGATGGTGAAATATTACTTTTAGATTGTAATGAACCTACTACCTATAATGAAGCTTTGGCGGGACCCGACTCCGATAAATGGCTTGAGGCCATGAGATCCGAGATGGAATCCATGTACGAAAATCAAGTTTGGAATTTGGTTGACTTGCTTGACGGTGCAAGGACAGTCAAATGCAAGTGGGTTTTCAAGGTGAAAACTGACACGGAAGGAAACGCGACTGTTTTCAAAGCAAGGTTGGTTGCAAAAGGTTTTACTCGAGTTCATGGTATTGACTATGACGAGAACTTTTCTCCCGTCGCTATGCTTAAATCCATTCGGATTATCCTAGCCATAACTACGTATTTCGATTACGAAATATGGCAAATGGATGTAAAAACCGCCTTTTTAAATGGTTTATTGGAGGAGGATGCGTATATGACACAACCTGAAGGTTTTGTAGATCCTTAAAATGCTGAGAAGGTTTGCAAACTTCTGAAATCCATTTATGGATTGAAGCAGGCATCACGGAGTTGGAATCTTCGTTTCAACCATGTAATCCAAGAGTTTGGATTTTCTAGGTGTGAAGAAGAACCTTGTGTATACAAGAAATTCAGTGGGAGTAAGGTTACCTTTCTTGTTCTGTATGTCGATGACATACTACTCATTGGAAATAACGTTCCTCTGCTAGAGTCCGTGAAGGATTGGCTACGGAAGAATTTCGCAATGAAAGATTTAGGGGAAGCACAATACATATTGGGCATTAAGATCTATAGAGATAGATCAAAAAGAATGTTAGGACTTAGTCAAACTACCTATCTCGATAAGGTACTTGATAAGTTTAACATGAAAGACTCTAAGAGAGGCTTTCTACCCATGGGTCAAGGCATACATCATAGCAAGACTCAGTGTTCAGTGGGAGCTAATGAGCGAAGCAAGATGAGTAGGATTCCTTATGCATCTGCAATAGGATCTATCATGTATGCGATGATATGTATGCGCCCCGATGTCTCGTATGCTTTGAGGATGACGAGCAGGTACCAATCAGATCCAGGTGAGAAACAATGGACCGCCGTTAAGAATATCCTGAAGTACCTTAATAGGACTAAGGACAGATTCTTAGTGTACGGTGGAGAGGATAAGCTAAGTGTCCTAGGGTACACTGATGCTAGCTTCCAGACAGATAAAGATGACTTCAGATCACAGTTTGGATTCGTCTTTACTCTTTATGGAGGAGCTGTTAGTTGCAAGAGTTCGAAGCAAACGACCATTGCCGATTCTACTTCAGAAGTTGAGTACATAGCTGCCTCAGAGGTAGCAAAGGAAGCAGTATGGATTCGAAAATTCATCACTGAGTTGGGTGTTGTCTCTAGCATTGCCGACGCGGTAGTTCTCTATTGTGATAATAGTGGAGCTATTGCTCAAGCGAAAGAGCCTAGAGCACATCACAGATCCAAACATGTGCTCAGAAAGTTTCACCTTATTCGAGAGATCATTGATCGAGGTGATGTGACTGTTTGCAAGGTCGACACGGATGCCAATGTGGCAGATCCATTAACTAAACCCCTATCGCAGGCAAGGCACGAGGTGCTTACAGCTGCTGTAGGCATCAAGCGCAGTGTAGAATGGCTATGATATAATTGTTTTAAATTTGATTGTAAAACAATTGTTATGCTCATCTTATATGATATTTAATCATTAATCATTCAATCTTGGTTTAATTGAGTGATGTCCAAAATAATTTTGTCTCCAAATAGGTTGTCAGATCATTGACAAGGCTAAGTCGTATCACCTTATCAAAATAAACCTACAGAACAACTAACTAGTAGCTAGCAGTAAGCAGGGTCGAATCCACAGAGAAACGGGGTAGCTATAAGATCACTTAGCTAAACTTTGGTTATCTCAAGGGTAATAATCAATGTAAGGAATAAGAACTAAACTAAGAGCGAATAATAAAAAGAAGTAAAAGTATATGTGAGAAAGATTAGGGCGTCGGGTTCAATATGACATCAATTTAGGAACTCAACTCAATAAGAAATAATAATCAAATGAAGCTGTGCAAGCGACTAGGTTTAAGAATACGCTCTCTCGAGTCAATATTAACCTTTAGCAGATTTAGCGGGCTCTCGCAACTTCCTAAACCTAACTCATCAAATACGCGTAAGTCTAGTTTCAATTAGGCTTTCGTTCTTAAATCAAAACTACCAAGATTCAATTCAATTTAGGCGTCCCTAAGTTCAATTGATAATATAAATGCGTAGGAAGAAATCAACTTGCACAATCTCAATCAATCAAGCAGTTAAAACTTGTTCCTGAACTAATTTCACAAATCACCCTAAACCCTAATTATAAAATTAGCTACTCATGATAAAGGAATAAACAAAACAATAATAATAATAATGCATGATGACTAAAATAAAAGTAATAGAAATTAAACCTGGAATAAATCTTGAAATTGCAAAGTAAAGATCAAATCTTGAAATTAACTAATCTAAGTGTTTTGAAGAGTTTTTAGAGAGATAAATTAAACTAGGTCTAAACTCAAACTAAAATAAAGCATAAAAGAAAACATCATCCGTCCTAAAGTATTTATACCAAAACTACCAAAAACAATTCGGAGTAAAACAATCGAAGTCGGCGTAAATAACACCCTAGCCGGCCGGCCGGCTGCCGGCCTGGCTGAACCAGCCGGTCCCATTGACTTGGGTCGGGCTTCAATCCTCATCAAATTCCTTCGTGACTTATTTGTGCCTTCAATTCTTTGGTCTCCTATTCGTATTCCCGAGCTTCCGTATAAGCTCGAGCTTGGTCTTCAGGTCCGGTACTCGTACGTGCTCTACTCGACTCGGGTTTTGGCTCAGGACCGCCAAAACCAGCAAAATATAAATTGGAACAGCAGTACCGCAATATAAAGCAAATGGCTCATAAAATAGTAATAGACTTAACTAAATGCAAACTAAATGCGACTAGACCGGGGGCACATAATCTATATGATTAGCACACATCAATCATGTCTGGGCAATGAAACCCTATTATGGCGAACTGGAGAAGTTAATTATAGTTGTCCCTAGTCAGGTTGTCAAGTAGGGATATTGATGACCCATAATGACTAGTATGTGAGTTGATTAACGATCTCGATTCATGATCTAGGACGTTGGACGTCCAAGTCATTCATATGGATACACGATGGTTCGTGTATTGGACTGACCCGCAGTGAGAATTCTGTAAGTCTTAGAAGTCATTAGAATATCTCACTATGACTTGGAGTCGGTTACTTAGACCTGAGTCTATCGCATAGAACTTGTACGAAGATTAGTTTGTTTTTACAGTGTCCAACGCCATGCCGTGAAAGGGGGTTATAAAGGCACTTGTTGGGTGGCTATGAAACGTATGGAGGAACATGGATAGACAAGATGGGATTGTCCTCCTAATTTTTAGATTAGGATTGGGTGTCTCTAGGCCACTTGGAGAGTTGAAACTGTTAAATGCGTGGCCACGCTCGGATGGATTGACCGAACAATCATCTGGTGTACAGTTTAGCTCACAGTCCAAGGAAACCTGAAATAGACATAGGGGTGACTTGACACTTACCTTATGTTCAGGCGAGACATTAAGAGACAAGGGAATTGAAGATGCAGATCTAGCTCGTTTGCACACTTGTTTCGGACAAGTGGGAGATTGTTGGGGATACTAGGTGTCCGTCAACAATTCTACATTAACTTCGTAGAAGTCATGGACCAAATATGAGATTATGATAATCGGATAAATTGGGTGGTTATAATGTCTTGCTAGAGGCCGCTTATGATCTGAGTGTTTAGAATATTCTACCAATTTAGTTCGGTCCAATTGGGTCACACAACGGTACCCTAATGGATTTATATACGGTTAATTGACGTAATTAAATTAACCCGAGAACTTGTGTTTATACCGTAATCTATACTAGATTACAGAAACGGTCTCGTAATGCGTGTGGTGTGACACATGGCACACAAGTGTGCTTGCATTGGCCACTTAAAAGGTGGTGTGTGATTGGCCAACATGTTGGTGCTTCTTGGTTGGCTTGTTTTGAGCATGCACTTTTATTGGTCCTTTAACTAATGATTATGTTGGAGCTAATTATGAATATATGCTCAAAAATGTGCAGCAAACTAGTGAGCATTAGATGCAAAACAAAACATACTACACACACACAAAAGCACCGAGAAAAGGAAGAAAAATACAAGGGAGAAAGACTAGGTTTTCCTCCATTGTTACTAAGCTCAGAGCTTAGTTTTCAACATACAAGTTCACTTATACTCTCCTACGGTTCTAGTAAACTAAAGGAGGAGAAATCCAAGGGTACTAGTGGACTTCAATTGAGGAGCAACATTTGAGGCTCTCGGGTTAATCTCGACATACCGGTGGTAATCACGCTACGAGGGTATAATCTTCTAACTTAAGCTTGTTTACATATGATTCGATCTTATTTTAGTGTCTTATTTATTCCGCCTTAGTATTAGACACACCTTCAGTTGCCCTTTTTGACGGGTTGCCTGCGACGTAGCAATTTGGGCAAGCTGCGTCTCGAGATGTTTAACGGCCTGATTCGTCTCCATTTGCATCTTTTTCAAGGCCATCATCATTGTGCGCATCTCGGCAAAAGGGTCACTCGCGACTGGTGGTGGCCGCGGCGGAGGAGCATAAGACGGATTATAAGCTGGGGCACCTGAATTACCAGCTCGAAAAGGCGGAGGAACATAAGGTTGCGGACTCGGATTCAACACATTCTGACTTTGGTATGAAAAATTAGGATGATTGCGCATCCCCTCATTATAAGTGTTAGAATAGGGGTTGCCCTACTGAGACTGGAAAGCATGAACCTGCTCCATCCATGTACGGCAATCCTGAAAATAATGTCCATGCTCCCCGCAATGCTCACAAATCGGGGTGGGTGAAGAAAAACGATGACCCGCTGCATTTACCTTGTACACAGGTTTAGATGATGAACCTGCGACTTTAGGATCTTTTGCTTCAGCGAGTTCCTTGAAGAATTTGCGTGTTCTGTGAAGAGTGCGCTCAGGTTCAGAATCAAACGAGAGTAATTCCCGAGATTATCTGCGCATAAACAAAACTACAAGGAAACGATAAGCAACGGTCTCAAGGAACTAGTGTCCCTTGAGACTAGAGAAATAACCTAAACTAAGCAAAAATAAAACTAGCCTAACTGTTTACCCGGCAACGGCGCCAAAATTGACAAGGCTAAAGTCGCATCACCTATGTCAAAGTAAGCCTACAAAACAACTAACTAGTAGCTAGCAGCAAGCAGGGTCGAATCCACAGAGAAACGGGGTAGCTATAAGATCACTTAGCTAAACTTAGGTTATCTCAAGGGTAATAATCAATGTAAGGAGTAAGAACTAAACTAAGAGCGAATAATAAAAGGAGTAAAAGTGTATAAGAGAAATATTAGGGCATCGGGTTTAATGTGATATCAATTCAGGAACTCAACTCAATAAGGAATAATAATCAAATGAAGCTATGCAAGTGACTAGGTATAAAAATACGCTCTCTCGAGTCAATATTAACCTTAAGCAAATTTAGCGGGCTCTCGCAACTTACTAAACTCAACTTATCAAATACGCGTAAGTCTAGTTCTGATTAGGCTTTCGATCTTAAACCAAAACAACCAAGGTTTAATTCAATTTAAGAGTCCCTAAGTTCAATTGATAATAAAACGCCTGGGAAGAAATCAACTTGCACAAGTTCAATCAATTAAAACAATTAAAACATGTTCCGAAATCAATAATCACAAATCACCCTAAACCCTAATTTGAAAATTAGCTATGCATGATTAGAACTAAAGCAAAATAATAATTATTAAACATGATAAAAGAAAAGCAATTGAAATTAAACCTAAAATTAATCTTGAATTAAAGTAAAGATCCAATCTTCCAACTAAACTAGTAATTGAGAGTTTTTTAATGAGAGAAGAAACTAAGTCTAAAACTAAAACAGTAAAATAAAGCATGAGTTTAAGTCTAGATAGGTCGAAATTAGGTATTTATACAACTTTCCAAAGATTAACTCGGACAAGAATCAAAGCGGACGAAAAAAGCCTATTTATTTGCCCACTTTCTTTATTTGCCCACTTTCTTTATTTGAGGTTGCGATGTGTGCATTTATGTGTGCCGTTGCGATGTGTGCATTTATGTGTGCCGTTGCGATGTGTGCATTTATGTGCCCACTTTCTTTATTTGGACCTACAAACCTTGTCCCATGCTACCGAAGGAACCCGGATATTATCCACCCCTCCATCCCACAAGAAATTCCGAAAAATCGAATCAATCCTCAACAAAATTCCTTTTGGAATGAGGAACATACTTGCCCAATAATTATATAAAGTAGATACCACAGACTGAACAAGTACTAACCTGCCAGCATATGACAACCTCTTAGCACCGAGACTTCTAACACGGGCAACAACTTTATCTATTAAAACAGCACAATCGGCCTTCTTGAACCGTCCTGTAGTTATAGGGACTCCCAAATACTTAAAGGGCAACTGACTTTCAGTGAAACCAGAAATGGAAGATGTCATTCTTCACATTCTCCTTAACACTATTAAAGTACACTTTTGATTTACTAGGACTCATTTTCAGACCCGAAGCTCGAGAGAAAGAAGAAAAGGCCGGTAAAAGCACCAAAATTGAAGAAGCATCCCCTTTGCAAAATAAATGAAGCTCATCAGCAAACCTAAGGTGAGTTAATTATACCTGTTTGCATAAGGGATGGTACTGAAATTTCATTCTCTCTGTTGCACATTTTAGAATCCTACTGAAATATTTCATAGATAGAGTAAAAAGAAGGGGAGAGATAGGATCACCTTGTCGAAGACCACTCTTACCATTAAAGAACCCAAAAGTCTCACCATTAAGTGAAAAAGAGTACGATGTTGTCGTAAGACAATCCATTACCAACAACATGAAATGTTAAGGAAAATTAAAGGCCCTCAAGAGACCCCTTATAAAACTCCAACTAACCGAATCATACGCCTACATCAAGTCCATTTTAAACATACACCTTGGAGAGACAACTTTCCTATTATATAAACGAACTAAATCTTGGCAGATTAAGATGTTTTCGAGGATGCTCCTCCCTTTGATAAAGCCGGTCTGATTAGGGCTGGACCAAATCCGGCAGAACAACACTAAGACGAGCACGTATAATTTTTTCTAAGCACTTGAATATGACGTTGCAACACGCAATAGGTCGAAATTGTGTGACACTCTTAGGTCTCTCGCATTTAGGAATAAGAGTAAGAATAGTGGTATTCAACTGCTTCAGCAATTTCCAACCGTCATACATGTCAATTACTGCCTCACTAATGTCTTGCCCAATGATACTCCAAGCGTCCATGAAAAAAGCACTCGTGTAGCCATCTGGACCAGGTGATTTACCGTTAGGATCGTAAAGGAAGTCCTTTGAACCTCTTCCTTAGTTATTGGATTTTGTAACTGACACAAATGCTCATCAATAAGTCGTCCCACTTTTCACAATATCATCAATCACATCTTCTGTAGAAATATCAGACCCGAAAAGTTGTCGATAATATGACAGAAAAGCATCCTAGATAGCCTCTGGTTCAGTACATTCAACACCATTCATGTCCGAGATAACTAACACCTGATTACGCATGACTCTACTTTTGATTACACCATGAAAATACTTCGTGTTAACATCACCATCAGTAGACCATTTAACCTTTGTCTTCTGACTCAAGAAAGATGCACTAGCAGCCTGTAGTTCAACATACTCCTTACTAGCAGCGATTTCCTTTTCAATCCAACATTGGTCACCAGGATGTTCAGCCACTTTCATCTGAATGTATTCCAAATTCTGCAAAGCCATTGCCGCCGTGTTTTCTACATCAGCAAAATATTCCTTGTTAAACTGTCGTAGGTAAGTCTTCAGACGCTTCAACTTACTGACCACCTAGAACATCTTGGTCCCCTGTATCTCCATATCCCACCATTCTTTCATCCTATCTAAGAAAACATCAGTTTTTCCCCACATATTCCAGTACTTAAAAGCCTGCTTCTCCTTGTAACAACATCTCGACAACTCACAACACAAGGAGTGTGATCAAATATCCCCTCGGTAGGAAATGCGCCACCATCCCTAACATTTGAGTACACCATTCTAAGTTGACCAAGACCCTATCAAGACGACTATAGATCCTTGTACTAGGAGCCTGTTTATTATTCCAAGTGTAGAAAGCTCCCATTGCAATACAGTCAACCAACCTACATATATCCACGCACTAACGAAAATCATCCATATCCTTCTCATTAGTATGACCTCCAAGTCTCTCTATAGGGGATAAAACACAATTATAATCTCCACAAACAACCCATGGAGCATCCAAGCCGTGCGCTATATTCTCAAGTTACTTCCATAAAAGTCTTATCTCATTCATATCATTAAAAGCATAGATCATAGTCAAGTAGAATTGTTTACTAAACACCAAATCCTTTACACACATATGAATCCCTTGAGCTGGATACTCCAAGAAATCCACATTGAACACCAGAGGATTCCACACTATTCAAACTCTATCTCCCCTATGCCACCTAATATTAGTATATAAACTCCGTCTATCTAGAAGAAAACCATTTAAATTTTGAATCTTTGTCTCCAGGAGACCAAACAAACCCACTTTTTGATGATTAATATACCATTTGATAGTTCTTTGTTTAGTGAGTTTGTTCAATCCCCTTACATTCCGTGAGTTTGTTCAATCCCCTTACATTCCAAAAACCAAAAGAATTCATCCCTCACCACGAGGGTGGGGAGGAAGCCCACTTGTCCCAATACCTTCCGTGGGTGTGCTGGAGCTATTTAAAGCCTCAAGAAACGACTGCTGACCAAATTTAACGTTACCGAAACGACCATCACTACCCTCATGCCTACTCAAATGAAGAACATGCCTAACATGTGCTCTACCTGTTGAAAAGATACTATTCTTATGTCATACCATCGGAGTAGCCTCTACAATAGAATCAACCGTTATATGTACAATCGTTTCCTCTGCCACGGCCCTCTCCTGCACAGCTATATCCTCAACCCTGGTCGCTTGAACTTTTGGCTTCCACACTTTCATTGGCACCTGTGGGATTGGCTGCTTCATCTTTCGACAGTCAGCCTACAAATGCTCTATGCCCTTACAATATTGACAGGTCATAGGCTTCCACTCATATTCTGTCTTAACCTCCACCAAACCTTCTTTTTCATCCAAAAATTGGACTTGTCACACTTAATAAAAGAACCAATCGAACCTACAATGCGAGGAAAACCCTTCCCCCAAAATTTCAGAGGAAGTTTATATAATCGCACCCATACTGGAACAGAATGAACCTCATGTTTATTCATATCACAATCAACGAACCATTCCTTCACAATTACAGGTTTATTATCAAACAAATAATGACCTTGCTGTAAAACTCGATCTTTATCTTCACTACTCACAAAACGAACAATGAAGACGCCATTCGGAAGAAAAGCAATTTTTTCAACCTCGAATCTGCCCCAAATTCTACGAACGAATCCCTCAATTACTTTATTAGGAGGATTCGCTCCTAGGACAAAGCAAAAGACTGAATTCTTCCAATACTCAATTTTCTCCTGGACGTCTTCCATTATGAATTGAAGCAGCGCAGGCGGCTCCTTAAGAATCACCTCCAGACCAGCCGATATACCCCAAGAAGACCCCTCACCACCATTAATTAACGCCCCCAAATCTAATGAAGGTATCCCAATGATTTCATGTACCCCTTTTTCTTTGAGTCTATCCGTACTTGTTGGCCCTTTGTGCACATTTAAAACTTGGAAATCCTCTTAAGTCGAAGAAGCCGGTAGATCAAATTTATTGCCATTGAAAGAAGATTTGTTTTGATTTTTTTGATTGTTTTGAGTTTTTGGATTAGATTTAGCTTGAGAAATCGAAGGAGATGCACTACTTTTGGCAGTCACCATTTTAGCCGAAGAACCCTAACTTGCTCCTTCTCTTTCTATCTCTTCAACCATTGTTTTTTTTAATTAAAGTAAACTTCACATCTCAAAAATTTAATAAGCTTGATTTGTTAGGAGTTTTGGAGACTAGAGTTAAGGACAACAAGGCTTCTACTATAGCTAAGTCTAGATTTAAGGGTTCGAGTTTCTTTTACAATTATGATAGTCATTATAATGGTAGGATTTGGCTCATTTTCAATCCTAGAGAGTTCAAGGTAGTGATGCTTCATAAGGGGGGTCAATATATACATAGTAGGGTTACTCACTTTACTACACAGTGTGCCTTTGTGATGATTATGATCTATGGTATTAATGATGGATTGGGGAGGCAAAGACTTTTGTCTCAACTTTGATCAATTGGGCAGTGTGTTCAGAGTAGCTGGGTTGTTCTGGGTGACTTCAACGTTGTGAGAACTAAAGATGAAATGCTTGGAGGGAATCCTCCTTGTCAGAAGAATATGGATGAGTTGAATGTTTGTATTCACAATTGTGCTCTTCTTGATATGAAAGATTGTGGATACCCGAATCCGTACCTCCCACACAAAACCCGATGATGTAACCAGGACTTTTAACACCTATGCTTTAATATGACTTATACGGTACGAAATGTCGAAAACAGAGTTAAGAGTTAAAGATTCTAACATGAGTCGAGACACTAATATAACTTAACTAACGTCCTTTGGTTCACATAGGTTTTAACCCTCTACATTTCACAACACATGCATACACTATCTAAGCCCTTTTCTTACAAACGCCCTTTGTAGCTCTTCTAAAATCCTAAATTTAGGTTCGGTGTCCCAAAACCACCGTTTAGCATCCTCATACACAAAAACAAAGCACATGTCTAAGCTTAACACACAAAATACACCCAAAATGGCATATTTCACATTTTTAGGTCTCGGGCCCGAAACCGAGCCTAATCCGCTTTGGACACGCCTTACGTGGTCCTAAGCCCTCACAAAGTATAAGTCAATTCATTGCACAAAATGCACAAAAATCATTTCATTGCATAAAAATGCACAAAAATTTGGACGAGTATAATTTGGACGAAAATGCACAAAAATCATCCCAAATCACCCACATTTCACACCTACATGCAAATATAGCATAATACAAAGGAATAGCATCATTTCATTGCAAGCAAACGATAAATTTCAAGCACAAAAGCGGTTTTTCACAAAAAACGTCTTTTCAACATTTCTAGCTAAAATTAGCTAAATACAACATCAAAACGCATAAAAACAAGATGAAATGGAGCATTACCGTGTTCCATAGCAAGGTAATGTAAAAGAAATGATCAAAATCGGTCGAGAAATCGCAAAATGATGTTTTTAGATAGAAGATACCGCAAATGAGAGTAATACCCATTCACGGCTGCCCTCTCCTCTTTATAAGACTCACTTTGCCCACGAAGGAAACCGCAAGGGCCTTTGCGGTTTGCTCCCAAAACCGCAACCCTCTTTTGCGGTTTGCCCTCTGGACTTTTTCTCCTGTTTTTCGTTTTTGGACCTATTTTTGGATTCCTAATTCATTTTGGCCCGAATTTAATTCTTTATACGTCCCGTGCCTTGGGTTAAAGCGTCACCTACAGTCCGCCAGACGCGTATTAACATTTAGTACGCGACACAAAAGCAGAAGCACGACACTCTTTCACGAGTTTTGAAGCATTAGCACTCCTACATTCCCTACGGAGTTCAAAGCATTTTACATCCCTAGTGGATCATTACACTCTACATCCCCGGTAGATCTATGCAACACATCATTTCTCTGTGGATCATACTTTTTCTAGTGGGCCGCTATTACACATGCACATTCCCAACGGAACATCATTTTTCCGCCGTGCCCCAGAGGAAGGTGAATACATACAATAGCAACTACATAAGCACTCCCTAGCGAGTCTAAGAACTTACGCAGCATGAGCATTTTAGAAACACATCTACATAAGCATCTGAATTTACAACAACATCTGCAAAAGCACTATACATCTACATAGGCGCTCCTCAGCGAGTCCAAACAACAAACACACTCCCAGGCGGAAAAGTACTCCCCAGCAGATGCACACTAAGCACCGGCGCTCCTCGGCGAGACCAAGCAACTGTACAAGCACAACAACGACAACAACACTACGTAACAGCACAACAGCAACAAGCAAGGAAGGGCATTCAGCGGGCCGACATGCCCTTATAATATGCACGCACCGTGATGTCCTTAAACGTGTTATCCCGTCCCGGATAGCCCGGTTTGGAGTCCTCGTCTCACCCATGGACACATGCTCCTTTCCGCTGATAGTAGCGAGACTGTGATGGTCCGAATACTGTCGTGTAATTTGACTATCGCTTTAGTCCAAGCTCAGTCAAACTGGGGGCTCTATGGATACCCGTATCCGTACCCTCCCAAACCAAGCCTTGTGATGTAACGGACTTTTAACATGCATGCTTTAACGTTGTCTTAGATGGTATTAATTATGTCGAATTCTAATTAAGTCGTTTAACAGTCAAAGTGAGTCGAAATGTGCCATGACGCTTAAATAAATGTCATTTGATTCTTTTAAAGTCTAGCATGATTCGCGTCTCGCTTTGGCCGGCATGAGCATCGCCTTTGCAATTTAATTGGCCCTTTTACATTTACAAGGCCCAATTCGATCTCCTAAATTCCTAATTTTAGGCCGGTAGCTAAAACTGCTATTTAGCATTTTCATTTGTACAATACGACGTTGCAGGTCTTCCCATTTCAAAATATACAACAACATGCACCCTTTTTACATTTTTCGGGTCTCGGCCCAAAAAACGAGCTTGACCCATTATTGGCCCGTTTTCCCTAGGCCCAGGTCTCTCACAAAATATCTTGTATAGCTCTAAAACATTATACTCGGTATTCTTGAGGTACAAGCAAAATATTTCCAAAATACGTTAAACCGGATTTAGGAAATACGACATATTGCCCGACCCCCAAACAGCAAGAGGTATTGCGGTTTAGCCAGCCTGGTTTTTTTCGGGTTTTTCCTAATTTCGTCGTAGTCTCTACTATAAATACCCCTGAACCCCAACACAATTCACATCATCAATTCACAAGCTTTCTTACAGCATACACACACATACAACTCACAAAAGCGTCACGCACTAAATCCTTGAATTCTTCACACATCCCGTGTTGAATTCACCCCCTTTTGTTGAAGCGAAACTCTGCCGGTTTCGAAGATCGAGACAGGTATGTCTTGATCCAGCTTGGATTAAGTTCTTTTTCTTTGCTTTCAGACTTACAAAGGGTCTACATTAGTGCCCAACTCGGCTTTGGTTCGTGAGCCCCTTTTTCAAAAGGCGGACTTGCAACTCGAATGCATTCCATTCGTTTTATCCTCACCAAAGTCGCATAAGCAATGCCCCCTTAAAATAAACCAAACGGACTTTATTTTAAGTTTATGCATTAACTATCCTCTTCTTGCATTAAATCAACTTAACAATGAATTCAACATTAACTGTACCGTTTTCGGTAACAAGTTTAAGCATGCTTAACTGAGGGTTTTAAACAATCTTTTTGCATATGCATTCATACACTCTTTTTGCATTTAATATCGCACTTGTACGTAGCGAATTAATTAAGCTCAAACATCACTAATGGATTGTTCTTAGGCTAGTAGTGGCTATTTTTCAAAATAGGCTTTTCTGTAGATACCCATATCCGTACCCCCCAAAAGCAAACCCGATGACGAAAAGGACTTTTCATGCATGTTTTAAATAAGACGAAACGGTACATAAGTGTCTAAAACATTTTAGTCATTTTTAACGTATTAATCTGAATTTGCATATTTCGTAAAAATGAATATTAATTTAGTCATTTTAATCGTAAGTCGACACAATACGCACAAGCACTACACAAAGACGCCTCACAAAAATGGCCCAAGAACACAAAAACGACCCATACCCATAAAAGGGCCCAAGCACCCGAGCGGGCCAAAATGCGTCCCGGGTCACATTCTTACAAAACAAAAACCCACAAAGTCGTAAAATAATACGCTACAATATTATTTTACTTCGAGCCAAGATCGAAAAACACGACGAAAAAACCGAAACACAAAACCGAAACACGAAACACGAAACACGAAAATCGGAACAAGGCCAAGTTGATCCAACAACTTGATCAAATTGATCAATTTGCAGCCCCCAAAATCAGAAAACATTGCAGCATAGCCTTACACACCTACGATAACGTATTACGGCGCAACAAATTTGTCAGAATAAAGGGGAAAATCGCCAGAATACAGGCGATTTACCAAAGAATCGCCAGACTTCTGGCGATTTTTTGGTCATCCCCTGGCATTCTGGCGATTTTCTGAAGAATTGCTAGTTCTCTGGCGATTTTCTGATCAATTAGGCATAAAACACGAAGCATTTGCTATAAATAGTAGCCCTTATTCATTCATTTTCATCACCAATTAACATCATCAACTCTTACAACAATCAAAAACGAATACCTACGATAATACTTATAATCAATTCGATTCAATACTTATACTCACAAAAAGCCTCTCGCACTTATAAATTTCCACTCTAAAAACCGTCTTTGCATTTCAAGGTAAAGAAACTTTACCTTCCGATTGGACGTTCGAGACTTATAGGGTTACTTTAACCCACCCCGATATTGGCATTAACGAACTCAGATTCGCAATACGATTGTAGTAATTCAATCAAATGATTCGCCTAAACCTCGCCAATATCGCATAAATAAACGACTCAAAATCACTAAATTAAGCACCCACTTTTACATTATGCAAATTCTCGATTCATGCATTAAATTACGACTAAAACACGGATTCGACATTTAACTGTACCGTTTCATATAGTCTTTTAAACATGCAAAACCGAGGGTTTTACAAAATCTTAGAATTGAACACAAGTCGGAGAATAACGTTTAGTTATTAATTCAAATACAATGAATTAGTAATTTTACGTATATTTCCTATAGCAAATCGTCATAGCTTTGACGGCTTACATTTATTTTACATATTTATCGAGTCATACATTTGCATTTGTACGTAGCGTCCTATTAGCCCAAATATCGAAATTAAAGCATATGTTTTCAAATTAGTAAAGACTACTTTTAAGTAGGCCTTTTTATTGCAGTTTTCAATATACTTTGTCAAAACTTTAAAAGGGTAACCTCACTCCTAATCCTCTCTGGTTTCACAATAGCCTCAGAAGGATAGGTATCGACGCACCTTGAAATCTGAGACCTTCGCATCTTATGATTTTAAGATGCGTTGAATAGGTTCCAAATTCCTTTAATATTTGGTGGCGACTCCAAAAACACGTTTTAAAAGGATTTTTATATTTCTTTTTATTATATTCACATGCAATGACATTCCCCCTTTAAACAAAAGAACGCTCGAGCGAGTTGAGCTAAGCAAAGCAGCCAAAACCGAAGCTTAGCGCGCCCGAGCGAGCTTCTTGCAAAATTTATCATTCAAATTCATTTTTCCCGCGCCGTGCATTCCGCCCCATGACACGTATCGAGGGCGGGCGCGAGCGGGGCGTCGAGAAGGATCCCAACCCAGATCCTCGCTGGCGACTCACTGGGACGAGCATGTTTTTTTTTTTTAAAATTAACTTTTCATTTTATTTTAAAAACATAAAGAAGTGAAACTTGAAACTTTGAAAACATTTCTGCTTTCGATATTTGGGCAATAGTACGTTTGAGTCGAATCCTCCTGATTCATAACCACACCCTTCGAGGGACGGCCCCAAGTAAAAACACGCTTCCTAAACGTGTATACTCGACACGCCGATCTTCACCCTTCCACGATCACAAGTACCGGTATTCCGCATAAGTGAATCGTAGCAGTCAAACTCAACGCCTAGACCTCAGATTGAATCCACACCGATGTGTGTGATCTTGCGATAACTCTACACAAACGCTGCGGGAATGACCTAAGGAACCTTACCCTGAAAGCCAAAACCCGCCTATACGCATAAATCCAAAGCTATAGCACCCTCGCTATGGTCGTCTTCTAAACAAATACATGCAAAAACATTTTCATATAGCATTACACTTTCAAAAGACGTCTATTTTGAAAGTACATTTTCAAACATTTTTCAAAAAGGGCATACTTTTAAGCATACAGTCAGGGTCATTGACCTATAGTCAACTGAACCTGACTAACATTACATCACGATATTCAAAACCGATCGAAAATAATCACTACATTTCCTATCCTTTACAAAACATAAATGCATTATACGACTGACGTATCGTCATAATACATTTATCGCAAAAACATTTCACAAAGCAAAACCCGAATATGTCAATACATTTCGGATATTTCAACGAAGCGTACACTTTTACATTTTTGAGATAGCTCTAAGTCGAGTGACTTGCTAGTCACCCCGACTTAAACAAACTATCTCTCTCGAAAATAAACAAAACGCGGGCTCGTTCAAATACGAATCCGTTGATTTACATGTCAGGTCGGGTGACTTATCGTCATTACGGCTTGACACCCTGTGTCACACGTAAAAAAGCGAACAACGACCGCTTTTTACCCAATTTAACATCTTCAGGCCGACTAGCCTATCGCTACTTCGGTTTGATTCCTTTTTACATCACAATCTAACCCCTGGCAACATACCGCTAATTTGGGTTAATCAGATTGTGATCATACAAACTTTTATTTACATCGAGGCTGAGGACGCGTCGACGCATCCTTACCTCAAAAACTTCCCGTGTCTTTTAAGCCAAAAACACGAGTCGATTCCTGCACACACTTTTTACACTTTTGCTTTTTCTTTACTACAAATATGATTTTCTTCGAGTCTTTATTTTATTTCGGAGGTTACTAAGGTTTAGAACTCTGCAGGTCCATCCCCTAAAAAGTCCTGGATACGCGACGTACTAAGGACCGTCATCTGAACCCTCCGCCACCTCCAAAGAAACGTACCTACAACAGATCGAAACCAAAAGCTACCATGGCACTCAACAATGAAGAAAATGTCGGAGGAATCCCAACTCCTCCCCCGTCAGTGGTTACCGCAGAACATGTTCAACAGCTCAACAGCAAAATTCTTAGCCTCACTGCTGCAATTGAACAAATGGCCACAATGCAGAAACTCGAGGCCGAGAAAAATGCCAAGTACCTTGCTGAAGAAGCTGAACGAAATGCTAAAAGAATTCGTTCAATGGAAGAACGCCTCACCCACTCGAAGGGATATTCCATTTATGAGGAAACTGAACATGTCCCAAAAAGCGTCAAGTCCTTACTACCGGCTAAGCTCTCGCTCAGCGATCTCCCCATCTTCAAGGGTCATGAAAGTCCGCTTGTGCACATCAAGGATTTCAAGGCTAAAATGGCCGTCATGGGCGTCGATCCCTCAGCCTGGGCTACTCTATTCCCGCATTCTTTGGATGCACAACCTAGGGCCTGGTTCTACGCCTTGGACCCACACAAGACTACTACTTTCAAAGAAATCACGGTCCAGTTCGACAATCAGTATCACGACAATAACGATACTCAAGTCTCGCTACGTACCCTGGAAGTTCTGTCACAAAAGGACAATGAAGGCTTCAGTGAATACCTCACGCGTTGGAAAAAACTCAGTGCCCAGATATCTAACCGTCCCAAAGACGCAGAACTGATCACCAAGTTCATTAATAATCTCACCCTCGTGATATCGGCTGATTTGCGCTACGGCAACTTTGTGATTTTGCTTCACTCGATGCGGTGGGTCAATTGATTCAAGACGACCTCCGTAAGAAAAAGACCAAGGTTGCAAGCCGAGGTTATCGTGGTAGCTCGTCACGAGCCGTCACCAAAGCGGAACCAGCCATCAGATTAACGCTCTGGAAGAACTAGCGCCTTCCCCAACTTACACCACACCAACGAAATACACAGCTCCTCCTAAGGCGTCATATCCATCTGCAGGTCAGACTTCGTCAAAACCACGACGAAGCTTTGGCCCGATCTACATGACCTACTCCAAGGCACTACAAAGACTTGTAAGCCGAAATGTGCTTCAACTCCCAGGACCTACTAGCGAGCCTCCTCGGGACAAAAGCCTAAATCATGGGACCAAAATGCATACTGTGAGTTCCACAGGGGAAAAGGACACGATACTGAACAATGCTTCCGCCTAAAGAACATAATTCAAGACCTGATCGATGATAAGACCATCGAGAAGCCTACTCCAGGTCCTAAACCCTCGAACCACTCAATCCCTGCGCACACCCATGCCATCTTCGTGGGTACACACCCCATCCTCAATCGCTCTCACCGATCGTCTCAAAGACCACGAAATCAATGGTATCTGGGATGATTCGATGAGGAGGACAATCACACGGACAATACCGGTTACCTATTCCCGCCAGAAGAAGAAGAGGAAGATCGAGAACCCACAGGAATATACGGGAAAATGCCCCACAAATACCCAATCAGGTTGTCTGACAGTGACGATGAGATAGCCTACTTAACTCGCCCGCCGCCCATACAGAGCTCACTGAAGCGCTGGAACCCGAGGTTTTCCATCAAAAACAACTAGCCAAGACAAAAACAAAGGCGTAGTCATAAACGAGGCTACAACACCACCCACAATGACTACACCATCACCTCAAGTAGCCACGCCTCCGCCTGCAGCTACTACACCTGTTCAATCGCAGACTGACATAGCATCGTCAAGCGCCACTCCAGCACATACGCCTGAAATTGGAGATTCAATTCAAAAACAGCTCCTAAAAACAAAAGCAGATATCTCAATCTGGCAGCTCTTAAGAGAATCATTGGGACACCGTGAAGCTCTCTACCGAGCTTTGCAGGTCACCCCTATTACAACAGAGATGTCGCCTGAAAAACTAATCAGCCACATCACCCGTGAATGGCAAGCTAGCGCCAGCACTTTCCCTAACATAGACCTCCCGCCATTCGGAGGCACGCACAACCTAGCACTCTACATCAATGTGGAATGCCATGGCATCACACTACCCGTTGTGCTCATCGACAACGGATCTGCAAATAACGCCCTACCCTTAAACAACTAAAAACCTAGGAATCAAGGAAAATGACTTCATCCCTCGCAGACGGAGTCGTGGCTTACGACGGCATTCGCCGCAAAGATAAAAGGGACCATCTCTTTTTCCTATCATGACAGGACCTGTCATAAGGGAAACTGAATTCCAGATAATCGACATACCCCCAGCATACAACATGTTATTGGGTAGACCCTGGATCCATGCAACCAAAGCAGTCACCTCAAGCTTACACCAAAAGGTTAAACTTCCCCTGGACGATGAAGTCGTCACTATCCACGCATCAAACTTTCGAGCTTCCCTGCAACAGCAAAAGCTCGATAACAACACTGCAAGAATACGCACCAAACCCTGACATCACCTGTGGTTTTGATTTCGACTTTGACATCTGCACATTGACTCGCGAGGAGGAAATTACAGCACTCTATGTAAAGGATAACGACAACAAATGGCCTACCATGGGCCTAGGTTATGTGCCATGGTCCTCTGGTTACCCGTGGGGAACAAGCATTCAATGACCGTAAGAGAGGTCGTGACTTTCGCATAGAGCCATATCACATATTCACAGACAAATACTTCGTCAAAGAGGGCGCAAGCAAGATGCCCAAAGACTACTTCTCTTGTACCATTGCAGGGATTGAACTCGTTTCTGACATCCTACGCAACCACAACTTTGACCCTACCGACCTGATTGTCCCGTTTGAGGAGAAGACGCACGACGGATGGTCAAAAACCCTTAAATGGACTGACGAGCAGGGTCGCACTTTCAAAATCACTACGGGAGAAGGCTACACTTTCGAGAACTCCTCGACTGAGAAAGCGAAGGAAAGGACCCTGGCGACAAATCCATCATAGAGTTTAGGCCCCCGCGTCGTCACTTCAAGTCTTTCACCCCAACCAAGCCTCCGGGCTATATACCCGATGTGATAGACATAGACAAAGAACTAGAGTCTCTAAAGTTGTCTAAAGCTCCTCTGTCTGAGCTATCTTCAAATGTAACTGCTTTCGAAAACAATAATAACAACGTTTCTAGTTACTACTTGCCTTGTTTTCCTTTAAAAACTGCATTTTCTAATACTCACGATAACATTAAGCACAATAGCATTGCATTACATAAATACATTGCAAGTATCGTTTCAAAATCCGAACAGGACCCCATCATTGAAGACACAACAATCATTGATGTAGGAACACCCGAAGAACCCCGAAAACTACAGCTGGGGGCTTCCTTGAGCATGGAAGAGAAAACTGCGTACACCGAACTACTTACAGAATTCAAAGACGTCTTTGCTTGGTCCTACAAGGATATGCCTGGCATTGATCGCGAAATAGCAGAACACCGCATCCCACTCAAACCAGGTGCCAAGCACGTTAAACAAAGACTCCGTAGTATTAAACCGTAATGGTCTCTTATGGTCAAGGACGAGATCGGCGACTACAAGCGTGTTTCATCCAAGTCATCGAATACTCGGTGGGTATCAAACATGGTCCCCGCTATGAAGAAAATGGAAAAATACTGGTATGCGCAGACTTTCGCGACCTTAACAAGGCTTGCCCAAAAGATGATTTCCCATTGCCCCACATGGACATACTTGTAGACAACACGGTACCACGCGTTCTTTGTCATTCATGGATGGGTATGCGGGTTACAACCAAATCAAAATGGCAATGATGACATGTCTAAGACCACCTTTGTGACACCCTGGGGCACATCTTTGCTATCTTGTCATGCCTTTCGGACTCATTAACGCCGGCGCCACTTATCAACGCACCGCAACTACTCTGCTACATGACATGATGCATAAAGAAGTAGAGGTCTACGTGGACGACATGATTGTGAAATCAAAGCAAAGGGAAGATCACATTACCAACCTTCGTAAGTTCTTCACCAGAATCAAGCAATATAAAATGCGCCTCAACCCACAGAAATGCACTTTCGGGGTTACATCAGGCAAGTTATTGGGTCACATCGTAAGCCAACGCGGAATCGAGATCGACCCTGTCAAAATCAAAGCAATACTGGAGATGAAACCTCCAAGCAACATTGATGAGATCAGGAGTTTCTTGGGACAAGTCCAATATATTTCTCGATTCATTAGCAAGCTCACAATGGTCTGCGAACCAATTTTCAAGAAGCTAAAAAAGGAAGAACACACAAAATGGGACGACAACTGTCAACAAGCATTCGACAAAGTCAAAACCCTTCTTACCAATCCACCTGTTCTGATGCCACCCCAAAAAGATCTACCTCTTTCGCTCTACCTAACGACTACACCAAACGCCATGGGCGCTGTTATGACCAGATTTTACACAGCCCAGAATTGGCAGTTCTGGATAGATGTCAAGAATACGGTACAGAGCAGGAAAGAAGAACAATAGCAGTTATAACCCAGAAGAGGTCAGAACAGGCATGGCAGTTATGGTCAGCCGAGGTCAACTATGACGGTTACAAAGATCATGGGATAATGGAAGATATTTCAGCTGAGCAGAAGTGGAGTCAATGGAGGTTATTTAACCGCCATGGATAATGGAGATCATGGGAACGTGCCCTAGAAAATAGGAACCGATTTTGCAGCTAGTTTTGCCTATATATAGAGGCTCATTTGTACATTTTCATTCATCTTTTTACTCTCATTAGCATACTTAAGCACTAGAAAATATACTACAAAATACTACGGTAAACTACAGTCAGTTCTGTACGAATTGCTACAGAAGTGGTCTCTTTCACGGTTGTACTCTGTAACCTCAACTCTGATAATAATAAAAGTACTCCTGGCTTGGTAGCCCGCAGTTTTCCCCATCTTCTTCTCGGGGCTTCTGCGTCATCAAATCCCTGTGTTCCTAGTTCTGTCCCATATAGCTCAGTTCTGATCAGTTCTGTTCTGTTTCGCAAATAGTACTAGTTGATCCACTTTTTTCCATTTTCTCCCTTGTTAAGTTTTTACCAAAACAAATTGGCGCCCACCGTGGGGCAACTAGTTTATTAATTTGCGTAACTTTTCTCACAAAATCTCACAAAAATCACCCTTTTCCATATTCAAATGGTCGATAGAACTTTGGAGGAATTGTCCAAGGAGTTACAAGATGCGCAATCTAAGATTCAACAAATCTCGTAAGAGAATGCAAGACTCAAGGAAACAGAGTCCTGCTCAAGACTAAGTTGGATTCTGCTAAGGCAAGACATCAAAGATCGCACTGGGGCATCTTTGAGTTCTATAATCAAGAGAATAGACTTCTCTAACTGGATGAAGATGAGGATCTCAAGACCAACTCCTGGGTGGTGAAGATGAGGAAGAGTCATCCGAGAATGCCGACAAGAGGAAGGGCAAGAAGAAGTTCAACTTCACCTCATGATGATGCAAGAACTCCGTGGTTACATGACAAGGTTGCAAAGATTCCAGGAGTTCCAAAGCACCAATTGAGGAAGCTTCCCAAGAATGTTATGCAGATTCGCCATTCAATGAGGCCATAACTATGCAGATATCCCAAAGAAGTTCAAGTTCCAGGATGAAACTGTATGATGGCACAGAGATCCACGTGACCATGTTGCCCAAGACAAGCAAAGGATGTACACGGTCCCACCCCAAAGGAGTACGAGAAGCTGCATGTGCAAGGGCTTTGGTTCTACTGGGCCGACCAGCCGCAATGGTTTGTCAATATTCCTAATGGTACTATTAAATCGCTTGCTAATCTTGTGAATGTCTTTGTTGCGCAGCTGCTACAGCAGGAAGTTAGAGAAGCAACAAGTGATCTGCATGCACTGTACGTAAGAAAGATGAGTCTCTACGAGATTATCTCCGTGAGATTCAACAAGGAGAAGATCTCTATCCCCAACCGTGACGTTGCAAATCGCTATCCAGGCTTATAGGCAAGGTTTGGTGGTCAATTCGAGCTCTATCATGAACTAACGAAGTATCCTTGTGTTACTTTTGAAGATGTGCAGGCAAAGACGTTAGCCCAGATTAGACTTGAAGAAGATGCTTTTAGTCGGCAGGACAGTTTTGGATATGAGAAGGTGAACATGAAGTCTGACAGTGGACGCACCTAGAACAGGCCAGCACCGTACAGCAGGCCACCCAGAACGCAAGTGCATGCAGTCAGTTCAGAGACGGTAAATTCTGATGACTCCCTTGATATTAATAGTCTTGGTGTAGAGGTTCCACAGTTGATAGCCAAGTTGGAGAGCTTTGGGAATGCTGCAAGATGGCCCAAGAAGAATGATAATCCAAATCCAAACAGAATCCAAACAAGTACCGTGAGTACCATGGAGACATCGGCCACAGCACGTAAGACTGCTATGCCTTCAAGAAGGAGATATCTTACCAGCTCAGAACTGGACGTCTGAAGGACATCATCAGGCCAGTCCAGAGGAACCAGGCCAGAAGCGAAGGCGCCAAGTCTCAGGATTCCAGGGGACAAGAGTCAGAAAAGCCGCCAAATCCTCCGCCCTACACACATGAGGTAAAATTTATTAATGGTGGTTCTGATATCTGTGGACTAACTTATTCTGCAGCCAAGAGGATAGCAAAGCAAGAGAAGATGCAGCCTCCAACCAGGGTAGAGAAGAATTGGGAAGTTGTCACTTTTGATCATGAAGATTGTGAAGGCATCCCAGTACTGCATCATGACAGCCTAGTGATCAAGTTGCAGATTGGAAGCACCCTTGTACGTCGAGTTCTGATTGATGGGGGCAGTTCTGTGAACCTGATCATGCTGGACGCATTGAAGGAGATGGGTATAGGTCAGGACAAGCTGACCAAGAACTCCAGTGTTCTGGTAGGATTCAGTGGCGAGACCAAGCACACCTTGGGAGAGATCTCACTTCCAACCTATGCCCAGGGAGTTTCTTCTTTTGAGAAGTTTAATGTTATTGATTCTATGACCTCGTATAATGTTTTGTTAGGCAGGCCTTGGATCCACAATCTCAAGGCTGTGGCGTCTACTTACCATCAATGTGTGAAGGTCCCAACTCAATGGGGAGTTCTGGTGATAAAGGGAGAAAGGCAGACTGCGCAGGAATGCTACAGAGCAGCCTTGAAGCCTCCTGCCACCAACAAAACTCTCGCATAGCAATTACAGAAACCAGTCAAGTCAGTAGTGGAACCAGAAAAGTCAGGATTGGAGATGGACCAGATCAGTGTAGACCAGACCTGCCCAGAAAAGAAAGTGTTAGTAGGCAGTGATGTACCATCCAGTATCAGATCTGATCTGATCAGTTTCCTGAAGTCTAAGAAATCAAGTTTTGCATGGAGCCACTTTGACATGACTGGAATCAGTCCTGACGTTATCACGCACAAGCTCAACGTTGATCCTCAGTACAGACCAGTGCATCAGAAACGCAGGAAGTTTGCGCCAGAAAGAAATGTTATAATCAATGAGGAAGTCCAGAAGCTGCTAGACATGAACATGGTAAGAGAGGTAATGTATCCTGACTGGTTGGCTAATGTTGTTGTTGTGCAGAAGAAGAATGGAAAGTGGAGAGTCTGTGTAGACTACACAGATCTGAACAAGGCATGTCCCAAGGATCCTTTCCCTCTTCCTCACATTGATGCCATGGTGGACAAGACTGCTGGCCATGAAGTTCTGACCTTCATGGACGCCTCAAGTGGTTTTAACCAGATCAAGATGTATCCTCCAGACCAGGAAGGAACCTCCTTCATGACAGATCGTGGAATCTATTGCTACACCGCCATGCCCTTTGGACTCAGAAATGCTGGAGCCACCTACCAAAGGCTAGTCAACATGATGTTCAAGGATCTAATTGGGGACACAATGGAGGTTTATATCGATGATATGGTGGTAAAGTCTAAAGATGCCAAAGATCATGTGAAGCACCTAGAGCAAGCGTTTGCAATTCTGGACAAGTTCAATATGAAGCTGAATCCGACAAAGTGCAACTTTGGGGTGTCTTCTGGGAAATTTCTAGGTTACTTGGTCACCAGAAGAGGAATTGAGGCAAGTCCAGAACAGATAAAGGCGATCCTAGATCTGGAGCCCCCCAGATCTGTGAAAGACATCCAGAAGTTGACAGGAAGAGTAGCAGCTCTGAACAGATTCATTTCTAGATCCTCAGAAAGGTGCAAACCTTTCTACGATATGCTGAAGAAGAATAAAGAGTTCCAATGGAGTGAGAAGCACGAGGAAGCATTCCAGGATCTGAAGAGTTACCTGTCAACTACACCGTTGCTGTCCAGACCAGAAGAGAAAGAACCGTTAAATCTGTACCTGTCAGTCACGGAGCATTCAGTAAGTGCAGTTCTGGTCAGGGAAGAAGATGGTTTGCAGTATCCAATATACTACGTGAGTAAAAGCTTGCTAGATGCTGAAACTAGGTATTCTCTTCTGGAGAAGTATGTTCTTGCTTTAATTATGTCAACTACTAAGCTTAGACCTTATTTTGAGAGTCATCATATCTGTGTTAGAACTAACCTTCCAGTTAAGTCAGTCTTGAGAAAGCCTGAACTGTCTGGGAGAATGGCTAAGTGGTCTGTGCAGCTCAGTACGTACGACATCAGTTATGAACCCAGAACAGCGATAAAGTCACAAGCCTTGGCGGATTTTGTGGCTGATTTCAGTCCAGCCCTGGAAGAGAATAGCGCTATGGAAGTATTGAAACTCACACAGGGCAGAAAAGGAGAGACCTGGGTGCTGTACACTGATGGAGCAGCTAATGTCAGAGGTTCTGGTCTGGGCATTGTCCTGAAATCGCCACAAGGGGACATACTAGCCCAGGCTGTCAGTTGTGAATTTCGTACCACCAACAATGAGGCAGAATATGAAGCGTTAATTGCAGGTTTGATGGTCTGTATTGGTCTTGGTGTCAAGAATTTGGAGGTAAAAAGCGACTCTTTACTTATTGTTAATCAGATTAATGGTTCTTTTGCGGCCAAAGATTCTAAGATGTTGCTCTACCTTGAGAAGGTTAGAACCCTGGTTTCGAAGTTTGACCAGTTTAGGATTGACCAGATCCCCAGAGACCAGAACTCACAGGCAGACTCTCTAGCTAGTCTTGGCTCTAGTTTCAAACCTGCAGACCTGGACAGGATTCCCATAGTACACCTCCTCAGACCTTCTATAGAGAAGTCTGATCCTGTTCTGAACCTGTCTACCCCCACTCCTGTCTCTTGGACTGCACCTTTTTATTCTTTTCTTAGAGATGGTGTTTTACCCCCAGACAGACTTGAGGCCAGAGCTTTTCGGCTTAAAGCCTCGAGGTATGTCTTGATTGATGATGTTCTGTTCAAGAAATCTATGTCAGGTCCATATCTGCGCTGCCTGGAACCGCCTGAAGCCAGAACTGTTCTGGAAGAGTTACATGAAGGAGATTGTGGCAACCATAGTGCTGGGAGAAGTCTGGCCAGCAGAGCTCTGAGATTTGGTTACTTCTGGCCAACTATGAGGAAAGAGGCTGTGGAGTACGCAAGCAAATGTGAAGCATGTCAGAAGCACTCTCCAATGATCCACCAGCCAGCTGAGGTTCTGCATCCCATTTCTGCACCGTGGCCTTTCATGAAGTGGGGCATGGACATAGTTGGAAAGCTTCCAATGGCTCCAGGACAGAAGGTCTTTATGTTGGCAATGACAGACTACTTTTCGAAGTGGATTGAAGCAGAGGCATTCAGAAGTGTAACAGAAAAGGAAGTCATCTCATTTATCAAGAGGAACATCATTTGCAGATTTGGAATTCCAAGCCAGATTGTGTGTGACAATGGTACACAGTTCGTAGGGAACAAGACCAGGGAATTCTGTGCCACCTGGAATATTGAACTGCTTACTTCTGCACCGAGATATCCCCAATGTAATGGTCAGGCAGAATCTAGCAACAAGATTATCATCAAAACCCTGAAGAAAAAGCTGAAGAGAAGGCGAGGGAGATGGGCAGAAGAGCTACCCTTAGTTCTGTGGGCTGACAGAACTACACCAAAGAATTCCACAGGACAGACTCCATTCTCTTTGGTGTATGGTTGTGAAGCGGTGATTCCAGCAGAAGTGTCTGTTCCAACAGCAAGGTATGGTCTGAACAGTTTAGAAGCTAACCCAGAGTTGTTATCTTCCAGTCTCGATTTTGCAGAAGAACTTAGAGATGCAGCCAAGATAAGGTTAGCAGCTTACCAGCAGAATGTGGCCAGGACTTTCAACAAGCATGTCAAGGCCAGAGTTTTCAGAGAAGGAGATTTAGTTCTGAGGAAAGTATTTGAAAACACGAAGGAAAAGTCTGCAGGAAAGCTAGCCCCAGTCTGGGAAGGACCATACTTGATTGATTCAGTTGTAGGCCAAGGAGCCTATAGACTGGTAACTCTGGAGGGAGAGTTGATTCCTAGAGCGTGGAATGCAACCAACCTCAAACTCTATCTTTGTTAATACGGTATTCTCAATTCTGTACTTTCAATTCTGTAATTTCAGTTCTGCACTCTTTAATTGTTTTTCGTAAATATTGCAATCTTCATTCAATAAAAACCATTGAACTCCAATGGTGTAGTTTAACTTTATTTCTAAGTTTTGCAGATTACACCTTTGGTTCAGAAGTAAATATTTTCTATCTATCACAAGTAAAATCAAAGATAAAATAATACGCTATATATTACAAATAAAGGAGTTAACCCTCCAGTTCTACTCAGGAGTTCAACCTCCAGTTCTGGGCCTAGTCCCCAGTCTCTTGGAACTTGTCTTCCAGACTTGAGCTTAGTCCTCAGCCTTGAGCAGCCAGTCCTGCAGTGGAGATCTTCCTCCAGTCCACAGCGCAGCCAGTCCTGCAGAGCAGCCAGTCCTGCTGTGAGGATGCGTCCTCGGATTGACGGACCAGGGCTTGACCGCCGTTAAGAGAGTCCTATAATATCCCTTAAGGTGAGCCATGATCATGCATACATAAGTCTGGGGTGTACACCTGCGAGGTTAGTACATTCACAGAACAATAGAAGCAATAGAAGCAACAGAAACGATAGTAGTTAAGTCCTTGGACCACCAAGGCTAACTAAATAACCGAATCTGTCAGAGCAGACTAGAAAAATGTCTTGCTCTGCAGACTAAGCAAAAGTTCCACAGTAGCAACAGACAGAAGTTCACAGAATAATTACAGACCTGGACATACAAGTCCAGGCCAGACCACAGATAGCAAATTGTTTGAATTTACACAAAATGTTCACAAGAGTAATTGTTTTTTCATTCTTCTTCTTCTTCAGAAGGATTGTCATCAGCCTGGGCATCTTCGCCAGCACCACCATCACCAGACGCAGAGGGTTCTTCCTGATCAGTGCCCGCAGTCTCCTCTCCTGGAACTGGCACACCTGGGAAGAGCTGTTTAAATTTCTCCACAAAGAGCATCAATATCCCACTCCTCACGCTCGGACTCAGAGGCACGCATCATTTGAATTCTGGTCTGGGCTGTGTAAAACAGCGCTAGATCAGTCTCCTGGTTCTGGAGTTGGCCCTCAAGCTCCTGAACACGCGCCTGGAGATTCTCATTCTCTGACCTCAACGAGGCCAGACTCTCCTCAGACTTGGCAGCAGCAGCCTTGGCTTTTTCAGCCGCCGCCTTCATACCGTCCAGAGCTTTCTCCAAGTCTGTACAGGCTTGCTCTTTCAGAGCAACCTGGTCCTCCAGCGCAGTCATGCGATCCCCAGAAGTGGAAATTATGTGCCCCAAACTCGAGATACAGTCAAGAGTCTGCAAATGTAATGGTGTAAGGTGCAATAGTGGTAGAATTATCATGAGAATTTGTACTAGAAGTATATCAGGTTATTACCTGCAGAGCAGAGTGAGTGGCTCTAAACGCCAGTTCTGTGGTGCCAACCCTGATCAGGTCTGGGTTGACCCTCTTAGCTGCTTGTTGGATTATTTTTTCTACGCCTGTTGATGGCGTGCTGGACAGAAATGTCCCTGGTAGTGACAACCCTTCAACCTCCTCAACCTTTCTCTTCTTTGATTTTTTGTCTAGTGTGTGCTTTACTGCTTCAGCTTGAGCCTTCTCCTTGCTAGGCTCCTCAATCTTCAACTCCTTATATCGTAGAGTAGGAATTCCTGTAGGAACAAACAATGGTTTCACATCTGGACCCCCAGCCAGTATAGCATTCATCTTCTCCTCGAGAAGGGTAGGATTGAGTCTGCCCCTAGTGAACGGCCTAGAAGATTCACCTAGCATAGAACCACATGCATCTTAGAACTACAGATCCAAATCATACTAGACCAGACCTAATCAAAAGAGCAGTTGAGAAACTTACCCTTGATAGCAGAAACCATAGGCACGTGAACCTTTACAGCCCTGCTTGGTGGCCTACAGAAAGTAGGAAAACACGCCTTGTTATCCCCCTCAGACCAAGTCCTCTCTAGAAGGGGCAAAGCCATAAAAGCAGCAATCCTGGCCTTAGACTCCTCGCTGTGCCCAGGGAGCCAGGAATCCGCTAGAGAGATAAACATAGAAAACCATCAGCCCAGTGCAGAATAGGAAGACTAGAAAACAACAAAGTTGAAACAGAAGTAGCTTACCCCTCTCAGCAATAGGGTAGTCCAAACAGCCGTCATTCTGAAGAGTGTCACTCTACAGAAATAGAAAACCAGTCTTCCAGTTCTTGTCATCCCCAGTGTCTGGGTGCTCCTCTAAGTTGTTCTGGTCCATTCTGATCCGGAAGATAAATCTCCCACGACCTTGGGCCCTCACAGAATAAACGTTTTTCAGATCCTGCACTGTCAGCATCAGCCTGTGCTTGGTGCAAAGTTTGTCGACTAAACAGATAATCTTCCACATGCTTGGCATTATTTGACAAGGCGCAAGCTTCATCGAAGAGAGTACCCCACTCATCCAGGAGTTGCAGGGGATCCTCAGACCAGCCCTGAAAGGGAACTCATATATGCAGACCCATCCTGGGCAGGTCCAAGAAGCTGTGACATAGTCATCACAGGGAACAAAGATAACAGCCGATGAAGGCACAATTTCATGATCTTTTAAGTGTTTGATTATTGATTGAGAAAGAGTATTCTTGGTTTCATCATCAAAGGAATCACCTTTGATGAATTTACAATCGCCAAACATGATCTCATTGATCTCAGGTTTCTCAAGATCTATCACTTGTTCAGCCATGATTTACAGATGATTTTGATTTGATTTGATGATTGAAATAACAAAGGAGGAAGATGATGAACAGTAGAGGGTAAAAGCAAAAGTTTGGCAAGGTAAGTGCTCGAAATTACTGGAGGCCCCTATTTATATGCAAAGGTAAAAGAGTTTAAGTGGGTTTAGGATTTTACCGTTGGTAAAATTCGAAACAGCCCAGAGTTAGCCGTTGCTACTGTTCAGCCGTCAAATCAGGTTTTAATTCTCACCTAACTTCTGATTCTTACGTTATCTCTTTGAATGTTGTGCATAAGTCTGGCCAGATGCTTGATTTTTGTTCAAATTCTATAGCCGTTACCTCTGCTCTAGTCTGTTCTGTATAGATACGTTTGTACAGGATTGTTTCCTCAAGCTTGCTGAACACTGCACTTGAGAAAACAAGGGGCATTTGTTATGACCAGATTTTACACAGCCCAGAATTGGCAGTTCTGGATAGATGTCAAGAATACGGTACAGAGCAGGAAAGAAGAACAATAGCAGTTATAACCCAGAAGAGGTCAGAACAGGCATGGCAGTTATGGTCAGCCGAGGTCAACTATGACGGTTACAAAGATCATGGGATAATGGAAGATATTTCAGCTGAGCAGAAGTGGAGTCAATGGAGGTTATTTAACCGCCATGGATAATGGAGATCATGGGAACGTGCCCTAGAAAATAGGAACCGATTTTGCAGCTAGTTTTGCCTATATATAGAGGCTCATTTGTACATTTTCATTCATCTTTTTACTCTCATTAGCATACTTAAGCACTAGAAAATATACTACAAAATACTACGGTAAACTACAGTCAGTTCTGTACGAATTGCTACAGAAGTGGTCTCTTTCACGGTTGTACTCTGTAACCTCAACTCTGATAATAATAAAAGTACTCCTGGCTTGGTAGCCCGCAGTTTTCCCCATCTTCTTCTCGGGGCTTCTGCGTCATCAAATCCCTGTGTTCCTAGTTCTGTCCCATATAGCTCAGTTCTGATCAGTTCTGTTCTGTTTCGCAAATAGTACTAGTTGATCCACTTTTTTCCATTTTCTCCCTTGTTAAGTTTTTACCAAAACAGGCGCCATGCTCGCTCAGGAAGTTAACAACGAAGAAAGAGCAATTTACTACATTAGCAAGAAGTTCCAAGACTACGAGACTCGCTACGAGCCTGTGGAGAAAAGCTGCCTCGCTCTAGTCTGGGCCACCAAAAAGCTTAGACATTACCTCCTCGCTCACACAACCAGAGTATACTCCCTAATGGATCCACTCAAGTACTTATTTGAAAAACCAGTACTAAACGGCCGCATGGCCAGATGGACGCTACTGCTAGCAGAATATGAGCTCAAATACTTACCTCTGAAAGTCATTAAGGGAAGAGCTGTTTCAGACTTTCTCGCAGAGAATGCCATCATTGAACAACCTAAAATCGACACAACATCATTCCCTGATGATGGAATTTTCGCTGTCGAAACTGAGTACTGGCAACTCTACTTCGATGGAGCCTCGAACTACCGCGGCTATGGCGTGGGAATACTTCTAATATCACCCAATGGCGATCACACACCCATCTCAATCAAGCTCGACTTTAACGTCACCAACAATGCCGCAGAATATGAAGCTTGCATATACGGGCTACAAGCAGCCATGGCCCTCAACGTAAAACACCTCAGGGTACACGGGGATTCCTTCCTCATCATAAATCAAGTGACAGGAGCATGGAAAATCATGAACGAAACCCTCGCAAAATACCAAGCAAGAATACAAACACTCCTGACAGAATTTGACTGCATAGAATTATATCACCTCCCAAGAGAAGAAAACCAATTTGCCGACGCACTGTCAAAGCTTTTATCCCTCCTCAACATGCTACCAAATGTTGACACACTACCCATTGTCGTCGAAAGACGTGGTGAACCTGCATACATCCACACCATCGACATCAACGAAGCTGAACACACAGAACCATGGTACCAAGCCATACTCAACTACAAAACAAGCAATTCTTACCCACCTGACACCGACAAGCGAGGTAAGAGAGCCATTAGACTTCTTGCATCCCAATTCGTACTAGAAATGGGACAATTGCTCAAAAAGACACCACAAGGCACCTTACTCATATGTGTTGACTACAAGAAAGGGCAAGAAATCATCGCCCAAGTACACGACGGCGAATGCGGCCCACACATGAACGCAAGAGCCCTATGCAAGCAAATCCTACGACTTGGATGGTATTGGACGACCATGGAAGCAGACTGCATTCAGTACGTCAAACACTGCCATAATTGTCAGATATTCAGCAACGTACAACATGTACCTCCCTCACCCCTCTACAGCCTCACGTCTCCATGGCCTTTCTCAACCTGGGGCATTGACGTAATAGGCAAGGTCCATCCCATCGGAGCAGGAGGACACTGCTTCGTACTAGTGGCGATCGACTATTTCACGAAATGGGTGGAAGCAGCATCCTTCCGCACCCTCGGCTCAAAGGAAGTCGCCAAATTCATACAAACAAACATCATATGCCGGTACGGTATACCTCACGAATTTATAAGCGATCAAGGTTCACATTTTCAAGGCGAAACAGAAGCCATACTCGCCAAATACAGCATACAACATCACAAATCCTCTCCTTACCGACCCCAAACCAATGGAGCCGTGGAAGCAGCAAACAAAACGGTAGTCACTATCCTCGAGAAGATGATTGACAGTTGTCGGGACTGGCCCAACAAAATTCCTTACGCACTTTGGGGGTATCGTACCACCATACGCACGCCCACAGGCATGACGCCTTATTTTCTCACCTACGGCATGGAAGCTGTACAGCCAGTGGAGATAGAAATGCAATCCTTACGAATACTAATGGAAAGTAGCATCCCAGAAGCAGAATGGGCTCGCGAACGCTACGAACAACTGATGCTCCTGGACGAACGCAGGCTAAATTCTTTAAGCATTGTGCGAATGTACCAAGCACGACTACAAAGAGCATTCAACAAACGAATCCGACCACGAAACATAAAAGTGGGAGATCTAGTGTTGAAATCAGTACGCGCGCCACTTCCTGTTGACCCACGAGGAAAGTTCAAGCCAAACTGGGCCGGGCCTTACGTCGTCAAAGAAATCTACACAGGAGGAGCGGTCAAATTAACTGACCTAGACGGTCAAGAGTTCAATCGAGCCACCAATCTCGACCAGCTAAAGAAATACTACCCCTGAAACGCTTGCAATGTATTTATAACATACGCATAAACACGATTCCACGGGCCGGCATGCCCCTAAACATGCACACCCATCACAAAAAAGCAAAACACAATTCTACGGGCAGGCATGCCCCTAAACTTGCATTCAAAGTAATACAATTCCGAACTACGCCGGCTTGATTCCATTTATATGGATACGTAGGCAGCTTTTTCAAAAGCACAGCCGACATTCAACACAAAATCACATACCCAAAACGTCTCAAGAGTATGGCAAACATAACAAAATTCAAAACACAAAATGCGCATGTCTCTAACCATAAAGGAAACAAGGCAAGTTACACAAAAGGAACTTTTTGTTTTATTATGCTGAAAAGGGAAACATTTACATTTGGATTTTGCAATTGGGAGCACAAGCATTACACTACTAGCACACATGACACCTACAAGCATTACATGATCCCGGCATGACCTTCGGGTTTAGGGAATACAAAAACAAACAAACAACTGACAACTAGCATTCAGATAACATTCTTCGACTAAGAGGAGAACTCAACCCATATGAGAAGCACCATCACTACCATCCTGGCCCGGAGCATTAACCATGATGAAGCCGAGATGACTAAGCTCCGCCTCCATGGACGGTGCGCTTCCAGAACTCGAACTTCCCCGACTTCCACGGCCAAAACGCACTGGGTGGAAGGCAGACGTCGGCGGCGGCTCATTCTGCTCTATAGCGCGAAGGCGGGCCCTCTGACGAGTAGTTGTGGCCGTAGTCCACCGGATATACAACCTCGAAACCCGCACCGTGGCCGGTATCCCTGCCACCTGCCACCGGGGACGCAGAGCCCATTCTCGCGACCACGCATCAGTGATTTGGTTGTTGAGTACGACCAAATCCTGGATCGTGGTATCCTGCCCTGGGATAAACTGGGCGTAGCCCATTTGCCTTCTCACCCTCAACGGGTGAATGAACACTCCAATGTCAAAACCGCATAACATAACCCCGGAAGGACCATCACCAACTGCACTACCCGTCACCGAGGTAACCTCCCACCATCGCACAACCCAACGAATAGCCGACGCCCTTACAAAGGTGGAAAAATAGTCACGAGGACGGCCATTGGGACCCATCCACCTCAGGCCCCGACTGGTCACGCCTGCCGCCGTGTAGGATACGCCGTAAGGGATTGTTGGGGTTAGTGTCCTCCACAGTTAGTGCAATAACATAAATAAATCTCTAAAGGTACACAGGGTACATTTTGTATTTAATCAGTTGATTAACGTTTATCGATAACGGTTGGCTTGCTAGATAAGTTTGACGTTATTGTCATACAGATGGCGGTGATCAACTGGTCCCTAAGAGTCACACCTAAAGGATGTGTTTGAGAAATATGATTATTTGAGAAAATGATCATATTGATGCCTTACTTAATGACTAAACAGTTAGTTAGTATTGTTGACTAAAAGGTTAGTCAAATATGACTAAAATGTTAGTCAAGTGTGATGATGTTACTGACTAAAATGTTAGTCAGTGTAATGTTTGGTACGACTATTTAATACTGATTAAATAATTTTAGCTGATGCGAATTAAATGTAATTCGTGAATTGAATATAAAATGTTATATTTAATTATTGTGTATAATGCAAGCTAATTTAATATAAACCGTTATAATTAATTAGCAAATTATAAATATAAGGATATTTATAATATATTATAGTCGGTCCATACAGATGACACTAGTAATTTATTGCATTATATTATAAGCTAAAATGATCATAAGAAAAGTGTCCAGATACATCCTAGTCTAGATACGTTTTCTTGATCAATAAGTTATTGTATTTGAGGAGAATTAAATCTCCCCAAATACTACATAAGGAGGTCGGCCAAGAGGAGGAGATTAGAGGATTATTGTCTTTCCTAATTGCTCTCTAATTAAATTCCTAATTCATTCATCATTCACAACACTTAAAACCTTGAGAGAAAAATCAGTTTTTCCTCTATAATTCTTCTAGCAATTCAAGGGCATATCTTAGACTATCTTGGGTGTTTCTATTAGGAGATACCATACTTTTGGTATTGATCTTAGGCCAATTCTTAAGGATTAAAAGGTTAATTCTTATTCTTTTATTATGTTATGCAAATTTTGATTTATGACTTTAAAATCTTATAAAAGTTTTCATTATAATCCTGTGGATTTTAAGGTCTATATACGGATATAAACCTACAAGTGGTATCAGAGACTTAGGGCACATGAAATTTTTATAAGGTTTTCATAAAAATCGATTTTGTATGATTTTAAAACGATTTGCATAGGCCACGGTTTTGAAATTTATTTTAGCCGAATTATTTTTCCACATTGGCCGTATGTATTTGTGATGTTTTTCGTTTGTTTTGGTCTTTTTGATTCATAATTATTAATGTTTTAAGATGTTAAAACGATTACATGTGATTTTGAATGAGTTTTGATTTAATACCGATTGAATTAGAACTAAAAGGACCAAATTCTTATATGTTAATGAACATATTGTTTGCTAATCTATAGATCTATCAGTTTTAAGTTGTTTAATTTAAAAAGTTAAATTGAATCTCTTAAGTCAATGTTTAATACGGATTAAAATTGAGTCAGGATCGATCTAATTATTAGCATAAACGAATTAAAACAGTTTAATTCATGTTTTATTGATTGGCCGATTTAAAAATTTTTTTAGGTAAATTTATTTTGTTTTTTTTTTTATTATTTGGCCGAAACTATTAAAAAAAAAAAAAAAAAAAATTTATTTCGGTATTTTATTTTCCATTTGGCCGAAATTTGCATATTTTTGGAAATATTATTGTTTTGCAATATTTTGTTATATTTGTTATAAAGATAATGAATATAATGTTATCATGAAGAAGTTCATGATTTTGATACCAAATATTTTAAAATAGTTTAAAATATTTTGTGACCTAATTTATGTTATACTGATAATATAAATTTGGGATTATTGTTTTGATTAAGATGTTATGAACAATTAAGGAATTGTTGCATAATATAATCATTTAAAGAGGTGGTTTGGATTAAAATCAATTCGTTTGCATTGTTTTATTTTGTTTAGTTGATGCTCTATTTTGTGTTTGAATGGTTTGAATGGTTTAATTTCACGCTTTAATTTTTGTACAAACGGTTGTAATTTACTATTGTGGCCTTAGAAAGTTGTGTTTTCGTAATGAAGGAAACACAATTTTGGTTGTATTTTGAGATCTCGAATCTCCAATTTTGTAATTTTTAATTTTGGCATTTTTGGATTAGAATGTAAATAGGTTTATTTTGTAATTCAAAATTGTAATTTTAAGAAGATTCAAGATGAAGATTCAAGATGGACTCCCACTTAAAGCCCAAGATGAAGAATGAAGACAAGCTTAGGGTCCATGGATGGATTCCACTTTGTAATTGTCTTTATTTTCATAGGGATAGGCCACACTAGGTGTTTTCGTTTTTGCGTTTTCTTTTACCGCTTTCATTGCATTCACGTTAGATAGTAGCATCATATTCCGCCTAAACTAAACCAAACCACCTAATATGCATGAAAATGGATCATATAGTTGCATCCTTGATCATAGACATACGGATGTCATTTGTATAGAGCTATCACCTCAATTTAATCATTCACGATAATGCTAGATATTAGTTCACTTAAAATGAATTAAAATGAGTTGATGGGATCTTCCTCTAAAACTGAAATTGAGAATTAGTCTTTATAAGTCGAACCACTATGAATCCCTTCTTCGTCGGTAGGCATAATATGACCCCTTCTACGTTGGGTAAGTAGTGGTACATCGACTTAGTTTATCTCAACATTGTGGTTCGAGTAATATCTCGAAGGTATGGTGGACTAATAGATAGGATTTACTGAAATCTATCAACCAAGAATTCTAACAGTAGAATTAGCCAAGAGGTTGGCTTATCAATTTAAAGAAATTGAGTCTTGGGGTCATTTATATAATTCTCGAGGGAGGTCAATTATATAAGTGCACGAGTCATTGCATTAAAACGTTATTGCTTTACGACTTAAACCTATAAAACGATGTTCTCTTCTCTCTTCTTTTTCTTTCACAGTTTCGAATTCATTATATACAGATATAACTACTATAACAAATGGCTGGACGTACTGACGACCCAATGCCAAGTGCCACACTAACAATACCTAATCATGGCTTAGAATATTCATGGACAACATGAATCAGTCCATTCGACTGAAGAATGATGGGTCCAACTTTTCTGATTGGGAGGCCGCATTACGGAATGCCGCCAACGCTGACGGTAAGCTCAAGTACTTGACTGAGCCACTGCCGACTGAACCAGCTCCCAACGCAGGAGCAAATGAAGTTGTTGCTTATAGTGATTTCATGATGGAGGCAGGTGCGTTAAGGAACGTACTCATCTATGCAATGGAATCCAATATGCAAAGACGATTCATTACCCAAGGTGCAAACAAGATTTTCACCACCCTAACCAAAGAATTCTCGAAAGCTCCGAGAATCAAGAGTTACGAGTATACCACTCGTTTCTTTGAGGCTAGACTCCAGAAGGGCCAACCGGTTGGTCCACACCTTCTCGACATGATCGAGAACGTTGAGAAACTGGAGGAGCTTGGTTGCAAGATCGATGAGAAGATCGTCATTGATCGAGTGCTCCACTCTCTTCATGATGGGTATGCCCTCTTTAGGGCAAACTACTACATGAATGACATGCAGAAAAGTCTGCATGAACTACATTCAGTCCTCGTACAGACGGAGAGTGATCTGAAGTTGAGTGGGAGCATGAAACAAGATGTTCTCATGATAGGCAACAAGCATAAGGGTAAGGGTAAGGCTCCAGCTAACCTAACTGTAGGTATGCTAAAGTTTAAGAAGCCAGTGATTGCGAAGAGTGGAGTGCCGTGAGTCTAGCGGTAGCTCACAAGGCAAGGCAAAAGCGAAGCAAAGCATGGAGTGCCACCATTGCCACAAGTCTGGGCATTGGAGGCAGAACTGTCCCGTGTATGCTGAGGACATAAAAGCAGGCCACGTCATTCCTGTTGGTATGTCTTCTATTATTCACATGATTGAGATTAACCATGCAAGTTTCGGAACTTGGGTACTTGATACTGGTTGGGGTTCTCATCTGTGTAATCATTTGCAGGGTCTAAGAAACATCAAATCTCTAGCAAGAGGTGATGTGGACCTGCAAGTGGGGAATGGAGCAAGAGTTGCTGCCGTTTCAGTGGGAACATATGTAATCCAAACTCCCGAGCGGATTTGAGTTATTTCTGAATAACTGTTACTATGTACCTAGTTTATCTAAAAACATTATTTCAGATCCGCAGTACTTGATAAAGACGGATTTTCGTTTTTAAAGAATAATAGCTGTATTTTCTCTTTAAACGATATGATTTATGGTAAAGCAGTTTCCATGAACGGAATATATGTTTTAGATCAAACCACAGACATAATGCATGTGAATAACAAGAAAGCAAAGGTTGGTGACAAAGATCAAACCTATCTATGGCAAAATGTCTCGAATTTCCTTCAAAGGTGTTGGAATGCGCGCTGCTGACCTATTAGGACTCATACATACTGATGTGTGTGGTCCTATGTCGATCAACGCTAGAGATGGCTATAGGTATTTTATCACTTTTCACGGACGATTTGAGTAGATATGGATATGTCTACTTAATGAAGCATGAAAGTGAGTCCTTCGACAAGTTCAAGGAATTCCAGAATAAGGTTGAGAACCAACTGGATAGAAAGATAAAAGCACTACGTTCTGATCGTGGTGGCGAATATCTTTCAACTGAGTTTGATCGACACCTGAAAGACCGCGGGATAGTATTACAGTTAACTCCACCTAGAACACCACAACTGAATGGTGTGTCCGAACGCAGGAATCGAACATTACCTGATATGGTTCGATCCATGATGAGACACACGGTTGTACCTGACTCATTATGGGGTTATGCTCTTTTGTCAGCTGCTCTTATACTTAACCGAAGTCCGACTAAAGCTGTTGACAAGACTCCATACGAGTTATGGAAGGGAACGGTCCCTAACTTGTCCTTTATTCGGGTTTGGGGGTGCGAGGCTTATGTCAAGTGGAGACACGAGGATAAGCTCGGCCCGCGATCGGTCAAGACATACTTTATTGGTTATCCAAAAGGAATGTTTGGTCATTACTTCTATTCGCCTACCGAACACCGAGTTTTTGTTGCGGCTAGTGCGACGTTCTTAGAGAAAGAGTTTCTCGAAGACAAGAGCGGTAATAGAACCTTCGATCTGTCGGAGATTCCTGAACCAACAACCGAGCAACCGATGGAGGAAACTGTTCCTTCTACGTCTGCTGCGGTTAATGTCCCTTTGGAACCCAGGAGGTCGGGTAGACTCTCCATTCCTCCAGATCGATATATCGGTATAGTCGAGGAGAATGGGAGAGACGACGTTTTACTCCTTGAGAGTAACGAACCCGTAACCTATAAAGGTGCCATGACATGTTCCGACTCAAAGCTTTGGCAAGAAGCCATGCAATCCGAGATGGACTCTATGTACGAGAACGATGTATGGGATCTGGTTGACTTACCTGATGAGGCAAGGCCTCTTCAGTGCAAATGGCTTTACAAGATAAAGCGATCTGTGGAAGGACAACCAGATATATACAAGGCACGATTAGTGGCAAAGGGTTTCACTCAAGTGCAAGGGTTGCACTATGATGAGATCTTTGCACCCGTAGTCATGCTTCGTTCCATTCGGATTCTCTTAGCGATTGCCGCATTTCATGACTATGAAATTTGGCAAATGGATGTGAAAACCGCCTTCTTAAACGGTTATTTGGAGGAGGAGTTGTACATGGTACAACCCGAAGGTTACACTGATCCTAAAAATCCTAAGAAGGTTTGCAAGCTTAAGCGTTCCATTTATGGACTTAAGCAAGCTTCACGGAGTTGGAATCATCGCTTCGACCAATTGATAAAGGAGAATGGATTCACTCGATCGGTCGAGGAACCATGTCTATATATCAAGTCGAGTGGGAGCAAGATTGTCTTCCTAATACTGTACGTCGATTGGGAATGACATACCTCTCTTAACTTCGGTAAAAGTTTGGTTACAGAACCATTTCCAGATTAATGATCTGGGTGAGGCACAACGAATTTTGGAGATCCGTATCTATAAAGATAGAACAAGACGGATGTTATCCCTCAGTCAGGAGTCCTATATAGATAAGATTCTTGAGAGATTCTGTCTGACCAAGTCGTGTTCCTTATGCTTCGGCAGTAGGATCGATCATGTATGCCATAATATGCTCACGTGCAGACGTGGCATCTGAAATGGGTATTGACTTATGGAGGTGCTATAAGGCTATGCGCAATCAGTTGCGCAGACGCTAACCTCCACACGAATCGAGATGACTCGATATCTCAGCTCGGATTTGTCTTTACTCTTTATGGCACTGCGGTCAGCTACACAGTTCCAAAATATAGTGTTATAGTAGATTCTACGACTGTGTCCGAGTACTATGCTATTTAGTTGCAGGGGAAGCTGTATGGATGCGTCAGTTCTTACAAGGACTAACTGTAGTTCCTAGTTCGAATGACACTATTACCATCTATTATGTTAATAGAGGTGCCATCTTCCAGGCTAAAGAGCCTAAAGTCCAGCAACTAGTCTAGATATGTACGTCGGTATATGATAAGCATGAAGGGCACGTTATCTTCATGAGAATTGCACGTTGTTTTGGTAAAAATTCTACAAGGGTGAAAAAGAGCTAAGATGGGCCAACTAGTACTGTTTGCGAAACTGAACAGAACATAATATTCTCCGAACAGAACTGACGACTACAAGATTGATGAAACAGAGCAGAACATAGCCTTCTCCGAGCAGAATTGAGGGGACAACGAGATTGATGACGCAGAAACCCCGAGAAGAAGATGGGGAAAACTGCGGGCTACCAAGCCAGGACTTCTTTTATTAATCTCATGGTGATTACAAGTGTTTTGGTTACAATAGGATGACTTTCGTAGGAAAGACTAGCGAATAATGCTAATACATCGATTATGTGTACTTCTATGTGAAAGTATAAGAAAATCCTATGAGAAAACATATGAGAGACCTCCCTAAAAATGACTAAGTGAGCCTCTATATATAGGTAGAATGCTCACAATACAACTCCTAAAATCTAGGGCCACTATCTCATGAACTTAGGTAGTTGGATAACTACCCACTATGCATGACTTGTAACTTCCCATTATGACTTCTATTCTGATCCGCAGAACTGCATGCCAATAACTACCCATGATCTTAGGTAGTTAAATAACTTCCATTGACTCCACTTCTGCTCAGCTATGATATCTTCCATTATCCCATGATCTTTGTAACCGCTATAGTTGACCTCTGCTGACCACAACTGCCATGCCTCTTCTGACCTGTTCTGGGCTATAACTGCCATACCTCTTCTGACCTGTTCTGGGCTATAACTGCCATTGTTCTTCTGTCCTGCTCTGTACCATATTCGCAACGTCTATCCAGAACTGCCAATTCTGGGTAGTGTAAAATCTGGTCATAACAAATGCCCCTTGTTTTCTCAAGTGCAGCGTTCAGCAATCTTGAGGAAACAATCCTGTACAAACACTTCTATACAGAACAGACTAGAGTAGAAACAACGGCTATAAAATTTTGAACAACTATGCATCTGGCAAGACTTGTGTACCACATTCAAAGAGACAACGTTTAAATCAGAAGTAGGAGAGAATTAAAACCTGATTGACTGCTTCACGGTAGCGATGACTAGTAAATCGTAAGTTGAACTTGAACATACCACGAATAGATTATCGAGGGGTTACCTAGGGCTTATACCTTGCTTTGAAACACTAGAGTTTGAACCTTGATATGGCTTGTTGGACAAGAGATGTTTCCTTAGTATACACGAGCTTTGGACTTTCCTTAACCTTAAAAAAGGAAGGCTAGCCGTATGTTGGGCAATCTGGGGATAGTTGAGACCCATTAGATTGTGCAACACTTGCGGTGACTTGATCTGTAGAATACTTCATTTGACTTTTGATAATGCGTCGTACGAACTATTATTTCACCTTCTCGAGGATGGTTAAATACTTTGTGCCTTGTCTTTCAAAGGGCTTTACGCGTGTATGCCTTATCTTTCAAAGGGCTTCTTCGTATGTGTGCCTTATGTCTTTCCAAAGGGCTTAACTTCTGTTGCTACTGTGGATCTTTTGCTTAGTCTGCAGAGCAAGACATTTTTCTAGTCTGCTCTGACAGCTTCGGTTGCTAAGTAATTAGCCTTGGTGGTCCAAGGACTTAATCACTATTGTCGCTATCGCTTCTATTGCTTCTATTGTTCTGTGAATGTACTAACCTCGCAGGTGTACACCCCAGACTTATGTACGCATGATCATGGCTTACCTTGAGGGATATTATAGGACTCTCTTAACGGCGGCTAAGCCCTGGTCCGTCAATCCGAGGACGCATCCTCTACAGCAGGACTGGCTGCTCTGCAGGACTGGCTGCACTGTGGTCTGGAGGAAGATCTCCACTGCAGGACTGGCTGCTCAAGGCTGAGGACAAAGCTCAAATCTGGAAGACAAATTCCATCCTTACAGAACTGGAGGGGTAACTCCAAAAATGTTGAGGACAAAGCTCAGAACTGGAGGTTAAGCTCCGTACCAGAACTGGAGGATAAACTCCTGAGTAGAATTGAAGGATAAACTCTTGATTAGATGTGGAAGATAGACTTCTGACTAGGACTGGAGGATAGACTCCTTTATTTGTAATATGTGGCATACTAGATTTTTAGTGGATTATTTGTTATAATAAAAATATTTACTCTTGTAATTAAACTGTAATCCGCAAAACAAGAAATAAAAATTAGACTATACCATTGGACATTGGCTCTACTTTTACAAGACTGGAGGTCTAGGCTCCAAGACTGACGATATGCTCGAGACCAAGGACTAGGTTCAATACTGGAGGGCAAGCTCCAAAGATGCTGAGGACGAGCTCAAAACTATAGATATGCTCAAGATTGAGAAATATACTCAAGATTAGAAAACCAGCTCCAAGAGTGCTGAAGATCCGCTCATGACTGAAGGGTAAGACTCCAATATCAAGATTGCATAGAATAAGCTCCAAAATAGTAGAATAAGATATATGATAGAACTTGATGCAATTAGGATCAAAATAAGATGCTTCCGTATTCATATAATCCAAGGGCAGCAAGATAAGGTCGTAAGAGCGCTAGGATGAACTCCAAGGTTGGCCACATAGTGCGAGACTGTAATAAATAGAAAATATTCTTCAAGGTCTGTAGCGCAAGACCGCAAAAATAAGACAATATGCTCCGAGATAATATATATGCTCCAAGATAATATATGCTCCAAGATTGGCGACGTGACCGTAAACACAAGATAATATGCTCCAAGATTCTTGGTATAATATTATGAAGAAACATTTGATATATAATAAGCAAGATTGAAAATACTTTGAGACTTTGGGAAAATGCTGTAAAATGTAAAAACTTGGTTAGTATTAACCATTGATGTATTCAATGATTTTTCTCATAATAAAATAATATAAAGTAAAGCGATTATGAAAAATAAATTAATTGAAAATAAATAAATAGAGTTTGAGTTTGGTTGATTTCCAAGCTTTGGAATCAACTCTCCCTCAAGAGTTACCAATTCATGTGCCCCTTGACCGATGATGGAGTCAACGAGGTAAGGACCTCTCCACACTTGAGCAAACTTGTATGAACTACATCTCTTGCATTTTTGAATGTGCTTCTCTAGAATAATTCTCCTTTACCAAGGGCTCTCGCTTCGATATTCTTGTTGAATCTCTTTCACTATAACACCTTGACACGGGGTCGACTTAATCTTTACTGCATTTCACACTCGTTCAAAGTTTTCAAGGTTAGTGAACAAAGAATAATTTTAGAATCTAGAATACATAGGACATACCTTGGTGTTTGAATAACCAATTCTGGAAGGATAATAACTTCACGACCATAAACAGGTTAGAAAGAAAGAAATATGTCTTATAAAAAGCTATAAAGCTATAAAGCTATAAAGGTTGATGCAGCTAACTTAACGTCCGACTTATCGTTATAAACAAACTATAGATGAATTGCATACCTTTAGATTTTGCTTTCCTTAATAATGAAATTACCTCTTTCACTGTTTCAAATATGTACAGCTTCTATTCTGGAGCAAACAACATCTTCTGTCCTAGGGCGAATGACAACTTCTGCTCTAGGGCGAACGAAAACGTCTGTTCTGGGGCGAACGACAATGTCTCTTCTGGAGCGAACGACAACTTCTGTTCTTGAGCGAACCACAACGTCTGTTCTGGAGCGAACGACAACGTCTCTTCTGGAGCGAACGACAACGTCTGTTCTGGAGTGATGACAACGTCTCTTCTAGAGCGAACGACAATGTCTGTTATGGAGTGAATGACACCTTTCTAGTGTCATCAGTGCCCCACTTTGCAGTTAGAAAACAAGGACAACAATGTTCTCCATAAAGCTCTATCTTGCCATTCTTTCGTCATCTTTAACACCATGAATTTTCACCTGCCACATACTTCTCAAAAAACATGTGAGCTCGCGTAAAAATTATAACCTTCACCCTTTCTTAAAACAACTCGTCAACCTTGAGCAATAAGAATATGAGACCGTTCAGGAAGTTCGATCACGTTGGTATAAGGTTGAAAACATTCCTGCAAAAATAAACTCAAAAAGCAACGGCTACAAAGACAACATAAAAATTCTGCAAGACACGTACCAGATCAGGATTAAAATTCGGGATCAGAACTGAACGAAAATTCAAACCTGTTCTGACAATCACTTCTGTGAATGTCTTGCCGACCACGTACCAATGAATCCATCACCCTCATACTACTTGTTGGGTTGACTTGCTTTGACCAGCGCTGACTTGCGAATCTTGACTTTGTCAGTACTAGTGACTTGCTAAAACTTCAGAGCTGACAGTCTTGAAAGAAGAGAATTCAAGACACAAAAGATGCCCCTAGTTTTCTCAAGGGAAACGTTTAGCAAACTCAAGGAAACAATTCTGAAAAGATAATTCAGAACACAACGAGCAGAAGAGAAACAACCAGAAAATATAACAGGTAGGAAATGAAAAGGGTCAAGATTCAAGAGATAAGCATCAAGACTTATATATAGACGTCAGACCAGAATTGGTAAAAATTCAAACCTGATCTGGCTGCTCATTGTAACAATGATAAACTTCTGTAAAGTTTGAAATTCTTCCAACGGTAGAGTCCTGAAGATTATAGGACTGATTCTTGCTCAAAGCCGTTAGCATGCAAATTTGAAAAATACCTCATGCAAAATCAATCATCATCAAGCGTTAGAAAAACTCAGATTTGTAAAAAATAATTAATCACTAACAAAATATAAAAGATAATAAAATAATAACACATGAGAAAATTAATCACAAGATCAAGACAAGGCTGAAAATCGGATCTGTAACAAGTTTCACAACTTACAACCTTGGCTATTCTGTCCCCTTGTGGCGATTTCAAGACTGCGTCAATCCTGGTCCTTTGACATTAGCAACTCTATCAGTATAGATGGTCCAAGCTTTTAATATTCTTTCTTGACCAGAACTTCAAGGTCGAAGTTTTCTTCCAGAGCAGGACTGAAACTCGCCACAAAATCTGCCAAGGATTCTGACTTGATGGCAGTCTTGGGCCTGAAACTTATGTTATACATAATAATCTGCACAAAACCATTTAACCATTCTCCCGGACAGTTCAGACTTTCTCAAGACTGACTTGACTGAAAAGTTAGTCCCGACAATAACATGATAATTCTTAAAATAAGATTAAACTTAGTAATATACATTAATTAAGTAAAAATGTATATTTCTCGAAGAGTGTACCTTATTCCGGCATCCAAGAGGTTCTTACTTGCACAATATATGGGATACTGTAGATTATCCTCTTCATCGAACAAGAGTACAAGACTGAAAAATTGGTATGATCTGCACAGAACTGGATAACAGTTCTGACCTGCACGACAATGGATAATATGATCAGCACATCACTAGAGAGTATGATCCGCACAGAACTGACTTCAGATCCACTCTTGCCAACAATGTGCCCTTAGAACTGTCTTGGTGAAACGCCAAATGAGTGCTTGACATGATTGAACTCCATGTTATATCTCTCCAAGAATACAAAAGGATGCTTGCACGCGTCAAATGTGATTTTTGACACTCTTGGACTTCATCACCAAATCATACGTGTACACCTTCGTTGTGTCCCCAATAAAAATACTCCAACATTGTGCTAATTACCACCTTGGTAGGTTGCCCTACATCTCTCAAAGCGTAAGGCGTAACAAATTAAAAATATATTATGCAAAAATAAAATTCATCTTTTGATGAGTAGGATACACTTCGATCCGATTGGACATGAGCAAAGCATCCACAATTGTAAGCTACTTGTATCCTGAAATCTTGGCAAGCACAACATTAGTATTGGTAGATGAAAAGAATCTATGTGCAAACTTTATCTTAAATAAACATAATCAACACTTGAAACATACCATGTTTTTGTCGGATGATTACTACGATGGTTAACCAATCAAGATACATTACCTCTCTTACCATTTTATGTCTAGAAACTTTTGAACCTCGTCGTTAATTATTTCCTTTCTAGAGGAAATCTCTTGCGTCTCCACTGTACAGACTTGTACTTTGGGCCAACATCAGACTTGTGAGCGATCAGACCAGGACATGACTTATACCAGTCCTGTCAAAGCGAGTCCACGCAGAACAGGATACTTTGGACTGTAAAAGATTAACTACCAAGGTCATACCTGATTCTGGTCGGTACATCACCTACCAGTAGTTTCTCACCAGAACAGGAGTGGTCGAGGATGTCTATGTTCTGTCTTGTCTGATATTTAAGGAGACTTGTTTCTTTGATTTCTACATGTTGGATTTCTGTACTGAATGACAGCTCTAAGGCTACTCCATAGCACTCTTGTGTATTCTGCCATTCTCCATTGATCATCAGTATTCCCTACTTGATAGACATTTTGACATATTAGTGGTACGTCGAAGGCACGAGCATTATATTATGAATTAAAACATACCAAGCAAGATATACAACGTCATCAAATTAAATCAATAAAATAATTAAGAGAAGAGACTCCCTTTGTAGGTAGAGAAATTCTGCCCAAAGTATGTTGGCCTAGGTCTCTCCGTAGAATCCACAAGCATGTTAAAATTTGTAGTGAGTTTATCATGGTTGATCCTCATTTCTTCCAAGACACCAAGCATAACCATTCAGAACTGCCTTGACAATCTCGGTGACCAAGAGTCACTAGTTTCCAGTTCTGTTTAGTTCTGTTGGGGACGACATCATTTCTTCTTAAGTTATCATTCTTGGTACTGTAACACAAGTCAAACCACAAATATTAGAACCGTCATTAGCATAATTAACTTTATGAGTGTAAGGAGAAAAAGGTGGAGATTGATTTGGCTCTTGTGATTGTGGTTGTTCAGTCTTGCTCGTATTCTTCCGTGCAGGACTGGTTGTGTCCTTCAAGCATCCAGAACTGAAACATCTATAACAAGACTCTCAAGCTTGGAAATCAATCCTGAAAAATCTATAACAAGACTGTTAGTATCAAAATTGTCAATCCAGAATTGAAAACAGAACTATTAATATCGAGACTATCAGTCCAGAACAATACTGTTAACATCAGAGTTTACCAGTCCAGAACCGAAAATAAGATTGTGAATATCGAGATTACCAGCCCAGAACTGAAAACAAGACTGCTAATATCGAGATTATCAACCCAGAAATGAAACAAGACTGCTAATATCGAGATTACCAGTCCAGAACTGAAACAAGACTGCTAATATCGAGATTACCAGTCCAAAACAAAAAAACAAGAGAGTATTCAAAATCTCTTATCTTAGGGCTGGATGAGTGGACATGTGTTCACTCTTGTCTCCGGTATGAACCAGTTCTGTTCTGCTGACGACCACTTCCAGCTTTCTTGTTAGGCCTATTCTGACACAAACTCCGCTGTTCTGTTTGTTGAAGGCATCTTCTTCAAGTATGACGACCCTTGCTTGTAAGTACGAACTGTCCCAGAACTGTCACTGTTCAGAATTGAGAACATTTCTTTGTTCAACTCTGCACTACTCCAGCAAACGACAGAAGCTATTCTGGCTGGTAGTTCTGACGTGGAACCTCCATCCATTCCAAGTAGAGTTATCACACCTACTCCAGGGTTCCAGGAGTTGAAAGCTGAGGAGCAGAACAAACTGGAGGTCCTACCCAGGACATCACTGTCTAACATGCCATCTACAGGCGTGGTGAAAATTGTCCAGAACATGGCGGAAAAGATCAGTCCAGAAATGCTCAGGACTGACATTACAGAATTGGAGCCTTTGCACATGCAAGTCTCCGTCGAATCTTTGGGAATAAGAATTGTGAGCATCGTGTGTTTGTATTGCGCAACGTGGTCTTGTGGATGTTCTGTTCTATAGCACAACTTCAATTGATGGAACGTTGAATTTTTTCGGAACATCCTTCAAAACCGTGATATTGTCGAAGGGAATGGTCCTTCATTTTCTTAGGAGAGGCTTCTGGTTCCTAGGAGAGTCCTCTTTGAGTTGATCTTCATAGCCTTTGTCCCCATCATGATAGGAAAAAACTTTTCTTTTTGTGATGAAAGATAAGGACAATTCTGGCCTGATTCTTGAGTTGTAACCACTAATCTCGCTGGAGTTCTGTTCCGATTCAAGACTGACTCAATCTCTTTGAGTCTTGTATTTTCTTGTAAAATTGAGGCAATCCTCGAGCGAGATTCCTCCAACTATTGTGCTAGTTATTCAAGGATCTTGTCAACCATGTGGTCATGACAAGAGTGTGTTTTTTTGTGGAATTTTGAGAAGAGAGTTTCACAAACTAATAAACTAGATGCCCCACGGTGGGCGCCAATTTGTTTTGGTAAATTTTCTACAAGGGTGAAAAAGAGCTAAGATGGGCCAACTAGTACTGTTTGCGAAACTGAACAGAACATAATATTCTCCGAACAGAACTGACGACTACAAGATTGATGAAACAGAGCAGAACATAGCCTTCTCCGAGCAGAATTGAGGGGACAACGAGATTGATGACGCAGAAACCCCGAGAAGAAGATGGGGAAAACTGCGGGCTACCAAGCCAGGACTTCTTTTATTAATCTCATGGTGATTACAAGTGTTTTGGTTACAATAGGATGACTTTCGTAGGAAAGACTAGCGAATAATGCTAATACATCGATTATGTGTACTTCTATGTGAAAGTATAAGAAAATCCTATGAGAAAACATATGAGAGACCTCCCTAAAAATGACTAAGTGAGCCTCTATATATAGGTAGAATGCTCACAATACAACTCCTAAAATCTAGGGCCACTATCTCATGAACTTAGGTAGTTGGATAACTACCCACTATGCATGACTTGTAACTTCCCATTATGACTTCTATTCTGATCCGCAGAACTGCATGCCAATAACTACCCATGATCTTAGGTAGTTAAATAACTTCCATTGACTCCACTTCTGCTCAGCTATGATATCTTCCATTATCCCATGATCTTTGTAACCGCTATAGTTGACCTCTGCTGACCACAACTGCCATGCCTCTTCTGACCTGTTCTGGGCTATAGCTGCCATACCTCTTCTGACCTGTTCTGGGCTATAACTGCCATTGTTCTTCTGTCCTGCTCTGTACCATATTCGCAACGTCTATCCAGAACTGCCAATTCTGGGTAGTGTAAAATCTGGTCATAACACACGTGTTCCTGGTTATAATAGTACTTGACATGGATTAGATATATGTATCTTTTTCATATACTATTTATAACATCATCGTTTTGTTTTATATATTTTGTTTTCCATGTGGATTGTACGGACAACTTTGAACACCACAAAGTGAACTGGAAAACATTATATTTGTTTGGTCCGTAATCGCCTACATGAGCTGATAACTCTGGCGATTATTTTGTGACGTCGATTGATGGTGGGTTCAACGAGCCATAAGTCAAACTGTTGACTGATCGATCACAGATGCGGGTTTACTGAAATCGCGCAGGACATTTTGTGACGACTACATGGAGTCCTAAATGTTTCAGAACATTAGGTGCCTGGTCGTGGATAGGACATCCATAGTGTTCCTAGAGTCGATTCTTTTGACTGTCGACTGTCTCTTGAGATTAAGGCAGATTTTGGGTGACTTTGGTTTCTTTCTCACGGTCGACCGTAACAGGAGGCCAAGTAGATTTTCACTGGGTCATTTCATGCTGCGCTTACATCTGCAGGATTCGAGTTGAGGGAAATATCCAAACTTCTATCGAGTTATAATATTTATTCTCAGGGCCACTCGAGGAGCTGTAACTGAAAATGCATGGCCATGCTCGAATATTGATTCGTTTATCAGTTAAGTTACTCTCTAGTCGGGGAAACCACTCATGATACTGATCACTTGTGAACTACGACCTTTGAAAGTACGGACTTTGCAAATTGGTTTACATTGAGTGGGAGAAATTTATTATGGATATGAGAATCGGTTATCGCACCTACACTTGTACGGACAAGTGGGAGATTGTTGGGGTTAGTGTCCTCCACAGTTAGTGCAATAACATAAATAAATCTCTAAAGGTACACAGGGTACATTTTGTATTTAATCAGTTGATTAACGTTTATCGATAACGGTTGGCTTGCTAGATAAGTTTGACGTTATTGTCATACAGATGGCGGTGATCAACTGGTCCCTAAGAGTCACACCTAAAGGATGTGTTTGAGAAATATGATTATTTGAGAAAATGATCATATTGATGCCTTACTTAATGACTAAACAGTTAGTTAGTATTGTTGACTAAAAGGTTAGTCAAATATGACTAAAATGTTAGTCAAGTGTGATGATGTTACTGACTAAAATGTTAGTCAGTGTAATGTTTGGTACGACTATTTAATACTGATTAAATAATTTTAGCTGATGCGAATTAAATGTAATTCGTGAATTGAATATAAAATGTTATATTTAATTATTGTGTATAATGCAAGCTAATTTAATATAAACCGTTATAATTAATTAGCAAATTATAAATAGAAGGATATTTATAATATATTATAGTCGGTCCATACAGATGACACTAGTAATTTATTGCATTATATTATAAGCTAAAATGATCATAAGAAAAGTGTCCAGATACATCCTAGTCTAGATACGTTTTCTTGATCAATAAGTTATTGTATTTGAGGAGAATTAAATCTCCCCAAATACTACATAAGGAGGTCGGCCAAGAGGAGGAGATTAGAGGATTATTGTCTTTCCTAATTGCTCTCTAATTAAATTCCTAATTCATTCATCATTCACAACACTTAAAACCTTGAGAGAAAAATCAGTTTTTCCTCTATAATTCTTCTAGCAATTCAAGGGCATATCTTAGACTATCTTGGGTGTTTCTATTAGGAGATACCATACTTTTGGTATTGATCTTAGGCCAATTCTTAAGGATTAAAAGGTTAATTCTTATTCTTTTATTATGTTATGCAAATTTTGATTTATGACTTTAAAATCTTATAAAAGTTTTCATTATAATCCTGTGGATTTTAAGGTCTATATACGGATATAAACCTACAGGGATAGCTCCAAGCACGCTCAAACGTTCCATCAGCCAAACCTGCAAAATGACGGGACAACCACGATAAGCATGCACTCTATTACACGCCCGATCATCTAGGCCAAGGATCGTCTCCGCTAGGATCAACGCCGCAGGGTTATACCCCATCTCCATCTGCTGCACAACGCAGACCAAACGAGCCTCGCCAAACCCCATCCCGTCCACCGAATCAGGGAACATGAAACAGTGCACAAGACAAAGGGCCAGGGCTCTCCTGCGAGCAACAGCGCCAATGAGCCCATTATCATAATCCATGAACCGCTGGCAAAGTCGGATGACATTCAAGCGTCCATCTAGGAACAAGTCCTCCGTCTCGGGCCTCGTCATCATGAGGAAGTTTTGCATGGTTCGCTGATAACCAAGCTCCTGGCGGACACACACCGGAGTAACAGAGCGGGTCCAACCTCCAATAGCAGCAAACTCCTCGACCAGGGGGCAAACTTCCCCGTCAGGGAAGCGAAATACGTGGTATGCCAAGTCCCAATAGTGCAGACAGGCATCCAGAAACTCCGGCTCCATCCGAACCTGCCTTAAGCCTAGGAATATGCCCAAGCCACAACCTCTGAGGTTCCTCTTCTCGATACCAGATAGCATAGCACACCACATCCTCACAAGTCCCTCCAAATGCTCCATTACTCACAAAAAAGACAACGCTCTGCTGAATCTTACAAATACTATTATAATGCGAGTAATGAAATTGCAAAATAAGACGAAGTATGAAATGTGATTGGAGAGATGGATGAATGAACTAACACGAGCACCCTTCTTATAGGCAACATCTTCAAGAGGCAACAACACAACATATAATCGCTAGTGAACCAGCGATTAACCAAAAAATCAAAACAAAAAGCCAAAAACAACACAAAAATCGCCAGAAAACAGGCGATTTACACAAAAATCGCCAGTCCTCTGGCGATTTTCACAGTAATCGCCTGTTTTCTGGCGATTTTTGTGAGAATCGTTGGTATACAGGCGATTTTCTATGCTTTTCCGACAGATTTGACGCGACGACTGCACACCGCCTTGCAGCCTACGAGTTGCAGAAAGTTTTTCACGACCTACGCCGCATTGTTTTTACTTTACGACGACATTATCGATTCGTTTAGATGCGGCTTTACGTCGTATTGGGTCATTTTGTGATCGACTCTCGACTAATGTTTTGCACATACGCTTCACAAAATTCAACCGTCTCATTCCGCAAGCTTACGTTAAAGCACGACGTTCTTAATTCATATTTTACGAACGTCAAAAACACCTTTTACGGTCTCACAAAATTTAATCATCACGTTTCATAAAGCTTACGTTGCAACACCACATTCTTAATTCACATTTTACGAACGTCAAAAACACCTTTTACGGTCTCACAAAATTTAATCATCACGTTTCGTAAAGCTTACGTGGCAACACGACGTTCTTAATTCACTCTTCACGAACGTCAAAAATACTTTTGCAGTCTCACAAAATTCATTCATCATTTTTCGCAAGTTTTACGATAAAGCACGACGTTCTTAATTTACATTTTCATGAGCGTCAAAAGCGTATTTTACAGACTCAAAATATTTTCTTCAAAAGGCATGTTTTATAAAAATCTTTACGTATGCATACTCTTATTACGGGTCAGAAAAATCTCAATCGAGATTTGTGTTCTTTTTACGACTAACAATCTAATTGCAGGAACACTAGATGAGCACGTCACGAAGGTTTCAAGTGAAAACGGCAACACAAACGATCGTACTACAAAACGAGGCAAAATAAGCAATAAAGCTTCCGGCACCGCACGCATGATCATTAATCACGAAAGCTACGCCAACAGGAACGCTTACCATAGTCAACAAATACACCTACTACATAATCAAAGCACGCGTACGAGGTCACGTAACCTACTCATGTCAAGCCATGGACGCGAATCAACGTCGTACGATTCCTGCAAATATGACCAAATACCAAAACACGCACGCAAGGTCACAGGGCCTTTTCGCGTCAAGCCGCAGTCACAAAAATGGACCTCACGTGGACTCCTACATGTCCAAATACATACAAATATAACCACAACATAAAACAAGTCCATAAAAATAAGCCTACGATCCTAGCATACATCCCAAATCAATTAGCTTGATCTCGACGACCGAGCTCCGCACGCAACGAATCAATCTGAGCACGGTAGCCAGCTAGCTCCTGCTCACGCTGCAACTCAAACTCCGCTCGCAAACGCGCCGCCTCAGCCCTGGCCCGCCCTAGCTCTATCTGACTCTGCGCGACCGCAGCCTGCAACTCTGAAGCATACTTCTGCGCCTTGCAAAGCGCGACCGCTTTATCATTAAAGGCCACGCGCCACCGGTTAGCTACCCTCCATAAATTCTTGTGGACATCCACGGCCACCTGCAAACAAATACGGCCTTCATATGCTCAAACTGGGGGCTATAAGCAAAAGCAGCTTCATTTCAAGTTTGACTAACGATTTTGAACAAAATCTACCTCAAACTAGGGGCTATAATCAAAAGCAGCTTCATTTCAAGTTTGACTAACGATTTTGAACAAAATCTACCTCAAACTGGGGGCTATAATCAAAAGCAGCTTCATTTCAAGTTTGACTAACGATCTTTGGACAAAATCTCACTCAAACTGGGGGCTATGATCAAAAGCAGCTTCGTTTAAAGCTTGACTAACGATTTTGGGACAAAATCTTACTCAAGCTGGGGGCTATATACCACATAACACGCAAACATAGAAGACAAGCCATACCTGCTTCACCCGAGGGCTCCAACTATCCATGCCAGCGTCAGTCACCGCAGATAAGTACTGCGGTAGTGGTATCGAATGCCGACAGCCATCATCATGCTCAAAATCCAAGCTCTCGTAGAAAGGAGGAGGCTGGACCTCAAGGTCAGGGTCACGTGGCTACAAGATACAAAAATCACGATCAATTTTTGCTTTTTAAGCAAATGACATGCGCAAGCAAAACGCGAAAACAACAGCAAACCTCAATGACAGCAGGCGCCAAAGCAAGGCGCGCCCACGACGTATAATCCTCATCTAGCCTCAACAGGGACTCCGACTCACCCTCGTGATATACATCGCGGCGAACATCAAAGCGTCAGGTGTCATGCGAAGAGAACCTTAGGAGGGCCTCGGGCACAACAAACTTATCCCTAATTATGCGAAATGGCGACGCCGCTTAAGAACCGATTTAATCATACTGAGTCGCAATGTACAACCTCTGCGTATCGCGAATAGCAAAGCGAGTCGTAATTGACGCAGGGACATCCGCATAATTCGCCCAAGGGTTGGAAACAAACTACAAAAAAAAAAGAGGAATAAACATCTGCAAAAGCACAAACGCAAGACGTATAGGAAATACGAACTTTTCTTACCTTATCAACGGTCATCTCGTTAAACTTCACGCGAGCATCGTGTTGGTACCAAAAACCCAGTCTGGTCCAGAACCCTGGGCCAGGCCAAGACGGGTGCAGGATCCATAGTCAGCACCAGGACGTGCAGACGATCACCCGGCCGGTCTGAGACAAAACAAAGGTGCAGGTCAGGAGAGGAAAACCCAAGATGGGCCAGGCCCAACAAAAGAAGTCATACCAAGGAAGAAAGCCCAAAGACTAGCGTGAACCCTAGAGAACCGTTGGAAGACTAAGTCGAGCAAGTGAATCAAGCCTAAGAAATAGGAACTGCTGGAGAAGAAAGGGGAGGAAGTTGCCTACAACCGAGGGAAGAGTCCGTTGGAGCCAAAGACACTATAAAAGGAGTACATTTTCAGAAGAGGAGGACATACATAATCATACAACTCAAGCACACTATACTTTACGCAATTCACAAGCTCTCAAGCACTTTATATTTTTCTCGCCATTTTTTGTATCCTGTACCACTTGGTCCAGAGTCTGTACCCCCTATTTCTGAACTAGTGAAGATCCTCTCCTGGCTTGGCGCCCGTGGTTTTTCCCTTAACATTTAAGGGTTTTTCCCACGTAACATATCGTGTGTCTTGTTCAATTTTTGTTGTCTTTCATACGTTCTAAATTCCTAGACCACATAAAACGTACAACTAAACCTAAAGGATAGTACTAGTAGATCCACGAATACATAATCGAACCGAGTGAGAAAATCACCCCGAACAGTTTGGCGCCGTCTGTGGGGATACTAGTTTATTAATCCTACAAAGTTTTCCAAATCAACAAGTCCAACCAACGTGAAAGATGGCGGATCCAAGTTCAGAAGCCATGCTCAAGCTCCAGGAGGAGTTGCAGCAATGTGCCAAGAAAGGCTGCGAGAGGATGCCAAGGCCGAGGCGACAAGATTGAAGGAGGCGAGGTCGCCTGAAGAAACAACCTGAGACCTCACCCACCGTAAAGCCTCAGGATCCAGAATCCCACCAGGTACACCATTTTCTGATGTGATCAAGCAACTTGACTTTTCTGCTTTTTCTTCTGTAGGATCAAAAGGTACAAAAGGCAACCCACTCAATGTGGAGGAGAATCCAGAGAACAGTGCTGCGGGAGGAAGTGGAGACCCAAAGACACCAGAGGGAATTGGTGCAGGCGAAGTCATGCAATACATGATGATGGAGATGCAGAAACTCTCGGATCTGGTGCGCAAGGTTCCAGGGCTTCCACCACCCATAGAGGAGGCAACCCCAGGATGCTACTCTGATTCACCCTTCGATGATTGCATTGCAATGGTCGAGATGCCAAAGAAGTACTCAGTACCCAACCTTAAACTCTATGATGGGACAGCAGATCCTCTGGAACACGTTGCTCAATACAGGCAGAGGATGTTCAACGTCCCTATCCCAGCAGAGAAGAGGGAGGCATGCATGTGCAAAAGCTTTGGTTGACCTTGATCGTCCACCCTCGGTGGTACATCAACACGCCAATCAAGACCATCAAGTCGCTGCGGGTGATCAACCTTTTCAACGTCGATTCGCCCGATGGCAGTTGTTGGAGAAGCGGACGGTGATCTATACCGGTGGTCGAGCGAACGAGTCTCGAGGGACTTCCCGCACCGCTTCAACAAAGAGAAAGTGTCCATCCCCGGATGTGACATCGGCCGCGACCATAGAGGCCTTCAGGCAAGGTTTGGTTAGAGATTCCGATCTTTATATGTTGAACTAACTCGCTACCCTTGTTCTACCTTTGAGGATGTGCAGGCTAAGGCTCTGGCCCAGATCAGGGTAGAAGAGGACCAGCCATTGAGCGCAAGGTATCGTGACCAGGCGGCTGAGCGAAAAGTCACCACCCAGCGGCACAACAACAGCAGGCCTGGTCCATACCAGAGGCCAAACAGGAGGAGGCCAACGCCGTGGATGAAACGACCGATGCACCCAGGTTCCACCTCCGGTTTGAGTATTGCTTTTACGTAGACCGCCAGGCCCGATCAACAAACCGACAAGTTGGGCTCAGTGATCGGATGGCCAAAAGCAAGTGAAAAGCCTAATCAGGCGGGACCACGACCCAAGTGGTGTGAGTACCATTATGATATTGGACATACCACGAGAGGATTGCATAGCTCTCGGGAGGGAGATAGCTCATCTACTAAAGAATGGTCACCTGAAGGACATCCCGCCCGAGAACAGGAGGAACAAAGATGTAGAGATGAGCCCAGAGATCTTCCACCACCACCGCCAACACATGAGGTAAAATTTATTTACGGTGGTTCGGATATTTGTGGACTAACATATTCTGCCGCAGCGTGTGGCTCGAGAAACAGCAACAGCCACCACGGAGACAAGCGAGTCCAGCGGGACAAAGTGGTCCGGCCAGAAACTGTGTTTGATGAGTCAGACCTACAAGGAGTACACGGGCCACACCACGATGGTCTGGTGATCAAAATCCAGATTGGAACCTGCATGGTCAGAAGGGTCCTGATAGATGGAGGCAGCTCAGTCAACATCATCATGATGGAGGCGTTGGAGGCTATGGGGCTGAAAGAGTCTGATGTAACAAAAAAGTCCAGCGTCCTGGTAGGGTTCAGTGGAGAGCCGAAGCGCGGCACTTGGGGAGATCACCCGCCAACCTATGTAGAAGAGTCACCTCTTTCGAAAAGTTCTGCGTAATAGGCGCTATCCTCGTACAACGTGATCCTAGGCGACCACGGATCCACAACCTCAAGGTCGTACCTTCAACGTACCACGGTGCATCAAGATCCCAACAAAGTGGGGGCGAAGAATCGAGAGGAAGCGGCCAGACGGCGCAGAATGTTCTGAAACGTACCACGAAACCTTCTGGCCCAGGTAAGTCCCTCGCATAGCAATTAAAGCAGCTCGTCAGGTCTGTTGAGAACCCTGTCCCACGCATGGAGTCAGCTGAAATTATTTTGGCTAAAGAAAGGCCTGACAGAAGGTTACGGTTGGTTCGACGCTCGTATAATCGGACTGCTCTAATTGACTTTCTGAGGAAGAAAGAGCATTGTTTTGCCTGGTCCCATTTTGATATGACTGGTATAAGTTCTGATGTTATTACGCATAAGTTAAATATTGACCCAACTTTTAAGCCTGTGAAATGTGCGGGGAAGTTTGCACGAGCGTAATGAGATTGTGAACCAAGAGGTACAGAAATTACTGGACATGGACATGACCAAAGAAGTGATGTACCCAGATTGGTTGGCAAATGTAGTTGTGGTCCAGAAAAAGAATGGCAAGTGCAGAGTGTGCGTGGACTATACAGACTGAACAAGGCGTGCCCAAAGATTCATTTCCACTACCACACATAGATGCCATGGTGGGCGCCACCACAGATACGAGTCTTGACATTCATGGACGCAATAGCGGGTTCAACCAGATCGGGATGCACCCCCGGACCGAGAACACACAGCCGTTCATGACCGTGAGAGGAATATATTGCTACAAGGCAATGCCGTTTGGACTAAAGAATGCAGTGCAACGTATCAAAGGCTCGTGAACATGATGTTCAAGGACCAGATTGGAGATACAATGGAGGTCTACATTGATGATATGGTGGTGAAGTCAAAGAAAGTCAAGATCACATCCTGGACCTGGAAAAGCGTTTGAGATTACGGAAAAGTATAATATGAAGTTAAACCCTACTAGATGCACCTTTGGTGTCACCGCAGGAAAGTTCTTAGGCTATATGGTGACAAAGAGACGCATAGAGGCTAGTCCAGAGCAGATCTCAGCAGTAATCAACTTGCAGTCCCCTCAGGCCCCGAAAGATGTCCAGAGCGGCTGGAAGAGTAGCGGCTGAGCAGATTTATCTCCGTGTCTTACAAAGGTGCAAACCATTTTATGATCTCCTGAGAAAGAACAAACAATTCAACTGGGGGACAGAGCATGAGAAAGCATTCCAGGACCTGAAAGCATACCTATCATCAGCCCCACTTTTATCCAAACCTGAACCAGGGGAGTCACTGGTCCTGTACCTGTCTGTAACAGAAGCCTCTGTAAGTGCAGTCCTAGTAAGAGAACCAGATGGACACCAACATCCTGTGTATTATGTAAGTAAAAGTCTTCTGGATGCTGAGACCAGGTATTCTGTATTGGAAAAATTCGTTTTGGCTTTAACAGTTGCTTGTACCAAGTTACGCCCTTATTTTGAGGCGCATCATGTTATCATTCGTACTAATGTTCCTGTAAGATCAGTGTTGTCTAGACCAGAACTTTCAGGTCGTATGTCAAAATGGTCAGTAAAGTTGAGCACCTATGATCTATCCTACGAGCCCGTAGCAAAGAATCAAATCTCAAGCGTTAGCGAACTTTGTGGTCGACTTCACTCCCACACTAGAAGAAGCGAGTTACAAAGAAATCTTCCATCTGGACCCGAAGCAATGGACACAGGAACTCGGACAGATGGTTCACCAACATCGTGGGTCTTGGACTAGGTGTGGTCCTGAAATCGCCACAGGGGACAAGATAAGACAGTCATATCCTGTGAGTTCAGGACTACCAACAATGAAGTCGAGTATGAGGCAATCGATAGCGAAATTTGAATGTGTGTCTGGACATGAAGGTTCAGAATCTAAAGGTAAAGATAGACTCTTTGTTGGTTGCAAACCAAATCAATGGTACGTACGCTGCTAAAGATTCTAAGATGATTGCATATCTTGATTTGGTCAAAAATCTTTTTCAAAAGTTTACTAACGTTGAGGTTGAGCAAGTCCCAAGAGATCAGAATGTGCAGGCAGATGCTTTGGCTAACATAGGATCAGCATTTGAACCTGGTACGCTGGACAGTATACCTATTGTGCACATCTTGGAACCAGCAGTCCAGAAAGCACAGCCAGTCCTGCAGAACGCAGTCCAAGCAACTCAAACCTGGACCAAACCATATTATGAGTGGCTAGTCCAGGGCAAGTTACCACAGGACAAGATTGAGGCAAGAGCATTCAGAATCAAGGCGTCCAGGTACACAATCATTCAAGGCACACTATTCAGAAGGTCCTTCAACGGGTCAGACTCTACGCCGCTTAGAGCTGACCAGTCGAGCAAGATTTATCGTAAATACACGATGGACACTGTGGAAACCATACAGGTGGTAGAAGCATGGTTAACAAAATTCTACGCATGGGCTATTACTGGCCCACAATGAAAACAGATAGCATCCAGTATGCCACAAAATGTGACGCCTGTCAAAGGCATGGTCCAGAGATACACCAGCCTGCACAGAACCTGCATTCAATATCTGCACCTTGGCCATTCATGAAATGGGGCATGGACTTAGTTGGCAAACTACCAATGGCTCCAGGACAGAAGGTGTTTATGCTAGCAATGACAGACTACTTCTCTAAGTGGATAGAGGCAGATGCCTACAAAAACGTTACAGAAAAGGAAGTAATTGCTTTCATAAAGAAGAACATCATCAGCAGGTATGGAATCCCCTCAGAAATAGTATGTGACAATGGACTTGCATTCGTGGGAAACAAGACCAGAGATTTCTGTACAAGGTGGAACATCAACTTGGTGACCTCTCCACCAAGATATCCTCAAGCAAATGGACAAGCTGAATCCAGCAACAAAATTGTGATCAATTGCATCAAGAAGAAGCTGATGAGAAAACAAGGGAGATGGGTTGAAGAGTCGCCCACCGTACTATGGGCAGACAGGACCACGCCAAAGAGAGCAACAGGACAAACTCCATACTCAATGGTTTATGGATGTGAAGCTGTACTACCGGTAGAAGTGCACGTACCAACGGTCAGGTATGAACTCAATACGCTTTCTGAAAATAAAGAACTACTGCGGATACCGGCTGGACCACGGCCAGAGCTCGGGGACTTAGCGGCAGATAAGGTTGGCAAAGATACCAACAATCGGTGGCCGGTTACAACAAGAATGTGAGAATGCGAATGTTCGGAGACGGGAGACCTGGTCACGAGAAAAGTGTTCGAACACAAGAGACAAGGCTGCAGGCAAGTTGGCCCCAACCTGGGAAGGCCCATACCTTATTGATTCAGCCACAGGGAAAGGCTCTTACAGACTACAAACTCTGGAAGGAGACATGATCCCAAGACCTTGGAACACACTCCACCTCAAGCTCTATCACATGTAAAGTGTCCTAGACCAAGACATCTGGTAATCCACAAAACTCAAAACTTTTCCTTTACAAATTATCCTATACAATCAGATCGACTTGGCGTCGGAGGGGCGTTGGCTAACGCCAACTGGCCGATCCGACCCTCCTTTCTGCGGAACAAAGCGATACAAATATCTGGACCAGGCCGGACTAGACCGAACCAAAGACAAATGCAAAAACAAAGACAAAATCTAAGGCTCCGGCCCCGAGCAGCGCACCAACGGGACAGGAGTAATGTCCGCTAGGGAGCCCCAAAGTGTAAGTCGCCTAAATTATCAAACGCATGCATGCTACTTTACAGATTCACAACAAATTATATGCGCATCATAACAAAACATAGCATAAACAAAGCATAGCATAAACAAAACATAGCATAACATGGCCTAGCGTAAACTAACAAAAAGTTGATGTTTCGGGCGTAAATACGCAGGGTAGATACGACTCGAAGCTATGATGATATTTTGTATAATTGTTCCCGGTGTAAACTTGGGGCCTTCGGATGAGGTAGTATGGCTGGCCGGCCTGTTCGTGATGGACTTGCCAAAACAACCTCTGCCCGAGGGTTTGCTCCCCTGGGAGAGCCTCCGACGCCAAGTCACCCAGATTGGCGTATATATGAATATGAGTATAAAAGTCGGTAGAGAGTAGGGTTTGAGAGCTGAGAGTATGCCTTACCTTGCCCTTGGTATTTATAGACTTTTAGGCCTCGGGCCTTTTTCATCAGCCTCGCCTCGAGATATCCTAACATTCTAATTTTATCGTTTCTATACTGCGAATAGAATCTGACATTCGACTTCCCCAACAATGCTCCCACCGACTCGCGATATATGTTCTGCGGTCCGGGTTTGTCGAATGGAATACGCGAAACCATCGACCGCTTATGTACGCGAATAAGATCCCGCATGAATCACTGTAGCGAGGCGCTTATAAACTCGTGTGCGCTGGCATTTCGACATGGGCTACTAATGCGACAGAGGATCGCCACGCGGCCATGGCCAAGGGTGGCGCTGAGCACAAATACCGGGAATACAAATGCTAAGGGACGGGAGAAAGTCGCTACAACAGAGGTCGAGGCTAGCAAATACTTGATAAAGTTTGCACAAGTGTTTGCTATTTCATACTTAGTATACTATCATTCATTAATCACTTTAAATTCTCCTCTTTAGAGTACCTGGATGTTTATCTGATTTACGCCCATCTGCCGTTTTCGTCAGTAGCCATTTTAGCATGCGCCCATCGCTTCTCGCATGTTGCTTTCCTTGAGCGTAGCTCTTCTCGACTACTATAGATTAGGCTAGGCGCGTGGTCGCGGCCCTCTATCGGGTAGTTATAACGTGAGAGATGTTCGGGCTCCAAAGTACGCAAATTTGCCTTATTTTTCGCTATAACCTGTTTTCTTTCCGCTGACGTATTTATTTAGAAAATTTTCTATGTTATCTTGTAGCCGTTTCTACCAGATTCACTTAGTTTGCTTGGGCTTCTTATTTAGCTTGTCACCAGTTTCCTTCGATCAGAGGCGTGATCTGGCCCCGACAGCCGTAGGGTATTCCATTGCTGTTCATGAGTATTTGTCCTGTATGCATGGTCGCGGCCTTCAAAATCGGTGCACCGGCCTGCTGTGGTCGCGGAGGTCTTAAACGTCTTTCCATTTATGGTCAAGGCCATTCGCTATAATCACCGCGGTGGTCTTATTCGATTTTTTCCGTGACGCCAGAATCGGTGCCACCTCGTGCACTACTACGCAGTGGTCTTACCCGACTTTCTTTTCCTGGGCTAGTGTCGTCAGGTAATCGTGGGTCACAGCGCCTTATTTAACTTTTTCGCTTTATAGTTAGTGCCCCCGTGCGCGCCGGTCTTCAGCCTAACTTTCTTATCTTCTAGCTTAGTGTACTGCATCAAAGCGCCTTCCCTAACTTTTTCGGTTTTCTTGCCCAGGTTCATGACCGTGGGACTTTGGGGCTGGTGCCACCCGGTGGTGGTCTTATCCAAACTTTTCACGTAAAAGCAACACCGTGATTAAAGCCACCCCGAGCGGTTCTTATCTAGCCTTATCATTTTTCTCGATCGGGTCGCCGTACTATGGTCAGCAGTGCATTTTACGCCGCCTTTACATGCCGGATCAATGGGCCGCCTGGGCACCATGGTCGCAGTGCATTTCTATGCCACTCGACATTTTGGATCGGGTCAAGCGCTATGGTCGCAGTGCATTTATGCGCCTTTAACATGCCGGATCGGGCCGCTCGCACTACGGCCGCAGTGCATTTATGCGCGCTTTCGACATTTTTGGATCGGGCCGAGATGCATTTCTATGCTGGGCCTCTTTAACATGCCGGATCGGGTCGCTCGGCGCTATGGCCGCAGTGCATTTATGCCGCCTCGACATTTTGGATCGGGCCGTAGACAGATTTCTATGCCGCCTTAACATGTCGGATCACTGCCGCACTATGGCCAGTGCACTTATGCCGCCTCGACATTTTGGATCGGGTCAGAGATGCATGCCGCCTTAACATGCCGGATCGCTCTGGGCGCTTATGGTCAGCAGTGCACTTATGCCACTCGACATTTTGGATCTGGGTCAGACATGCATTATGCCGCCTTAACATGCCGGATCGGGGTTCTGGGCGCTTATGGCCGCAGTGCATTTATGCCGCCTCGACATTTTGACCTGGCCGAGATGACTTATGCCACCTTTAACATGCCGGATCAGGGCCGTATGCTTACTGAAAGTCGCAGTGCACTTACGCCAAATTTCGACATTTTGACTGGGTCAGACAGACTTACGCCAGCTCTTTAACACGCTGGATCAATGCCTGGCACTGATACGGGCCGCAGTGCATTTATGCCACCTGACATTGTCGTCAGGGGATTCCTATTTGGCCGAGCCACCCCGTGAGCTTCGCAAGTGGAGTGGTCTTACCCACTCGTGCAACTGCTTTCGAGAGCGCTTTTGCCCCAACTCGCTAAATTGTTAGAGACAAGATTTTCAAAATACATATTTTGAATCGATAAATACGATTATTCGCCTCGTAGTCCCCTCTCGCCCGCCATCTCTGTGTGACGCGCCCTAAACAGGGATGGACATAATTTTGCTCTTAACTCACGCCAGCTCAAGCTCCGCGGAGTAATTTTGTAGCTTGGACGGTTCCTCAGAGCTGCTTGTCGAGTCATGAGCCTGAGATGACTATATAAAGTGATTTGGCCGCTGCAGGGCCTTTCATCGCTTGTCATCACTTTGCTCCAGAATCTCCCGAAAAATTAATGTCATAAAATCGATAAGATCTTTGTTGCTTGTAGCCGATTCTTATCGACTATTTTAAATTAACCACTTTCAAGTCAGATGATGTGAAAAACCAAAACATATATATTTTGGGATCCGAATGCTACTTATTTATGAATGCAATATTTATTACTGCTGACTAACGTTCCATTTTAGCACCCTGTGCTCTTTATTCTCTCCTCCTCTAAGGAGTACTATTAATTCAAACATCTCATTTGATTATTCATTATCGATCAAAAGGTAAAGAAAATGAGACTTATCTCAAAATTCGAATTTTATGGCAGCTAAGGCGGAGGCCGGTGGCCGGCGGTCGGACTCTTGGCCGTACGGTGGGGGCTACGGTGGCTGAAGAGGTGGCTGAGTGTTGGTCGAGGCTGCCGCTGGGCGGCTGGGTTATAGGGCCGGCATGAGTGATGATGTGTACCGAGGCCGAGCAATTGGGGCGGTTACGCGGTGACCGTGGGTGGCCGGCTCTCGGTGGCCGCTCAGACTGTGGCCGTGGAGGCCGTACAGGTGGTGGCCGCAAGGGTCGTATAGAAGGTGGCCGCAGGGGCCGTATCGGTGGTGGCCGCAGGGGCCGTACTGGTGGTAGCTTGACCGTGCGGTCGAACTGAATGAATGGGGCTGCGGTGGCCGTTGACGTGGTGGCTGCGTAGCCCGTTGCTGACCGTGGCCGCTCTGGTCGAGTCGGATCCTGATTAGCTGATCTTAGGTGGCCGTAGCCATGGTGGCCGTACCATGGGTGGCCGGACAAGATGACGCCGCGGTGGCGCCGACGGAGTCGGTCAGGGCGGTCGCCGAAATGATGAAGCCGCTGACCTGTGGGTGGCCGCGGCCTAGATGAGACAGCGGCCGACCGTACCATGGGTGACTGAAAATGGTGGGTTCTAACCCAACCTTGACTAAGACAATGGCGGATAGTAGCTGCACCTCTCGTGTAACCGTGCCCGTAGTCCCGTACGGTGCTGTTCCTGTTTCGGTGAGCCGAGCTGGGGTTGGTCTAGTGTAGCCGTGCGGTGGCAGCTTGGCTGGGACCAAGGTGGTCGGAGCGGACACTGGTGGCCGCGGCCATGCACATGACCGTACACGTGATGGCGGCTTCCACATGGAGCTCGCCCGGAGGCCGTACGGGGAGAGGCGGACCAACTTGAGGTTTTCTTGCGGCTGCTGAGGTGGCGTCTCTGGTCGAGTACGTAGTGATTTTGACCACGTCCAGGTTTGACCGTGGTGGTGTTACTTTTCACACGTATAGTCGATGTCTGCTGAGGCAGGGACCATGGTGGCCGCACGGTAGGAGTGCACGGCGGTGGCTTATGCTGCTCTTTCGGCTGCTGCTCTTATTTCTATATTATTACTTATTATTATAATGTTATTATTAACGCCAATTGTTGCACGTGGGGCTTCTCTCCTGGCTCTTCCTTTCCGTTGTACCATACTCCGTATTTATTATTATAATACATAATAATAATAATAAAAATAATAATAAAATATGGTAATTATTTTGACTTTTCTTCATATGTGCTGTATTTTTCCTACCTCCTTTTTGTTGCTTTTGTTTCTGTCTCTTTCCCTCTAACTTTACAGCTGTTCCATGTTGCATTCGTACTTTGGTCCTTCCCCATCATTTTCTTTGGACCAATTTTACTTTGGTTATATCGACAATAAACCTTAGTCAATCACGAAGTGTGACCGCGGAGGATGGTCGTATTCGCTAACGGTGAACTGAAGCCGACACGTGGTGGCTCCACTTGCGTGCAGCCGAGCTGCTTCCATGTCAGACCAAACACGAGGGGCCTGGTGGCCGCATTTGCTTGGCTCTTTGGTGAGCACTTTGGCCGTGACCTCCATGTGCCTTCCTTTGACTTCTTTTCTTTCTTTCACTTCTCTTGCTTTTCTCCTCATTTTCTTCCTCCAACTCTTCTATCCTTCGTGACTCTCCTATTCTAGTTGAATAGGCTGGATTTTTCTCCTCTTTTATTTGGCTTTCATGGAAGATGAGGCCTTTTCCAATTTGTTGACCTTCGCTTGCTTTTTTCAATTCTACTTCTATTATTTATTATTGTTACCATAAATTACTCTTATTACTCCACCATAATGGACGATTTAAGTATATATGCTTGAATGGTCCACTATCTCATGCTTTGTCCCTTAGGGGGCAAACTTTGTGCACCTTGCCTCAAGTATACGGTTTTGAGCTTTATTTTTGGCTCAATTGTTGGGCCTTGAACTCGCTATTATTTTATTTAAGCTTTCCTTGAAGACAATGAAAATGAGACTTGCTCTTCCCCTCTTCATGCAGCCACCGCGACCTTTATTATTTTGTTGTTGCTGGGCCTGTAGATGGTTAATTCTTCCCCACAGACGGCGCCACTTGTTTCCTACAGAATACGCAGGTAGATACGACTCAAGCCTACGATGATATTTTCAGATAATTGTTCTTGTAAACTTGGGCCTCTTGATGAGGTAGAGTCGCTGGGCCTTCCTGGCCATTGCCTGGATGGACTCCACAAAACAACCCTGCCCGAGGGTTTGCCCCTCCGACGCCCCAAGCTCGGGCCCAGACAAGGACAGATATGAATACGAGATAAAAGTCGGCAGAAGAGGCTAGAGAGCGAGAGAGTGATGCTTTACCTCGCTCTCTTGATGAGAGACTTTTTGCCCTCGCCTTTTTCAGACGGGCCTCTACTGAGCATCCTAACATTCTAATTTTATCGCTCTATACTCATGAACAGAATGGATATTCGACCCCCCAACATTAAAGTCAAACCATGCCTATGCATGGATAACAAAGTTTAGAGCAAAGTTCAAACCAAAAGCAAAGTTTAATAATTACAGACCAAATATCACAGGGACATCCCCCTAAAATTCAAAGATTGTTGAAGCCAATAACAAGACCAAGAGTTCAAACGGTCTCCACCAACTGACTCACCATTTCTTTCAAGATGTTCTTCTCAGAGGACAAAGATTGGATGAACCAACAAAGACTAACCTCGATACCTGGACGGTGGTACCTCCTCAGACCTGCCGACACCGAGATGACTTGACCGCTCAGGATCGCTCCCCAGGAACATCCGCTTAAAGATGGCGATCTCGTGACGAGTCCCAGTAGCGCGTTCTCGGACCAAAGATTTATCATCTCCACTGAGTCGGCTGGGTCCAAGACGCACGCAGTGCGATATGACATTGTGTTTACGAGCATCCTCCTCAACTCTTCAAGCTCTTTGTCTGCTCGCAATGAGATTGTCCTCTTCTTGGATCCTTCGAAAGTGGATCTTGTCCATGGCGTCGACTTCACAAATGATACCTCTCGCCTCAAGTTCCCATTTGGTAATCTTGAGCGAAGAACGGCGTTTCGTTCTCACCTCTGCTTTAACTCTATCACCCACCAAGACTGCACAAGAGAGCCAAGGCTAGCCGAGCATATTTAACAACTACGACACAAATGACAGAGCGGAAAGTCGAGTCATGCCGAAGCAAGTCGAACGAAACTAAAGCCATGAAAAGCACAAACCTGGCGCAGCAGCCCCACCATCTTATGCGTTAGCGTGTGTAGGGTCCAAGGCGGCGGTGCGAGGGACAATGCGAGAAATTTTTCACTCGGGGACTCTCCCAAGGAGACATACTCAGATTGACTTAGAGCGCGCAAAGGTATTGAAAGCACAGGACTTATTTGGGGCAACTCCTTTACCATCTTCTTCTCCGGGTCGGAGCTACGTGCAGGAGGTTCATCAGCTGTTTTGACGGATCTGGTCAAGATTATCCCTGGTGCCTTCCTATCTTCGTTCCTCAAGGCCTCTCGAGCCCGATCAATCACATCAGTAATAGCCTCAAAGGATGGGGAAGTTTTCCTGTCATTTTTCTCTTCGCTTTCACCGACATGACCTTCCTCTCCAGGGGAAGGAACAACCTCAATAACATCATCATCGTCATCGGAAACTGCAAAACAAAACCGCAACAAAAGTCAGAAAGAACGAAAAAGCACATACGAAAGGAGATAGACTGGAGATGGAACCACCGTGGGAGTAAAGGACAGCAGTGGAAGGACCAACGTCGTTGCGTGCCATGGTCGAAGTTAGAGAGAAAAAGAAGAAAGCTAGGGTTTGATGCAAATTAATTTGGGGATTTTTTGTTGTTAGGGTTCTTGACTGCAAAGCAAAGGAAATCAGAGATGAGTTAGAGAGAGAAGCAAAAACAAAAATTAGGGTATATATAGAAGTCGGATGGTTTTTACAAAAATAAGCGCGCGAAGAGATATGACAAGACCCATGATGGGACGTGCGCAGTATATTGAGCGCCAAAATAGGGCGCACTTCCCCACAAAAACCAACTACCTCATTAATTACAAAGTTCAGGTCTCAGGACCAAAGGCACAAAGAAAACAGAGGAGCTGGGCCAGGCGACCTGGACCAGGATCAAGGACAGAAGCATCTCCTTACCCCCGCTCAGGACTGTAGGGCAAGGAGATGGGGGGCAAACCGTTGGTACTAAAACCCGATGCAGTCCGAGAACCTGGGCCAGGCCAAGACAGGCGCAGATCCATAGTCGGCACCAGGACGTGCGCAGACGATTTCACCAAAGGCGAGACAAAACAAAGGTGCAGGTCAGGAGAGGAAAACCCAAGATGGGCCAGGCCCAACAAAAGAAGTCATACCAAGGAAGAAAGCCCAAAGACTAGGCAGCAACCCTAGAGAGAACCGTTGGAAGACTAAGTCGAGCAAGCTGAACTGAAGCCTAAGAAATAGGAACTGCTGGAGAAGAAAGGGGAGGAAGTTGCCTACAACCGAGGGAAGAGTCCGTTGGAGCCAAAGACACTATAAAAGGAGTACATTTTCAGAAGAGGAGGACATACATAATCATACAACTCAAGCACACTATACTTTACGCAATTCACAAGCTCTCAAGCACTTTATATTTTTCTCGCCATTTTTTGTATCCTGTACCACTTGGTCCAGAGTCTGTACCCCCTATTTCTGAACTAGTGAAGATCCTCTCCTGGCTTGGCGCCCGTGGTTTTTCCCTTAACATTTAAGGGTTTTTCCCACGTAACATATCGTGTGTCTTGTTCAATTTTTGTTGTCTTTCATACGTTCTAAATTCCTAGACCACATAAAACGTACAACTAAACTTAAAGGATAGTACTAGTAGATCCACGAATACATAATCGAACCGAGTGAGAAAATCACCCCGAACACATCGTCATAAGTCAAGCGAATACCCTTCCTGTTTGCCGTTGCGTAAGCATGAAAAGCAGGGTACTTCGCCTTCACGGCAAAGTTAGCAGGGAGCAACGACGGAAAATGTGCATAGCACCAAGACTGCAATGAAACCAGAAACATGTCACAAAAGAGAAAGCAAAACAAAATAAAACAACAGAGCATCGCAAAAAGCAATTATACCTCCATCAGCAGACCGGGACCAACCAAGGACGGTTGAGACCCATCATCGATCCGATCAGGACGAACCGCGTCCCTGCAGAATCGAATCAGGAGACCCATAGCAGGAGTAACCCAGTCGAAATCACCCAATCTGGACAAGTCACTCAGCGCCATTAAAACAGCAGTTGACGCCCGCTCTCCTTTATCTCCAAAGTGAGTGGACGTCAGAAACCACCATAGCCACAACCGAGCATTCTGCTCATGACTAACTTCGCTCACCTGCTTCTTTCCCTTGCCCTTAAAATAATCATCAAACCACGAGGTCCTAGGCTGAAAAGTGTGCCTCTCATCCCTCGCACACCTAATACCGCCCCCGATCAATCGAACAACTGTAGGGCTCGAGATAGCAGGGCGTTTTCTGTCCCACTTAATCACCTCCTCTCCATGGGGAAGCCCCGAAACAATCGCAAGAGACGAAAAAGTAATACCAACCTCATACCCTGGCATATGGAACGTGTTAGTAGTATCCCAGAATCTATCTAACAACGCTCGAAGCACAGAAAGGTGCGAATTCACGTTCTTCTTACGCGCCTCCTTCCACTTCGTCACCAACGGACCAAAGGCCGTGCCGAGGATTATCTTCCGCGACTCGGGGGACAACTTCTTGTTAAAAGCATCTATACAAGTACGGAAACCAGAGAATGTCCTCATATTTCCCAACTTGAAGCCAACCTTCACCCGAGTAGACAAATGCTCCATGGTGTTCCAAACTAAGCTTACACCATCCCAGTCCTTGGCAACCTTCGCCCACAGTCTCGGGCCATGAGGAAATGATGGCCTCAAGCCCAGCTCATCAACCACGCCCATGAACATATTTTATGCAGAACCCAGATCGCGACTCAAATTTCACCACCTACGGCACCAAAGAAATTCAGCATCACCCCCAACATTACCCGCAACATCACCCTCTGCGGCCTCAGCGTCAACCGCTACAGGCTCCTCGTCATCCTCGGGCTCAGGATCACTCTCAAAAGCATTCTCGAGCTGACGAGAACGACCACGTCTCGGCCTATCAACAGCAGGATCATCTCGGCCTCGCATCGAGCTCACCTCGTCGAAACACCAACACTACTACCCTCATCTCGCTCACAGCTGCCACTAGCCTCAGCAGAGCGACGTCCACGTGTCCGAACGCCACCCTCAGCATTTCCAGCAACAGCATCCACTTTGCGCTTCTTACTAGGCCTATCATTCTTGCGACCACCTCCACGACCTCCACCTCGCTCCCAGACACCGCCTCCTGAACCCCACGCCCATGCCCCACCTTGCAGGCGCAGAACCAACTCCAGGCTCGCCAGCGGAGGCCCAGGCAACTCAACATTAGCTCCAAGCCCACTAGCAAAAGGCCCAGACAACCCCACAAAGAGCTCCACAGAACCCCGCCAGATCCGCAACGCGCCCTGCATCACCAACAGAAGGCCCTGTCGGCTCCACGGTAGTGCTGTGCTCACTAATGGAAGGCATAGGAGACTCTGGAACAGCCCCCTGTACCTCATTCCCTGGCGTCAAAATAGGAGGAGTCTTGAACAAATCAGACTGAGACGGACCTTCAGAAGTCGCTAAATGATGACGCAGCTCAGAAATGGGAGTAAGCTCCTCCCCGGTAACATTGAAGTCAATGTTCTCGATGACATCATGCATAGCACTGGTAGTAGGTATCACGAAATCAGGGTCGCCTGCACCGAATCAAGAAACATTCTTAAGCAATGCAACCATGTGATAAGACAAAGTGCAATTCAATCAAAGCAAATTCATGACCAACAGAGGGATACACATATGCAAAGGCAACAGAAAAGCAATTTTCAGGCCTATCTTTGACAGAGAGGGCTAAAAGAGAAGCAGAAACACAAAGATACATTTCCATGACGCAGACACAGTACCTACATCATACACATTTAATCCAAGAGACGAGGATGCTCAAAGAACAGAGAAAAACCAAGCAAAACAGCAAAAAGCGAACCTCAGGCCTATCGTTGACAGAAAAAGGCTAAAAAAGAAGCAGAGACCCAAAAATGCATATCTCGTAGCAAACATACAATATGCACGACATGCACAGCAAACCTGAAGAGCAACGATATGCAAAAGCAAAGAAGAAGCAAAGGAAGCAGCAAAAAGCAGACTTTAGGCCAAATTTTGACAGATAAGGCAGAAACAATGTGGGAGACCAGAAATACATATATTATGACACGTATGCGATGTATACGTCATACACAACCAAGACAAAAAAAAAACTTTCGACAAGTTTCGGAACCGAAAATCTCAACCCAAAAACCGTATCTCACACAAAAACACACGAAAATTACGGATTTCCAAACCGTTTTTCGCACACAAAACACCCATGGCCTCATCACTAGCATACAACGACGTTTCAAAAACAACCAAGCCAATCAGTGTCGTTTTACACGACAAAAACAGAGCAAAACCCCGATAAAACCCCCTGTCACACGGTTTCGTGCCCAAAAAACCCGACTTTCGCGACAATTTCGACAAAACGAATTTACCCAAGCATTATACTACTAATGGGTAACCTACATTGAAATTTTGAGCGTATTCCGAGACAAAAACGAAAAATGACCAAAATGTCCTCGGCCTTCTACACGAAAAACGGCCCTAATACACGGGTTTTGCACATACAATCGTCAACAACAGCAAGACAAGCCTCTTAATGCTCCCAAGTATCAATTTCAAGCAACAATGATAACAAAATTCGAATCATCCAAGACGGTTTAACATAAACCCTAAAAAACGAATTTTCAGTTAAAACCGACTCAAACCGACTTCAAAACACGAATTAGCAACTTGATTGAGTGCATACCTTGGTCCATTGCGAATCGTAGGAGGCGGAATCACGAATTTTGGTGGAGAAATCGCCAAGAACAAGCTTTTTCGATTTTGGGGTGTTTGTGTATGTTGCGGCTGCTATGCTCTTCTCCCTCTCCTTCCCGTGTTTTGAACAAAACAACACACGCACCCACTAAATCGCCAGACCTCTGGCGATTAAGTGGTTAGGCACGGGTCAATTTTTAGTTTTGACTGGTTATTACGGTCCATTAAGCTATTAATTCACTCTTTTATGCGCCACTATGATAAAGCACGACAATATACATGCTCATTACAAGCCGAAAGCCTAAATTTTACAAAGTAACAACACTCTTTACGAGTTACAAAATCAAAATACGTATACTCCTCACGAGTTAAATACGTATACTTTTCAAAACAAATACACTCTTTACGAGTTACAAAATCAAAATACGTATACTCCTCACGAGTTAAATACGTATACTTTTCAAAACAAATACACTCTTTACGAGTCACAAAATCAAAATACGTATGTTTCCCACAAGTTAAATACGTATACCTTTCAAAACAAATACACTCTTTACGAGTTACAAAATCAAAATACGTATACTCCTCACGAGTTAAATACGTATACTTTTCAAAATAAATACACTCTTTACGAGTCACAAAATCAAAATACGTATGTTTCCCACAAGTTAAATACGTATACCTTTCAAGACAAATACACTCTTTACGAGCCAAAAAAAAAAAAAAAAAAAAAAAATCAAAAAAATACGTATACTCCTCACGGTTTAAATACGTATATTTTTCAAAAACAAATACACTCTTTACGAGTCACAAAGTCAAAAATACGTATACTCCTCACGAGTTAAATACGTATATCTCTCCAAGACAAATACACTCTTTACGGGTCACAAAAACAAAAATACGTATACTCCTCACGAGTTAAATACGTATATTTTCAAAACAAATACACTCTTTACGAGTCACAAAAACAAAAATACGTATACTCCTCACGAGTTAAATACGTATATTTTCAAAACAAATACACTCTTCACGAGGCGCAAATCACAAATACGTATACTCCTCACGAGTTAAATACGTGTATTTTTCAAAACAAATACACTCTTTACGAGCCAAAAAAAAAAAAAAAAAAATCAAAAAAATACGTGTACTCCTCACGAGTTAAATACGTATATTTTTCGAAAACAAATACACTCTTTACGAGTTACAAAATCAAAATACGTATACTACTCACAAGTTAAATACGTATATTTTTCAAAAACAAAAACACTCTTTACGAGTTACAAATCAAAATACGTATGCTCCTCACGAGTTGAATACGTATATTTTTCAAATACACATGAAACAAAATACACACTTTCATTCAAATCAAAACGCAAATACACAAGCAAGCACGCAGCAGACACGCAAGACGCAGGAGATGGCCAAGCTACAAAGCTCCATTGAATCACATCCAAACAACAGCAGGCCGGCAAGCCCTAAAACATGCAGGACCGTCATGTCCCTAAACATGCCGTCCCTCCCCGCATTCCCGACACTAAGTCCTCGTCTCTCCCCGAGACACATACTTAGCGTCGCCAGGTAGTATCGAGACTGTAATGGTCCGGATACTATCTTCTAAGTTTGACTAGCGCTTTAGTCCAAGCTCAGTCAAACTGGGGGCTCTGTAGATACCCATATCCGTACCCCCCAAAAGCAAACCCGATGACGAAAAGGACTTTTCATGCATGTTTTAAATAAGACGAAACGGTACATAAGTGTCTAAAACATTTTAGTCATTTTTAACGTATTAATCTGAATTTGCATATTTCGTAAAAATGAATATTAATTTAGTCATTTTAATCGTAAGTCGACACAATACGCACAAGCACTACACAAAGACGCCTCACAAAAATGGCCCAAGAACACAAAAACGACCCATACCCATAAAAGGGCCCAAGCACCCGAGCGGGCCAAAATGCGTCCCGGGTCACATTCTTACAAAACAAAAACCCACAAAGTCGTAAAATAATACGCTACAATATTATTTTACTTCGAGCCAAGATCGAAAAACACGACGAAAAACCGAAACACAAAACCGAAACACGAAACACGAAACACGAAAATCGGAACAAGGCCAAGTTGATCCAACAACTTGATCAAATTGATCAATTTGCAGCCCCCAAAATCAGAAAACATTGCAGCATAGCCTTACACACCTACGATAACGTATTACGGCGCAACAAATTTGTCAGAATAAAGGGGAAAATCGCCAGAATACAGGCGATTTACCAAAGAATCGCCAGACTTCTGGCGATTTTTTGGTCATCCCCTGGCATTCTGGCGATTTTCTGAAGAATTGCTAGTTCTCTGGCGATTTTCTGATCAATTAGGCATAAAACACGAAGCATTTGCTATAAATAGTAGCCCTTATTCATTCATTTTCATCACCAATTAACATCATCAACTCTTACAACAATCAAAAACGAATACCTACGATAATACTTATAATCAATTCGATTCAATACTTATACTCACAAAAAGCCTCTCGCACTTATAAATTTCCACTCTAAAAACCGTCTTTGCATTTCAAGGTAAAGAAACTTTACCTTCCGATTGGACGTTCGAGACTTATAGGGTTACTTTAACCCACCCCGATATTGGCATTAACGAACTCGTATTCGCAATACGATTGTAGTAATTCGAATCAAATGATTCGTCTAAACCTCGCCAATATCGCATAAATAAACGACTCAAAATCACTAAATTAAGCACCCACTTTTACATTATGCAAATTCTCGATTCATGCATTAAATTACGACTAAAACACGGATTCGACATTTAACTGTACCGTTTCATATAGTCTTTTAAACATGCAAAACCGAGGGTTTTACAAAATCTTAGAATTGAACACAAGTCGGAGAATAACGTTTAGTTATTAATTCAAATACAATGAATTAGTAATTTTACGTATATTTCCTATAGCAAATCGTCATAGCTTTGACGGCTTACATTTATTTTACATATTTATCGAGTCATACATTTGCATTTGTACGTAGCGTCCTATTAGCCCAAATATCGAAATTAAAGCATATGTTTTCAAATTAGTAAAGACTACTTTTAAGTAGGCCTTTTTATTGCAGTTTTCAATATACTTTGTCAAAACTTTAGAAGGGTAACCTCACTCCGAATCCTCTCTGGTTTCACAATAGCCTCAGAAGGATAGGTATCGACGCACCTTGAAATCTGAGACCTTCGCATCTTATGATTTTAAGATGCGTTGAATAGGTTCCAAATTCCTTTAATATTTGGTGGCGACTCCAAAAACACGTTTTAAAAGGATTTTTATATTTCTTTTTATTATATTCACATGCAATGACATTCCCCCTTTAAACAAAAGAACGCTCGAGCGAGTTGAGCTAAGCAAAGCAGCCAAAAGCGAAGCTTAGCGCGCCCGAGCGAGCTTCTTGCAAAATTTATCATTCAAATTCATTTTTCCCGCGCCGTGCATTCCGCCCCATGACACGTATCGAGGGCGGGCGCGAGCGGGGCGTCGAGAAGGGATCCCCGACCCGGTATCCTCATTTTCTAAAAGGTTTTCATAAAACAAATTGACTTAATCTTTAGGAGAGTACCCTCACCCCAAATCCGAATTTGGTTTCACAATAGCCTTAGACGGATGGGTGTCGACGTGCCCTGAACTCTAAGACGTGTCTTAGAGCTAAAGACACGTAGGCGGGTTCCAAATTACCTCACAATTTGGTGGCGACTCCAAAGCAATTTTAAAGGTTTTTCTAACTTAATCTTTTAAACTTAAGCACCTCATCTTTATTCGCCAAAACACCTTAAGCAAGACGTCGTGTGGTCTCCGCACCCCGGGTTACACAGGACCACGCTCGGAGCTAGTCTAGAGGTCAAAACAATCCACAAGCTTAGAGGACAAGCTGACCATGACGCCATTATCGTATCAAGACTCCGGGTTACCACCCAAAACAACGACTAAACATGAATTCGACATTAATAGTACCGACTTCATTAAAATCGTAAAATATGCAAAAATAAGGTTTTTAAACATTTAGGATCTTAGTTAGTGTCTAGAAAACGCAAGACAACAGGTATAGTTAGTGGTCAGCCAAGTCGCATAACAAGTCGCTAATTGTTATGGCGATGTTCTCATGTGCATTCGATCAACTTTTTGTCAGTTATAGCGTATGTACGTAGCAGATCAATTCAAACTTCAAAACTAACAAACAGCTCTTGAGCTAATAGTGGCTACGTTTCACGTAAACTTTTCTAAATTACATTTTCTAAAGCATTTGATTATCTTTTGAGAAGTACCTCCACATCGAATCCTTTTATGCTTTCGGCTTGCCTAACAGTTGTCGTCGTCGCCGCCGCCTTCCGCCCCGCGCAACAATCCTACCTCCCTATTAAAACCCTAACCCTAAGTTTAACTTAAATCTTTTAAAAATTATTAAAAATTGATAATTTAAGAGCAAACTTGAAATGAAATAGATTATTACTTGATTGAATCGGTTATCAGTTATCGGATTTCATGATTGAATAGCTAGCTGAGAATTGATTAAAATTCTATCTAATAAAATTTCGAAGAAAAGAGGAAACTTGTATATGATGAGTGTAATAAAATGACAGTTATGAAAAAGATAATGAAAAAAAACATTTCACGAGAGTAAAATCCGTATATTAAAAAATAATATCAAAAAAAAAAAAATACGTAAAGGTTAAGAAGTCACTAAGTAAAAAGAAATTTCTATGGGTTTTTCTATCGTGTACCCTCGTGTTTTTCCACACACTATATACTATCTCTCTCGTTTTTGGTGATCTCTCTATTATTTACCTAAACTTAATTAATGACTATAAAACGTGACCTAACAACGCTTTGACACAAATGTTCCGTTGAATTGTAAGATAAGTGACATGTATAACCCTATATTTTTTAAATAACCATCTCAAAGTCTCACAATTTCTTCATTATTTCATCTTCCCCTATAAATTACCTTAATTACTCCTTGAGACCCTAAAATTCTTAGAAATTTATCCACCAATTGTATTCTTGATTCTTTTCCTAATGATTCAGGCGTGATTTTTTCATGTTAAATTTATGGCATTATGCGAAAACTTTAAAAATGAAATATTTTGGGTAAATATGTTGACTAACAATCTCTTATGTGCAAAGCGGAGTTGTGGTATTATTATAACGCAAAAAATGAATTTGAGAAAAAAATATGAGCTTTATGAGAAATTAGAAGTAACAAGTGTACTCCGTAAAAGAAATAGTTGGTATTTGTTAAAATGGAGGGAAATCCAAAAGAGCAATGGATGAGAAACCGAAAAAGACATTGGAAGGAAAAAAAAGAAAAGAAAAGGGAAATGCTATAAAGGGACCAAAGTATGAATCATTCGATCAAATCTATCATCTAGGACTTTATTAGTTTAGCAAGTTGTTTTCATTGTCTTTGTTTTAGCTATGTTCATAGATCGGAGGTTATTGAGGCACACAACCTAGAAATGTCAGCGGTGTCTAAAGTAATCTTTCGTTAGTCATTAATATTTGAATTTTCCTGCTGGCAAAAAAAATAAAATAAAAAGTGAATGCTCCCTCCGTCCCGGTCATTTGTTTACACTTTCCATTTATGGGTGTACGGGTCATTTGTTTACACTTTCCATAAATGTCTATGATGACCCACTTGTGGGGGTGGATCCAACTTTCTTAACCAATCACATTGTTTTATTTTACCCACTTTGTACTTATATTATTATTTTATAGTTTTTTATTTACCTCTCCCCTCACATCGATAAATGTGTATAAAGTAAATGTAAACAAATCACCGAAACGGAGGGAGTATGTAATTTGACGGAGTATTTGACGTTAAAGTATGATTATGTCACATTTTATACTAAATAATTAAACTCAGGGGTATAGTAGAAGGATTGTAGAAAAGGAGAGGTATAATATAGAAAGCGAAAAAATACGTTGGTATACGATAGAAAACTCAATTTATATTTATATAAACAACTGTCCTAAAAGACCCGTTTTATTGTATAAGGCGTGCACATTATTACAAGGAAAAACCAACAATTACACTAAATGAAGGTACGAGAAGTTATGATCTTAGGGCTTTTACTAATGTTAGCTTGGTCTTATTCTTATATGATAGAATCGTTTGATCTAATAGTTTGTGTAACACCAAACGGTATTATTATAATCTTATTATAAGTCCGGTTACTAATACTTTATGAGTATTCTATTGTCAGACAATTTTACGCATAAAACAGCCAATATAATTTTCAACACTTTATTTAATTATTATCAATATTAAAAGATGTGCTAACAAATTTTATGGTCCATTTCACATATAAAACGACGCTCTCTCTCATTTCACTTGAATTGTAAATTAACACATAATTCACTACAATTGCAACATTTTAAAATATACTTCTTATATTCTTCCTCCATTCCAATAGGTAGTATACATTTGTTTTTTGCACAAAATTTTTGGTGAGACAAAAACATATGGGGTGAGATATACAATGACTAAAATGTCCTTCCACTTGTTTAGGGTGAGTGAATGAGTGTTAATAAAGTGAGGGTAATTTAGTCTTTTTATTTGATAAAGTATGAACCAAAATAGAAACGTATAGAATTGATTGGAATTTCCGAAAAAAAAATATGTATAGAACCAATTGGAATGAAGAAAGTATAACACATTGTAACCCACAACTTTTTTTTTATCTCCTCATACACACATAGTCATTTTCTTAATAATCGTGACAACTAGAAATGTAGCAATAATAGTGAAAGGAAGGTAGTACTCCATATCTATTTTTGTCATAATTCAATTTAAATTATAAATTGAGCCATATAATAAAATATTAGTCTGTACTCACTTTGTCCCAATCATTTGTTTACCTATTCTATTTCTTAATGTATCATTCATTTGTTTATCTTTCTATTTTAGAATGACTAATTAATAATAATGTTATAAGGAAGCATAATATAAATATAAATGTTTTTTATGAGGTTGCTTTGGTATTTGTAATAAAATGAAAGATAAAAACACGTAATTAGAAGGGGTGTATACAAAAGTGGATATATAATAAGACAAATTTTCATTTAGACGGCTATTTTCGGTCTTAACTTAAACGATATTTTCTTACTCCCTCCGTTTCGGTGATTTGTTTACGTTTACTTTATATACGTTTATTAATGTGATGAGAGAGATAAAAAAAACTAATAAAATAATAATAAAAATATAATGAAGGGTCCACTTTACCAAAACTAATAGATGTAATTGGTTAAATTAGTATGAGCTCACGATCATTTATGGAAATGTAAACAAATGACCTGTACACCTTAAAATAGAAAGTGTAAACAAATAAATGGGACGGAGGGAGTATCATTTTATAGTAAAATGTTACGAAGTACCATTTTAATGCAAAATATTTTTGATAGTTTTACACCTAAAATTGTTATTACAATCACATTGTTATTATGATAACATTTTATCATAAAGTAATTACATTTTATTATATATTGGTCACATTTTATCTGTGTTAACGAATAGGTTGGTCTTAAAAGAACTTGCCGATGTAAAAATAAGGAGAGGCTAAGAGCATCCACTCTCATGGGGCTCCCCATATTTTTTCTCTCATTTTTTCATTTACCCTCCCCATTTTACATAGTATTCTCTACATCAATGGGGTTCCCCAATAAATTTTTTTTCTTTCATTTTCATGGCCCACTACAACTTTCCTACATACAATCTACCTTAAAATATTAATATAATATTATAAATTGTGGTAAACAAATTTGGGAGCCTCCCAATGTAGAGAGGCTCATATTTTTATGGCCTCCCCAAATTATGTGACCTTCCACATTGATGGGCCTCCCAAATCCCACTATTTCAAGACTTTTGGGAGCCTTACTATTCACCAATGTGGATGCTCTAAGGCCGAGAGTGAGGACAGTTAAATGGCTTCCCAGCAAAGAAGTGAAGATGCCCGTTGGTTTTAGAGCCCTCTTTCTCTTTCTCTTTCTCTTTCTCTTTCTCTTTTCCTTTTTCTTTTTCTTTTTCCTTTTGTTTTTTCTTTTTCTTTTTTCATCTTTTACTTTTGTTTTTACATCCAACCCATCAGAGGGGCGTGTTCTCGAGTTGTCCCTTTGGTCTCACTTTTTGACTTTTCTGTCCGATCACTCATCCCCCTTTATCCACCCCCACAAACTCCTTTTTTCTTTTTTTTTTTTTTTACATTTAAATCAAAGTATTTACCGTCGACAACAGTGGGTAATCTATTTGTTACGAATGCTCACATGAAAAGGAAAACGGTAAATGGTGAACGGCAGACAATGATCTCATGGTTAAATGAGACTCATATGGCCGTGATTAAGAAAAATTCATACTCCATATTAGACAATTCGACATCACATGTATTTTGTAAAAAAATGTGACAATTTATTGGAATATATATAACACAACTACACAAGTAATGTTTATCTTTGAGTAATATTATACATTGCCAATTACTCCTTAATACATCAAATCGTGTAACATGAGAGTTTCGTTCGAAATTTAAAAAAAAAAAAAAAAGTAAATAATGATGTCAAAAATAAAAGGGGGTTAAAGACAAATTGATTATATGGTGATTCCTTAGATTTACCAATAGTCCAAAGCAGAGAGCACTGATTATGGATTTTAATCATTGCATTCATTTTTTTGCTTTGCTTGATCCCATTTCCTCTCTCTCCCTCTCTCTCTGGATTTGAGCTATCAATTTTTCCCGTGTGAACATTATTTGCACTTGTGCTCCTATTTTTGATTCATTAGAGATTTAGAGTCAAAAGTTGCCTATTGTTATTTTGTTTAATTTATTCATTTGCATGTTTTTATTGACTTTTATTTTCCTAGTATTAATCAATTCCCTTTTTTCTAATTAAGTAGTTTACTCAAATAAATAAATATTGATTATGACGCGATTATTAAAAGTTACATTAGAACTGTGTAATACAGTTGGAATTTGGAAAATGCGTTGTTATTCGTATAATGGACGAAACATAGTCAAATATCCCAAAAATGAGCATCAGAGAAATACATTGGTGTGAAGAGAATATTATGGAATATGGACTATGGAGAACTCCGTATTTGTTTACACATGAGCTTTGTCAATATCATACAATGAGTTTATTAAGGTTAACATCAAAGAATAAATTGAGTTGTAAAATTGATAAGAGATAAAATGTTGGTGAAACCAGAGATAAAATATATTCTTAAATTTTCTCAAATTGTAAGTTATCTGAAAAATTAATTACTACTTCGTATATTGTAAGACCGTTTTATGCGTACAACGACCAATAAAAATACTCAAACAATTAATTAATGTTGCATTATAAATACAATTATTAAACCGTGTCAGTAATTATTCACATAAAACAATTGTATTTTAGTACTTATTAACTTAATACATGTAAATAGTACGGAGTATTCGATAAGATGGTTGTATACGTATAACATATTAAACAATTAAATAAATTTGGAGAGCACATAATTGGGGGTGTCATAGAAAAAAGAACGGTGAAATGAACAAAGTTGGTAGTAGAAGTAAATGGAGAATGGGGAGTCTACCCATGTACAGTATTTATTACAATCACTCAGCGTGTTATTATACTCAAGAATACATATGTGTTCAAGGTAATATCATATTGTGAAGTGAAAGGTGCTACACATAATACATCTTCATGATTCACGAGGTATTATAAATGCAGCTCTGCCAAATCTTAATGCAGTGAAACTGATTTTGACACTCCAATTTTTAGCAAACAATGTGAGGTTTTTTTTTTTTTTTTTTTTTTTTTACTGTAAGACTTTTTACGCGTAAATTACTTAATTTTATTGATCGTTTTACGTATAAAATGATCTTACAATGGAACTAATCGTCAATATTTCATTTATTCAACTGAAATAAAATAAATAAAAAGATGAAAAAATACTATGAGTAAGTTTTTTCGACTCCATTGAGACAGCAGAATAAACTAAAGGAAAATATCAAAATGCGATTAAATGGAAATATCGTGACAATTCACCACTGCTTCAGAGGCTCCGTTACATCCGCCTTTTGTATTTGTGAAATCAGAGACGGGCCCGGGCCACACCCACAAGTGGTAGAGAGAAAGTTTCACCTCATGTTTCCAAGGGCTCCATCCTAAAACCAATTTGCACAGAGTGAGTAAGAAATTTCTGCGCTTTATAAGGTGAACATTTCAACTCTCCACAACCGATGTGGGACTTACATGTGGGAATATAATAAGGGATTCTTCACAGTATTGTACTATTCCTAGTTTCCTAAGGATTATTTTGCAACAACAAAAAGAATGAAAATAGTACCGAAAAGTGTCGTAATTTGATTTTCAATCAGATAGTGTTTTTAATCATATTTAGTAGGGTATTTGGTAACTTGACATGGAGTAAGTTGCAATTTAGATCATTAAAGACCATTTTTTTTCCAAAGTGAAAGAAAAAAAATAAAGAACCATTTTCCCTTGTTTAAAACTCTTTTAAGATTTGACATCAATAACTCTTTATGTCAATGACTAACTTAGTACTGACAGAAATTCTCAATTATAACCAGAATACTGAAAAATGAAAATCCAACTACTGTAGCATCTGAGCATCTGCATAAACAGAGATTTCGACGGTTGCTCGTGGAACGACGACTACTGCATCTACAAATTCAATCCCGAGTACGCGTTGGTTATTTTCAATCTTATGATTGTAAACAAGATGATTACACATTTACACTTTAGATTAGCTTTTTTATTAAAAAAAAAAAAAAAGAAGAAGAATTATGATCATTGTTGGATCTGTTAACAAACAATGTCCCATAAAATTGACGTTGATTGATGATTACTGCCTTCCTTTAATAGTAATTCTCCGTAAATAAGAACAATGATTGTAAACCTGAGTAGCATATTTTAAAATCAGAGGACTGAAACGATGACGGAATTTACAGCAGTTAGATCAAAGTTTCTGAGATCCCAATACGCTGACGGCATGGCAGAATGCTATAAACATCACAAATTCGAACACTTCTACACAGCAATTAACTGTCGGTGTATACTTGTGGTAAGAATGTTTTATCTGATGAGACTATCATCTCTTGAATGCAGCCATGCACTTGTTAACTTACAAGTATCAACCAAGTCTAAGAGCGCAAAACATAACAGCTGAAAAGGCGTCAACAACGCAACTGGCGGAAACAAACAGTTATCGAAACCAATGACTGCTGCTGAACTTGAAACCTCGTTTGAAGGGTGCATTTATAAGATTATACCAATTACCAAACACGAAACAGGACTTTGTTTTCTTTGATACAACAACAATTGCAATATGTTAAAACGGCAATCAAACGAAACACCTGATTTCATTCAATACATTCTCAGCATATTCCTCGCAAAGGAATGAGAGTAAGCGGGCTTAGGTTTCCCAGAACTACCTCTTCGACTTCCTTTCATAGGCGCCAAGTAGAATCGCAACATCCCGTTATTATCAGCCTGTTTAGGAGAGTATCTAGCACTTCGATTCCTCTCCAATACAAACTCGTCTTTTTTCTTCTTACCATGACCGCCGTTCACTTCAATGCTGCTACCATTTTGCCTAATACTACTTCCAAATGACCCACCGATGTTATTATTATACGAGTTCCTCCAACTCACACTACTATTGCTTCGAAGCACATTTCGACTAAACCCTGCCCTCGGATCACCACCATAACCGTCTCTCCTATACTCCTGCCATGATTCCGACAACGATCTCTCCACACCATTTGCCCTACTACTATACCTATCATCCTCCTCATCTTTTGCACCATTACCGCTGCGTCGGTACAACAAACTCCATATGTTCCACGTCCTCCATCTCTTCGACTTCTTCGACCCTTTTCTGTCACCGTTGTTATCCCTGAAACCCAAGTCGAAACTCTCGGAATAATTGTCCCTAAGCGAGTTAGAACTTGCATTCAAATCACGATCATTTATTATTGGTACAGCCTTAACGGTCGTACACCCTACTCCATTTACGTAATCCAAACCATTATTATTCTTCAACTCGTCCATCTCAGCCACGACAGCTGCAGCAGTCTTCCTAATAGAGCTCGATCTGTCGAGACTCTTCCTTCTCTTAGACGACGAATCAGAGTAATAATCCTTCGTCTGTGAAGCTCCACCAGGAACACCACCACAACCACCGTCGTCCCCACCAACAGTCGACACCGAGCTCCTCCTCGGCTCCTCCACGGGAATCTGCATATCATGCCTAGAAACCACCACAGGCGCATCCTCAACTACTGACACCATAGGCGGAATCATCCTCGGAAATCCACTCCTCCCAATCAAATACCCATCCCACGAAGCTCTAGGCTCGTCAAACGAACCTCTAGGATCGTCAAACGACATCCTCCCAGCGTCGACGGAGTACCTCCCTGGACCCACAACGTCAACAGAAAACCTCCCGGCATCAAGCGAGAACCTCGGATCAGTGTCGCAAGATCGCCTCCCAAACCCGTAATCAGCAATTTCCGACTGCGTATCGCGGCAATTCCTCCCGGCATTGCCCTTCTTACCGCTAACCTGCACAGTATGACAGCCGTTACGCTTCTTCAATTTATTGTTCTTCTTCGTCCACGCCTTCAATTTCTTGCTGAAAACCGAAGCAGCAGACCAAAAACTCCCCGCTAATTCCTTCAGATCCTTCGTCCCTCCTCCTCCTCCACCTCCTCCCCCTCCTCCTGGTTTCTTGTCGTGTGAATCGATGTCGATGTAATCCTTCATCGTCTTCATATCGACAACCTTCTCCATACAATTCGCCGCCATTGTTGTCTCCATCCCTTCTTCATCTTCTTCGACTATTTCGCTCTTGGATTTCCCAACATTGTTCACATAATTAGTACCAATTTCTTCTTCTTGTTCTTCTTGTATCTCACCACCATTGTCGTTACTATCATGAAACTCTTCCTCGGAAACCTCCTCGACAACTGAAACCTCGGCGGCCGCCACGTGATCTCGACCTTCTTCCGAATCAAATTCAATCACCACCGTCGATTCCCCTCCCTCACAAGAGCTCTTTACAACCACATTATTATTATTATTATTACTACTACTACTATTATTGTGATTGTAGCGTTTGCCGTCGTCTTGATTAAACAAAGCGAAAAGCGTACTCCTCCCACGAACATCACACGACTTTCTCTGAGGCTCAAAAGCATTAGAAACCCCCAAAAACCCACCATCGTTCTTTCTGCCGGAAAACGACTTAGTCCGGCGCAACTCCGGGAGAAACGAGCTGGTGGTGGGCCTACCCCTCACAGCACCGTCATTGTTGGGGCGGAACAAGGACTTGAGCGCAGAAGAAGCGGACTTACGGGCGGTGGAAGAAGAGGTTGAGGAGTGATTGTCTAAGACGGCGAGGCGCTCGCAGAGACAAGAGGGGCAGAAACCAGTAAAGGACTCATCGGGGTGACGTGGGCAGGTGGTGGAGTTGCGGTGGGGTTGCGGTGGCTGTGGCGGCGGAGGAAGCTGTTCTTCTGCTGCTGGATTCATTAATTAATTTTTACTCACTTACTTACTTACTTACTTACACACACACGCACACGAGTTCTCTCAGGATTATTGTTGTTGTTGGTTTTGTTGTTGTTGTTGCATTTTGTTGTGTGTGTAATGTGTACTCCGTATATGTGAAGGCGATATGATTGTAATTGTAGCGAGAGTGAAAAGGAAAGGAGGTGGGAAATGAAAAATGATTTTGTTTTTATTTTAAGATTAAGACTACTACCGTAGTGTCTCTTTTATTTCTTTTTCTTTTTCAGTTGTAAGGCTTTATTTATGTTTTTTAATTTTGTGTTTTTGTATTTTGTTTTTATGGTTTATTTTGATTTGATTTGAGGAGTAATATATTTTTGAATAATAAAAAAATTGTTTTATTGGGAGAAGGGGGGAGCAGAGTGTGCGTAGGATGTCTAGGAAGGAGGGGAAGATTGCTTTACGGTTGGAAATGGGAAGCTTTAATTTTGGATTTATGGGACTCCTTGAAAAGGACGGATTCTCTCTTTTCTTGGGTTTCGCTGCCTCCACCAACGGACCCTTCTTTTTTCTTTGTTTTTTTTTACACTGTTCTCACTACTCCTCTTACTCAATGCTCCGTACTATTTATATGCAATCCACTTAAGAGTAAATGTATTACAAGAGCAATAGTTCTTATTCTCGAGTTTGTGTTAGAGAGTGTGTTTGGATTGATGAAAATGAAGTAAAAGTAAGATGTTTAATTTCATTTGTTTGGTACAAATATACAAAATGAAGGAAATGAAAAGAGAGAAATTTGATTGGAGGGATCCATAGAGAGAAATTTGATTGGAGGGATCCATTTTTTCTCATTCATATTTTTATTAAAAGAGTGTTGGAAAATGTTATTTAAGAACTTTATATGAAGTTCTCTTAGAGCAAGTGCAATGGAGGTTTTTAGTCCTTGGGTTTGTCAATAAAACTCAAAAAATAAAGTTCTTCCCATTGTGAGTCTTCTTGGGTTTATTAAAATAAGAAATAAGTTCTTATTTTAGAACCTAGTTTTTTATTATTTCCAAGAAATTTAAATTAATTTGATAGAGTTAAAGAGTAGTAGTGGGTCCCAATTAAGAACAAAGTAAAAGTTTTTCCATTGCACTAAAAAGTTCTTATATTTTGTAGTTGTTGAAAAATAATTGAAAATATAAAGAACTTTATATAAAGTTCTCCCATTGTGTTTGCTCTTATTGTGGATAAAAGTTGCTAAATGTTGAGGTTGATGAAATATGACATGACATGTGAAGAACTTTATATAAAGTTTGTCTATTGCTATTGCTCTGTTATACTTTGTTAATATCAGGGTTAATTATTGATTACAGCCATCTAAAAAGTCGAAATTATGAATTACATTCATCTTAAAAAAATTTAATATTTTACAGCAAAAAATGTCCATTTTTTTTAATTGCAGCCAAGTTCATTTTTCCGCGAAAAAAAGTGTAAATATACCCCTCCTAAAAAGTGTTTAACTTGACTTTTTTCTTTCATTTTTTTTTCATTCATTTCTTTTTTTTTATCCTCTTTTATCTTTTCATCTTTTTTCACCCTTTCATTTACCACACTTTACTTTTAGTCTCACTCTACCATTGTTTTTCTTGTGTGATTAAAGTGTTTCAGCTAAGGGAACATGAAAACCAGATCTTAAAATTCCATCAAAGTTTTATCCCTTCACCATTGTTGTTAATTCAAGTGAATAAGCATTTCCAACTTTAGAGGTATCGTTTTTATTTGTATCTCTATAATCTCTTTGTGAAATCAAACCCTAACTTTTCACGTTTTTTCGAGTTGCATTTTGTCTGAAGTTAACATATTAAATCAAAACTCTAATTTTCTATGAAAGATTTTAGGGGTTTTTGTTAAACTTATCAATAGGGTAATTAAATTGGGAGTAAATCTTATAGAGGACCGTCTAACATTAAGAAAGTGTTAGACGGGCTCTTAAGTCTAGGCGATTAATTATACATGCAATGTTTTGACTCAGGTTTCCTAATGAGCAGTTATAGTTGTAGTTAATAATTACTCTGTATATTTCCCTATAGTCATTTATTTATTGCAGAGTAACCAAAGCGTTTTTTGTTTCTTTTGTTTTCTCCATAGATCCATTCCTTTATTCTGCTTTTTATTTACCAACTGCTCTTCTGAGTTTATCATTCTCCTTTCTTCTATGTATCTTCACCTCTTTCTCTCTCTCAAATTTTATTTCTTGCGTGAAGTAGGTATGTCGCCCGTCATTGTTAGTTATTTTATTTATATTTTTTCCCCTTTTCTTAGCACAAAAAATAATTTGAAATGTAATTTTTGTTTTATTTCTAGTAACCATGACTAAAAGTTAGTCATGAAGAAGAAATCGAAAGCGAAGGAAGTCGTTGAATAGATTGTTGACACAGGTAATTTTGTGGAAAATTTTCATTTTTTTTTTTTTAATGTTGCAAGTGGTATATAAGGTTAAAAAATAGGAATGTATAATGTAGAGCGAAATTGAATAAGAAATTGAATCAGAATCTAAAGAAGGTGATATGGCTAATTTGTGACGTAATTTTAGAGATTTGGGAGATTATTTACTGCAGTCTTATTATTCTATTTTTTGACCTAAATTGGCTAATATGTGACTTGAATTTGCGGATTGGTGACCTTGTTTGCTGTAGGCATATTCGTTAAATGTTAATTTTGTAAGTTCGCTAATTTGTGACCTAAATTGGATGATTTATGAATGGTTCACTGTGATCGTGTTATCTAAGTTTTTGTCACCTAAATTAGCTAAATGGTGATATGAATTAGCGGATTGGCGTCTTTACTTATTGCGGTGATTTGCTTTAATCTTTGTGACCTAAATTGGCTAATTTGTGACCATAATTGTAGTATTTGTGAGGTGGATTGTTGCATTCATGTGTTTAAAATATTTGTGACACGAGTTGGGTAAATTGTGATCTAAATTCGTGGACTGGCGATCTTAGTTATTGTGGTGAATTTCTTTGATTTTACGTGATATAATTTATGAATGACTTTTTTTTGGAACAGTGGCTACAAGAAGTGGAACGCAATCAAGTACAGAGTATTTTTTTTGTTTTTTTAAATCTCTTTGTGTGTAAATTATGATTATTACTAATCTAATGTCACTCAAAATGTATTTTGCGGTGACCATATATTAGTTAATTGTTACGGCTATCTTATGTTTGGTAACAAATTGTTATTGATTGTGTGTTGTTGTTACGAGTATTTGTTTTTACCATAATAATGGTCACCATTTTGTATATTATGTTCACGATTGTATCACAATGATTGGAGAGGACGAGTTATCATTCTTTTTATTTGTTATTTGTCGACTAAAATGTATCAATGTAATTTGTTATAGAAATATTTGGTAACATGATTGATAAGAGAGCACGATAATAAATCGGTATCACTAATGAACATGCACAATGAGTTCAATTTATTAACAAACCTACAAAATCTAATGGATCTCAATCGTATTATGTAAGGCTGAAGCGTATATGAAGCGATACTTGCAACCCGACGGATCACAAGTTGATGACGATATTCTGTTTTTTCTAGACTTTGTTCTTGATATAAAATGTGTAAAAGTCCAACAAAAGTTATTCTAATTTTAGATGCTATAGATCTCAAATAACTTGTTAATGCAAGTCTCAGAATCGTAAAATGTGACCACATTTTGGTTGACGGTGATTACTTTTAACCATAATGTGACCACCTTTTGAATGATATAAAAATAACACATTTCAGTCAATATTGGTCATCACAATAATCTTTCAGAATATGGTCACATTTCAGTTAATATTGGTCAGTAAATTAACATTAATTCCTCAAATAAAATAAATATACAATTGGTAGATTTGATTAATAAATAATTACCTTGGAACTTATAAATTACATTTAGTATCTTTTCATTTAATATACAATCACATTCTGCCAACAATATTAATGTGCATAACAACTTATAGTCAATAAATACCTTTACATTTAATTAATAATTATATTAACTCAAATAAATAAAGGCTGTTTGCTGAAATCAAGGCCGTCTAACAATAAGCTTATTGTTAGACGGTCTCATTTGAGAATTATTCTTAAATTGGTGTAATGATGTGATTTTCTAATGTTTGTTGGGTTGTGAGAATTAAAATTTGAAGAGAAAGTGAAATTATTTGGAAGAAAAAGAAACCTGATTTTTCATTGAAAATAAAGGTTAATGGGCAATTAATGAGTATTTGTTAGTATTATGAGAGGGAGGGGTATTTTTGTCCACTAAAAATATGGGGTTCAAATATGAATTTTTTAAAATTTTATTCATTTAAGTGCGTCGGAGCTCCGTTTTGGCTGCAAAATTTGAACGGATCTCCGGTTATGGCTGTAAAATATTAAAAAAAAATAAAAAAATTATGCGACTGTAATGTCAAAATTTGGGTTTTTAGCAGGTTGATAATTATTCTTTTATATTACTAGTATTATTATTGTTATTGTTATTATTATTTAAATACAAATTTTTAATAAGGTCAGAAAACTTTTACAAAAAATTAGTAAACAACCAAAATACTAATTGAACTTTCACTTTCTTAACAATATAACAAAGTCAATTCTAGTATATATATATTATAGCACGCAGTCTTAAACTAAATAGAGGTCTAGTGTATCCTAAGATAATGAGGCACAAATATTAATATAAAGTGAGTGATTCTTCAATGTTTTTACTTCGTTCATTCTTGTAAATTGTTAACATGTACTTTATTTTATGAGGTAAAAATAAAACAATTGTAAATAATTCATTGAGAAAAAGAAAGTATTAAATATCATTAATAAACCTTCTTAATTCGTCCTGCATAATTTGAGGCCTGAGTCTAGCTCCCCTAATGAAGAGAATGAGAAAGGTAAGAATATTATTACTACTACTACTACTACTACTACTACTACTACTATTAATAGTATTATTATTATTATTATATGTCATATGTATAATTTGATAGGTAAAATATACAATACACGGTAATAATGTTATAAAATATTTGAAAATATAATTTAAACAGTACATACGAAAGTTATTTATGATAATTCATTTTTGGTCAGATTTAAAAAATAAAAACGAATTAGTAATACACTTATACAATAATAAATTAGTAATAAAATACAATAATAAATTAGTAATAAAATACTATAGACTTTTAGATGACTTACGTTCTACTCCTATTATTTTATTGTGTAATTTTGTACGGAGTAATTTGTAGTTGTATTTGATTTAAAGTGAAATCATTGTGGAATGATTTAATTAGGGTGTTGATCAACTGTACCCGACTTTTTCTCACTTGTACCCAAAAAAGACCTGCTTACCCTTCTCATTTCCTCCATCCAAATTTTTTTTACTTTGCAAACTCTCTCTTCTCTCTCCACTCTACATCTTCTATTTTTCCCCTAAATTCAATTCAACCTCCATTACACCACCCCAACACAAGGTAGTCAAGGACGACACCACCCACCATTGACCGCCGGCACCACCCACCGCCATCAGCACCCTCCACCCACCGCCGGCACCACCCACCGCCGGCCGATTCACAACAAAACAAAACAAAACAAAAAAAAAAAAAGAAAAAAAAAAAAAGAATGAAACCAGTTGAGCTATCAAATATCAAGTGCTGCTGAACTTTTTTGTACTCAACATCTTTGTAACTTTGATTACAAATTTCTGCTGAGATATCTCTACATACTGTTCAGTGTTTCATGAACACTATCTTGAGCAATTTCTTCAAGTTGTACCAATTGACTGTTGCTAATTTTCATTTTTGGCACCAAGGTTTTTTTGTCGTCGTGTTTTTTCATGAACACTATCTCTACACCCCCACCACGGCCCATTGCCGCCCAGAACGGCCCACTGACGCCACCTCCATCAAGGACCACCAACGCCACCGCCAGGGCCGACACCACCACGCCGTCGAACCCATACCACCCCACCAACCCTAACACCATCATCCTCCCAAAACCATTAATATACAATAAATTAAATTACATACAATATAATTAATGACAAAAAATTAAAATAAAGAATAAAAAAAAAACAAATTACTTCAAATATATCCTCGTTATGATCCATAATTTAAGAATTGAATTAATTGAAGGAGTAATTAGTTGAATTTAGATTGTTTTAGGTTATTTTAGGGTTAAATGAGAAAAGAGAGAAATTAGGTTTAACAAGGGTGAGTGCTGGAAAAAAAAATGAACAAAAAGGGTACAATTGAGTAAAAGCCGGGTACAGTTGATCAATTACGTTTAATTAAAGGAAAGCGATATAATGTCACCCGGTGGTACTGAGTCTCAGTACCACCCTAATTTAAAAATTAAATAATAATTAAATTAATTAATTTGTATTTTATTTTACACCAAATACATAAGGGTAAAATAGTAAGTACGTTGATAATTAGTGATTTCATACAAGATTCTCTATAAATTATAATCTTTATTTAACTTTTATATAACTAAAATTTGATTTGCAACTATTTTTAATATGGTATATGTTAAACACATTTTCATTGTTGCATTGTACCATTTATCATGAATTGTTATCATCTGCATTCATCTCTCATACGGAGTAATACGCTAGTGTATTCAACAACAATATCTAGTAAACACGTCATAATTGTTTTTAGAAATTCACCATAATAATAGTGAAGCAATATGGAAATGATTAAATTATAAATACAAACATTGTAATTATTTGAAAACAACTTTATACTAAGACAAATAAAATGTGAGATCATTTTATTAAAGTATATTAATATCACTATGATAATTTATAAAGTGATTAAAAATATACACATACGTGTTGGTGTTTTAATCGTAAAACACATAAGGATTTAAGTGTAGTCGGGATTTATTCAAAGTGGCATAATCTCGAGTCGTTACTATGGGTACGGAGGTGTGGAGGACACGCCCAAGTAAATGCATTACGAGACTATGAGAAAAAGGCAAAACATCGTAATATTGGGTTAGCCGCTTAGTGCGGCTGTAGCCGCTTAGAGTGGCTGAATCAGAAAGTATTTTATGAAGTAGCCGCTTAGCGCGGCTGTTGCCGCTTAGAGCGGCTCAAGCTACGACCCAAATACGGATGATTTTGGCGCAATTTTTTGTTAGTTATTTTGTAACTAATCCCTTTTCCAAGGGATGCATCCTTTGCCATTTTTGTCTATATATACAAGCATATGATCATCAATATGGGCATGGAAAATTCACTTTGATAATAATAAAACAAACACATTAATTCTTAAGGTTTTTCTCTTGATTCAAGCCTAGAACAAGAGGGTCGTGATTGTCTTATCCCCGAAGAGATTTCGTGAAACCCGAGGCAACTATAAGGGTCGAAATACTCTTTAAGGAGAGCAATTCCAAATTGTGATTCAATCACATATCCAAGTTATTATATAGTTAGTCTTATAATAATATTAGTATTATCTATACATTGTTGTAATTATATCTTTGTAATATATTGTTCATTGTTTTAATATAATTCCCCAACAATCTTAAAGAGTATTTTCATAACAATGTCTTCACTCAAAGATATGACTTCCAAATTTGGAAAGTTGGAGAAATTCGAAGGTATTGACTTTCGAAGATGGCAAAAGAAAATGCACTTCATGCTCACCACACTCAAGGTCGCATATGTACTAAGTACTCCTATGCCAGAAGCGAGTGATGATGAGACTTTGGAGGAAACTCGAAGGAGAAACAAATGGGAGAACCACGACTACATTTGTCGTGGCCACATACTCAATGGTATGTCGGATGCTCTCTTTGATGTATACTAAAACATTGAATCCGCTAAAGAGTTGTGGAATGCTTTGGAATCCAAATATATGGCCGAGGATGCTTCTAGCAAGAAGTTCCTTGTTAGTAATTTCATGAATTACAAGATGTTCGATTCTAGGCCCGTTATGGAGCAATACAACGAATTGCTCCGGATCCTAGGGCAATTCGCACAACACAATATGGAGATGGATGAGTCCATTTTAGTGTCGAGTATTATCGACAAGTTACCACCTTCGTGGAAGGATTTCAAGCACATGCTTAAACACAAGAAAGAAGAGTTGACTCTTGTTCAACTCGGTGGTCATTTGCGCATTGAGGAGTCCCTTAGGGCGCAAGAGGGCGGTAAGTCCAAAGATAAGGAGATGATGAATCCTTCTTCCGTCAATATGATGGAGGTAGGAGAATGTTCCAAGAAGAACAAAGGGAAGAAACGTCCTTTCAACAACACCAAAGATGGTCCTAACAAAAAGCCTAAGGGCGTTTGTTGGGTTTGTGGAAAGTCGGGTCACTTCAAACGTGACTGCAGGGTTGCCAAGAAAAATAAGGGTGTCATGAAAACCCGTTCCGGGCAAGGGTCTAACGACCAAGGCCCTCCAACTCACCAAGGTCAGAATTTTGATTGTGGTTTGAATTCTAATGTGAATTATATACCACTAATTTCTGAGGCATTTTATGTGCAGGATGATGAAATAACGTGGTGTATTGACTCGGGTGCTACCAAACACGTGTGCAAAAATCGTGAGTGGTTCAAAACGTACCAAGCCATTGAAGATGGGTCCGTTCTTCACATGGAAAATGAGTCAACCGCACCAATCCTTGGACATGGTGAAGTGGTGTTGGAATTTACTTCCGGGAAATCTATTACCCTTAGGGATGTACTACATGTGCCCGGAATAAGGAAAAATCTTGTCTCCGGTAGTGTTTTATGTAAATGTGGATTTAAGCAAGTGTATGAATCAAATAAATATGTATTATCTAAGTGTGGTGTATTTATCGGATTTGGATATTATTGTAATGGAAGGTTTATGTTAAATATTAATAAAGTTGTAAACAATGTTTATATGGTTTGTTCTAGTGATGATTCTTCTTTATGGCATGCTAGATTAGGCCATGTTCATTATAAACGCTTAAAAGATATGTCTAATGACGGTTTAATTCCTGCGTTTGATTTGATGATTCAAAAATGTCATACATGCATGTTAAATAAGATTACTAGATTACTAGACAACCATATAAAAGTGTAGATAGAACTTCTTATATGTTAGAACTTGTTCATAGTGATTTGTGTGATTATCATGCTACACCATCTTTAGGAAATAAAAAGTATTTTGTGACTTTCATTGATGATTATTCTCGGTTTTGTTATGTTTATTTACTACACTCTAAAGATGAGGCTCTAGACAAGTTTAATGTCTTGAAAACCGAAGTTGAATTACAACAATCAATGATGATTAAGAAGTTACGCACCGATAGAGGTGGTGAATATTATGATCCTTCTTATTTTGAATCGGTTGGTTTGATTCATGAAGTCACGGCTCCATATGCACCGCAACAAAATGGTGTGTCGGAGAGAAAAAATAGAGTACTAAAGGAAATGGTGAATTCTCTGTTGTCTTACTCGGGTTTGAGTAAGGGATTTTGGGGTGAAGCTTTATTAACGGCTTGTTATTTATTAAACAGAATTCCAAATAAAAGGAATAAAGTTACCCCTTATGAACTTTGGTATAAGAAGAAACCGAACTTGAATTATATTCGAGTTTGGGGATGTAGGGCGGTCGTAAGACTACCCGATCCCAAAAAGAAAAATTTGGGAGAAAGAGGCATTGATTGCATTTTCATTGGATATGCATTACATTCTATGGCATATCGGTTTTATGTTATAGAATCTAATGACTCTATACCGGTACATACCGTAATTGAGTCTAGGGATGCAATTTTTGATGAGGCTCGATTCTCATCTTTGCCAAGGCCTAATGGATTAGTTTCTAGTAATAATGAAACTAGTTTTGAGGTTGAATCTCATGTAGAGTCTCTCGAACTCCGTAGGAGTAAGAGAAGAAGGATAACTAAATCATTTGGTCCCGATTTTCAACTATATTTAGTTGAAGGTTCTAGGGATGAAGTTGAATGTCAATATCAATATTGCTATAATATTGAGGATGATCCTAAAACTTTTGAAGAGGCTATGAAGTCTCAAGATGTCGCCTTTTGGAAAGAAGCGATTAATGATGAGATGGATTCTATCATGGGAAATAATACGTGGATACTTACGGATCTCCCACGTGGTTGCAAACCATTGGGTTGTAAGTGGATCTTCAAAAGGAAGATGAGAGTGGATGGCTCCATCGATAAGTTTAAAGCTAGATTAGTGATTCAAGACTTTAGACAAAAGGAAGGTGTCGATTATTTCGATACCTATGCTCCAGTTGCTAGAATCTCCACAATTAGATTATTGATTGCTTTGGCGGCTATCAACAACCTAGTGATTCATCAAATGGATGTCAAGACCGCATTCTTAAATGGTGATCTTGAAGAGGAGATTTATATGAAACATCCGGAAGGTTTTATTATGCCTGGAAATGAGCATAAGGTTTGTCGGTTGGTCAAATCATTGTACGGACTAAAGCAAGCTCATAAACAATGGCATCAAAAGTTTGATGAGATTGTATTGTCAAATGGGTATAAGCTAAATCAATCCGACAAGTGTGTATATATCAAGTTTGACAATGACGGTAATGGTGTTATCATTTGCTTGTATGTAGATGACATGTTAATTTTTGGCACCGATCAAAATTAAGTTGATCTTGCTAAGTCTTTTTTGTCATCAAAATTCGCCATGAAGGACATGGGGGAGGCGGATGTAATCCTCGGTATTAAGATCAAACGGGATAAGAATGTAATTTCTTTGACACAATCTCATTATATTGAGAAAGTTCTTAAGAAATTTAACTTTGCCGATTGTTCTCCTGCAAACAATCCCATGGATCCGAGTGTGAAACTTGTACCTAATACCGGCGAAGCAATTTCTCAACTTGAGTACTCACGAGTCATTGGATGTTTGATGTATGCTATGACTAGCACAAGACCGGATATTGCATATGCGGTTGGTAAGTTGAGTAGATTTACAAGTAACCCAAGCACACATCATTGGCAAGCTATTAGGCGTGTGCTAAAATTCTTGAAGAGAACCATGGATTATGGTTTGTCATATGTTGGGTTTCCTTCGGTTTTGGAAGGATACTCAGATGCAAGTTGGATCAATAATGTGGAAGATCATTCTTCTACAAGTGGTTGGGTATTTTTTCTAGGAGGAGGTGCTATTTCATGGGCCTCTAAGAAGCAAACTTGCATCACGAGCTCGACTATGGAATCGGAATTCATAGCATTAGCCGCTGCTGGTAAAGAAGCAGAATGGTTGAGAAATTTGGTCTATGAAATTCCGTTATGGCCGAAACCGATTTCACCTATATCTATCCATTGTGATAGCGAGGCTACTTTGGCTAAGGCATATAGCCAAGTATATAATGGTAAGTCGCGACACCTTGGCGTTAGACATAGCGCGGTACGTGAGTTGATCACTCATGGGGTGATCTCGGTTGATTATGTAAGATCACAAAGAAATTTGGCGGACCACTTGACGAAGGGGTTAGCTAAGGACTTGGTTTACAAGTCGGCAAGAGGGATGGGTTTGAAACCCGTATAAAATCCATATCTATGGGATACCCAATTCCCTTCTAGTATGACGCTAGAGGCTGAATTCAATGTGGAAAGCTCATAGTTATAGATTGAAACACATAATTTTCATCCCTAAGATATGTGTTTGGACCTGCAAGTAAAGGTAGGTTGAAGTTTATCTTCTTAATAGATCTTTTGAAAAAGTGTTTTTTGCAGGAGCATGATTTAAAGGATCTACCTATGTGAGTGCGAAGTGCGGCCGCTTCAAGAAAGTTCGGGTTTAGCTTTTGTATGTACTCATGAATGGATATGGACACATGGCCTGTATAGTGTCGGATATAACTTTTAGAATTATATTTAAGCGTGTATGTGTATTATCTTCAGGTGTTCAAATGAGTTGAAGGGTTCAATCCATGGGACACCCCGATTCTCGGACATTTGAAATGTGTAGTATCACTGAGGTGAAAATTCAATCGTCACGATATTTTCATTTATCTACATGTTTGGTTTGTTTTGTTGATTTATATAAAGTCAAGGATCACACTTAAATGGGGGAGGATTGTTGGTGTTTTAATCGAAAAACACATAAGGATTTAAGTGTAGTCGGGATTTATTCAAAGTGGCATAATCTCGAGTCGTTACTATGGGTACGGAGGTGTGGAGGACACGCCCAAGTAAATGCATTACGAGACTATGAGAAAAAGGCAAAACATCGTAATATTGGGTTAGCCGCTTAGTGCGGCTGTAGCCGCTTAGAGTGGCTGAATCAGAAAGTATTTTATGAAGTAGCCGCTTAGCGCGGCTGTTGCCGCTTAGAGCGGCTCAAGCTACGACCCAAATACGGATGATTTTGGCGCAATTTTTTGTTAGTTATTTTGTAACTAATCCCTTTTCCAAGGGATGCATCCTTTGCCATTTTTGTCTATATATACAAGCATATGATCATCAATATGGGCATGGAAAATTCACTTTGATAATAATAAAACAAACACATTAATTCTTAAGGTTTTTCTCTTGATTCAAGCCTAGAACAAGAGGGTCGTGATTGTCTTATCCCCGAAGAGATTTCGTGAAACCCGAGGCAACTATAAGGGTCGAAATACTCTTTAAGGAGAGCAATTCCAAATTGTGATTCAATCACATATCCAAGTTATTATATAGTTAGTCTTATAATAATATTAGTATTATCTATACATTGTTGTAATTATATCTTTGTAATATATTGTTCATTGTTTTAATATAATTCCCCAACAATACGTTAATAATAGTAGTAAAAAGCATTGGTTGATATGATGATAAAATAGTAAATTTATGATGATGAAACAATTCGTTTTGGGTTTTATAATTGTAGCAAATACTAATTTCAATGAATATTTTTTTATGCACACAACTTATCAAATGTACACCTTAACCATGTTGTACATGGAATACGCACTTATTTTGGGTTTTTTTTTTCTTAATAATAAAATCCTAACTACTTTTACTCAAAACTAGTTTTTGTAGGAGGTGTATTTGTAACAACTTTTATATTAAATTATTAAAATACCCTTTTTAACTAATCAATTTATAATTTTAAAATTTTAAAAGTAACTTAAAATAGCAATACAAAATCACGAGTATGCTCTCGGTGGTACCCAAATTAAGTACCACCGGGTGACACAATCTCATTTTCCTTTAATTAAATATGTTGATGTTGATATGTAAGTTGATATCTTGAAATTAATTCAAGAAGAATTAGTGGACCTTAAATATAGGAGCCTTTTAACTTTTTTTTTTTTTTTCTACTCAACATTTAAGAGCATCAATATCAATGAAGAATTTTTTTCTTCATTGTGGGACCTAAATTCTACTCTCCACTATATTCTCTACATTCTTAAATATACTTATATTAATAGAGAAGTATATTTCTCTTCATAAATGGGACCTACAAGCTTTTCATAAAAAAAAAAAAAAAAATCAATCACATGGACCCACTAATCTCTCCATAGAACTCTCCATGTTCGTGGAGAAATTGTCAACTCTCCATTTGAATGGAGAGCTCTCCATTGATATACACATCAAATTTTTAAATTTTTTCTCCATCCATTTCAATAGAGAGTTTTCTCTCCATTGATATGGATGCTCTAACCACAGTGCAACACACTGTGGTTATTTCTTTGTTAATAAGATGTTGCTATCATTTGTACGGTGCAATTATAACAAAAATGAACAAACAAATTTGAAGTTGCTATTTCTACGTGCTAGAGTTGGACCGGACCACGGGACGGGTCGTGCCGGCTCGTAGTGACCGGCTACATGAGTAGTCTATGGATTTAATCATGGAATACATATAAGACGATAAATTGGGTATTTGAAAAAATTTTCAAGTTTTTTCAAGATTTGAATGATATTTTGCGAAACTTAATTTATTAGATTATCTCCAAGTTTGTAGAGAGTCACAAGTTTTACAATTAAAAGTGTGAAAGATAAACAAAATTGAATACGACTGCGCAACGGAATTTTAAATCGTTAAATCTCACACTTCGAGATCCAATTCACTATTATCTTATTAATTGTTTTAGTACTGATATGTCGTAGTTAGTATGCGTCAACAACGTTGTTCCGGTGTAGTTTCAAGCTTGGAGTCGCGAGTTTTGTCAGTTTACAAGCGTAATATTCAGACGTTGACTTTTGTGAGCTAATTTGGAGTTTTGATGTCGTTGTAACGTCTTCTAGCTTTGTGGACTGTCGAGACCAAAGGCGGATGGAGAGGGAGTTCTTGGGGTGCATATGCACAACCAAACAAAACAAAAAATAAAATGGATATTATTATTTAGCTAGTGATATGACCCGTAGAATTCACGGGAGCGTTTTAACAAAGTTATGGGCATTTTCCTTAGTCGAGACCTTTATATTATTTGAGCTCATCTTATGTATTTTACTACAGTCTTGAACTCTATTTGTGACTTGAGACCGAGCTACCTACACTTTACACGATTACAGTTAGTCATATTCCTTGTGGGGTTGACCTTTACTACAATAATTAGATTTAAGTGATATAAATTATAATTTGTGGCATATGACATTATGCCCGTCAAATTTTGGCGGCGTTGCCTGAAAATTGGCATTTATAGTTTTTTCTATTTTAATGTAAGTTGCATGCATATTACTTGGTTCCGCCAACCTGAACATTAATCCTATTGACACAAATATTAGAAAAAGCATATTTTAGGCTTCATAATAACAAAGGCAGTCAAATCGTGGTCACAACATATTCTAACTCATAAGATCTTCAGTCCGATTAAGATACTTCTAAAATTATAATTTTGGATAGATTATCCATTAAGGGTGTGATTGGATAGCAAAATAGGAGGAAAAGGGAGGGGAGTAGGGACGTCATTGGGGCGGGGCGTAGGCGGAGGAAGGTTCCTCCACATCCGCATCCACCAACAAAAATCGACCTCCACCTCCGCCCCATCACCCATGGCGGAGGATCACCCACCCTCCACCATCCGCCTAATTGTTGATTTTTTAAATCTACCACCGGCCCACCGCTCCACCACCCGCCCCAAACCCGCCTCCCCCGCCTTAGACCCGCCCCACCCGCTTGAAATTTGCCTTATGAAATCGCATTATTGTGACGTAAATTTAAATAATTTTTTACCGATATTATTTTTTACATTTTTTAAGGTAAAAGTTTATTCTAAAAATTAATTTAAATTTAAATTTTAACGTTTTTTGTGATTGTTAAATTTTACTCCATATTATTTATATTTTACAAGGTTAGGAATAAGGCGGGTATATGCGGGGCGGATGTAGGCGGGGAGGGTGTGGGGTGGAGGCGGGGCGGAGTTTTTATAAAATCCACCACCGCAGCACGACCCGCGGCGGGGATCACTTTTGATATCCACCTCCGCTCCACGACCCACCAAACTGTCCCCTACCTCCACCCTAACTGGGGCGGATGCGGAGCGATATCCGCATTGACCCGCCCCACTGACATCCCTAGAGGGGAGGGAAATGAGGGAAGGGGAAGGAAGGGGAAGGAAGGGGAGGGGAGGGGAAATGGTGGTGTTTGGATACCGTTTTCCCTCCAAATCTTGCCTATTTTGGAGGGATTCCAATTAGCCTTTAAGGAGGGAAAATGGATCCCTCCAAATCCCTCCCCCTCCATTTCCCTCCTTTCATTTGTCGTATCCAAACGACGGAAACACAATCCCTCCCTTTCCCTTCATTTCCCTCAATCCAAACACACCCTAAGTGAATCGGTTTCGGATCATACTAAACTCGATCCCTTGCCATCCTTACTCGGGTGTTTTAATATCATTGCTACTTGTCTTGCTCTACTCGTCTAGAATCACAACCCCAAGGCCAAATTCAGCATTAGGGAGAAAGGTTGTGCATCTATATTAGGTTGCAGCATTTCTCTCGATATCAGGCTCGAACAACACATGCATTGTTCTCAACTTCTGCATAGCCGATTGAAAACAGCGGCTAACTCTGCGTACTCGTACACCATATAGAATGTTTAATGCTTAGGTGGGACAGTAGGATCGAAAACATCATTGCATATCCCTTTCTCTCCGCGACCATGAAAGTTTAAATTGAACTTTACGGAACGTTTTTTTTTTTCCTGGAATCCAAAGAGTTACTGTATACTCCTACAACATAACTTAATGGACCTTGTGAGGCGACAAAAGGAATTACTAACGTACGTAAATCCATAAATTTTCAAATAAGACCGCTATACGGCATATTAAGTCATTGTATACGAATACAATGGCCTTACAGAAAACTAGCTCTAAATATATCACTTAACTACTTCGGCAACCTTCTTGTATGTGTACCACTTAGAAATCCAGAGATATATGACGAAGTTCAGCACGCTCAAAATAGCCAAGAGCCAAAAGAAATAATCAAGGTGGCCTCTGTTGAGGTTATCAGGGATCCAACCGAGTTTGCCATGTCTCGTGCTCACGTCTGTAACAATCGTCACAAGTAAAGAACTCAAGTAGCTTCCCAAAGCCACAGTCGTAAGTGACAAAGCCGAACACAAGCTTCTCATAGCATCGGGAGCCTGGTCATAGAAAAACTCGAGCTGCCCAATAAACGTGAAAACTTCTGCGCAACCAATTAGGAAATACTGAGGTACTTGCCAAAAGATCGAGAGGGGAACGGTTTTTGAGTCGTAGTAATTGTGCTTCCTCACCATGTCTAACCTCACGACCTCCAAAACCCCCGCTGTAACCATCGAGAAAATCGAGATGGCGAGGCCGATTCCCATTCTCTGAAGCTGACTAAACCCGCGTTCGTTACCAGTTAATTTCGAGAAGAGTGGGATGATCAACAGATCATAGACGGGTGCCCAGAATATGACACTCAAAGTGTCGAAAATCGAGAGCGAGGCAGACGGGATTTTAAAGTTTGGTCCGACGTGTTGGTCCAAAGTATTGCCTTGCAACACGAACATGGTGCTCATTTGACTATAAACTGTTGCAAAGACGATTCCAGTTGCCCAAACTGGAAGCAATCTGACAACTGCTTTGAGCTCTTCGACTTGAGTGACGGTGCAGAGCCTCCATGGGTTTGGTGTACCCTTAATGTCGTCTGTGTCGATTGGTACTGCAGCTTTATCGAAACATCTGGTATACGAAACAATTTTATTTTTAGGGCTGAAAACAAATTATACGCAACCATAGAATAAACGTCAAACAAATACTTCACCTCAATTTGTCTGTGTGTTCAAGCTTGCGACTTCCGGTAATAGTTGATTCCTCATCAGCGGTCTCATACAAAAGCCCTTTCTCCTGAGGAACATCCACCTTAATTTTTCGGAAAGTCGCAACCACCACCTGTGCAATACGAGTCAAAGGACTTCCACCAGGCTTTTGGAATCGATACAAACTCGACCCCGAAAAGAATGACACGACAGCGACAGCCATAGCGGCAGCTGGGATTCCGAAGCCCCATCCCCAGCTAACATTAGTTTGGACCCACACCAAAAGTGAAGACGCCACAAGAGCACCCACGTTAATCGAAAAGTAAAACCAGTTGAAGAAGGAGCTTTTCTTTTTCCTTTCTTTTTCGTCTGTTTCATCGAATTGATCAGCTCCGAAGGATGAGACACATGGCTTGATTCCACCGGTACCTAGCGCAACCAAATAGAGAGATAGGAATGACACGGCTATTTGTGCAGTCGTTGGGTGACATCCGTCTGTACCGCAAGAAGGCTTTAGGCCATTGACAGACGCACTAATTGTTAACAGAACCATTCCCTGTAAATTAACCAACCTCAATTCATTATCTCAGTTTCACCCCTTGTTTAAAAATACGAGATTCATTTTCAAATAAAGTAATACGAGTTTTAATTTGTGCAGGACGAGAAAGCTTACGACGACATAAATCATGGAGAAGACGGCAATGACCCAGAATCTACCCCAGTAGGCGTCAGCTATAAAGGCACCAAGTAGAGGCAAGATATAACAGGTGCCTGACCAGTTGTTTACGTTCTTAGAAGCAGTTGCGTTGCCTTCACCCAGACGAGTAATGAAATAGTTCACAAGATTCGTGCTCATTCCATAATATGCTAGTCTCTCACAACATTCATTTCCTGGTAATCAGCATCATAACTCATAAAAATTACATACACGACAACGAAAACATACAACTAAAAGTTTTAGGTATTGAAATCTGTGAGCTAATGCTCTTCCTGTGTAAAAAGAACTGTACATACCGAGGATAAATACACAGGCCCTCCAGTTTCCGGTTTTCCTTTTGTCAGCAGGATTTCCGTGGCTATCCACAGTGCCATCCTTGACAATCGCGTCATCTACTTCTTGGGCCATTTCTGATTTTGCAGTGATTCCACTCGGGCACTACCTATCAGAGACGCAAAAAAACCATCAGCATTTCACAAACGTTAAATCAGACGTGAAAAAAGGATGGATTTCACGCTAATTGTCGACAAAACAGATGTGCAACTGCAGACCCTATACATGTGCTAAGGTGCACGCGCACACGCACATAATTTAACTGAGTCGACTGAATTTTCCGTTATCTAAACAAACATCGATTAACACAAGAGTAAGACTACGCAGGAAAACAGAAAAAACAAAACATAAATGTATACCAAATAATTGTAGTATTGCTTCAAAGAACAGAAAGATGTTGGTAAATATGAGATAAATTTGATTCCTGAATAATGAATCAATGGGTTATTATTATTATATTGAGGGAATCCAAGAAAAACTAATACAAGTAGGAGTTTAATTAAAATGTACAAATGATTCTAGTGAGCTGTTTGATACGGGTCAACACTCAAAACACGTCTTTCACTTGCACAAGTCCATATGAATTCAAATTAAATTTCAACATTTTGCATTCGTTGTTAACGTTGACTGAATTTTATATACACACAACCATGAGTGATGAGTCTTTATGATTTGGGGTATCTTAAAAAATAATAATTGGAACCATCCATGTTGTCCCATTATGATAAACATAGAAACAATATTATTAGGGTATAAAACCGATCTTGGGTCTCCAACTATTAGCTTAAACTTTTGGTTGAGTTGGTTTCTAACATGATATCAAAGTTCATTGCGCTGACCAAGGCTAGAAATTCTGGCCATCTTTCACGAGCTCCAAAATTCTGAGAGTATTGAGGGCCGTGTTTTTGGAGCCCAAATCGGCCCTCCAAAGCCCGGTTGGGCCCGTCAAAATTTAAGGGCCGGACCCGTAAAAAAGAACAAAAAAAATTTAAAGCCTAAGGGCTGGCTAGGGCCCAATTTTTGGAGCCCAGCCCTCCCCCACCCAAGGGCCGAGCCCGAACTTCAATTTCGGACCCGACCCTTGGCCACCTCTACCTGAGCTATATGAAAAAGAAAAGAAAACTGGGCCATATCGACGAATTCGAAGCAGCTTCGAAAAGCTACGACGTTCCCGTGTGACGATCTGAATCGCAGCTTCGAAAAACTACGACGTTCCCGTCGATCGAAAGAAAATGGGACCTTACACGTGAGGGGGCAGGTGAAGAAGAACTCCACATATAACGTCCCACGTCGACTAAATTAAAGAGACTTGGGCATTATATAAGCCAAGGGACCACTACTCCCATGGCCAATTAGTTTTGAGATGGATGAATCTAGTATATATATATATAGACCAGTGCGGACTCCAATATTTAAAATTTGATTAATCAAACATCCGTAACATGTATTTTAATTTTATTGACCGTTATATACCCAGTCTTATAAAATTACTAAAAGAAAGGAAAGAAGTACTCAACACATTAAGGAATAAATAAGAATAAAAAGGGTAATACCTTGACATGGCGGAGGTTGCAGAGAGAATGAATATGAGAGAGTTAAGTGTTAAAGAAATACGGAGTAGAATTTGAAAATGAAGGCTATAAATGAAGAAGAATGATCAAAAAAAAAAAAAAAAAAAAGTCCGCCAAAATGATTGACTTGACTATTATGTTAATGAAGCAGAAGCGCAATCTGAATTGTGTGCCTAGCAATTGATGATACATACGGAGTTGATAGCTTCACTGGGGGACGTCAGACGTGGGTTTGTGATTTTTGGCAACTGTTGCAGTAGTTACATGTTGCTATCATTTCTACGGTGCAAATGTGCAATTACTTGGAAAAATGAACAAACAAATATTGTATGACACAAGATGAAACTGTATGACACAAAACTATAACAGAAAAACATAGAACTTTAACAGAGAAATTTGGAACTTTAAGAATCGTGAAACTATAACAAAAGTGTCGGCCGGTCCAAACCGGCTGCCTGTCGACCGGCCGGCACTTTTTGTTATAGTTTCACGATTGTTGAAGTTTCAAATTTCTCTGTTAAAGTTCTTTATTTTTCTGTTATAGTTCTGCGTCATACAGTTTCATTCTGTGTCTCAAAAGTGTCTCGCAATATTTAGGTGTCTCGTTTGAACTTGTTTATATATATATATATATATATATATATAGAAACAAGTTCAATTAAGTTACACTATAATTGCTAAGTTTCAGACAATGAATCGAGAAACTTCAAACTGCCAGATCGTTATGTATTAAACGTGAAACTGTTGTCAGAAAAGGCAAAAACACGGCCGGTCGACCGGCAGCCGGTCTGGACCGGCCGGACCGCACTTTTTCGTCAGATTTAATCTCAGCCATTGATATTGTTAATCCAAAGGCTAAGATTGAAACTTACGAACTTAAAATATTTAAGCAACTTAATTGAACTTGACTCTATATATATATATATATATATATATATATATAGATATAGGATCCTGTGAGACCCCTCAACTCAATGAGACCCGTGAGACCCCCTTATTAACCGTCAGATCTTATACCTAATCTACGGTCAATTCTAAGCTTAATTATATATATAGATAGGTTCTAGCAAGTCAAGGGGTAGGGGAGAGTCATAAAGTCGCAATGAGGACCCTTGGATTGAAGCTAAATGGATGGCTGAGATTCAATCAAGCTAATTAAAAAAATTAAAAAAAAAAGAAAAAAGAAACAGCCAATGAGAAAAATAAAAAAGGAGCAGCCAATGAGAACATTGGGGTTTAACGAGGGATCCCTCCTCCCTGTTCAATGTATTTTAGTCTATTCCCCTTCTTCTCATTCTATCATCTTCAGTTTTATTTTGTCATGCTCTTCATCTTCTAATTTCGAATTTTTTTTTTCTAGAACAAATTTCGTTTTTTAATTTCGTTTTTTTTGAGCAAATTGGAAAACCACGAAATTTCTTGGTTTTCAATCTTTTTCGAATTCCTTTTCCAGAAATTATCTCTGTAATTTATTTTTTGGGGGTTTCAAATTTGCATCGATTGTTCTATCAAAGTCTCCATCTTCGGTAAGTTGATTCCAATTTTCAGTTTTTTTTGTTTTTATTTTTAATTTCAATTATTTTAGAATTTAAATCATAGTTTTCATTGTACTCCGTAAAGAACGCTTCTTCCTTCTTCTTTCTAAGAATTTGTTTTATCTAGTGTTTAATTTTCATTTTTCAGCGAATTTTCTGGTAAAATTCATCAAAAAAATTAAACAGATTACAAAGTTTGGATATTTTTAAAAAAAAAAAAAAATGTTGAAGATAATAAATTACAAATAGTGAATTTTAATGATGGAAATTGTGTTTATTTAATTTTTTTTGTTTGTTGTGCTCGGGAACGAGTGAAAGAGGTCGTGTTTTCGATGTTCATTACCATCCAGGTATTAAAATCAACTTGCAGCACATTGAAATTAATTTTATTTTCATTATAATCAATTTTTATGATCTGTCATTCGTGGTTAATTACAATGTTCTATTAATTGATTTTAACTACCATCGAATTGTGAACAGGGACGTTAAATGTGAGATGCAGTTATATGCTGTAGCAATCGGGTTCGATATTCGTCTTTATACCCAACATAGATGTACAAGAGGAGATAATTTTGTTTGCGGTTGAAATTGCGGATGCACGGTATAAGGAGGATAATGAGGAAATGTATTTCCTCGATGGAAGATGTCAGAAGAGGTCGTGTTTTCGATGTTCATTACCATCCGTATTAAAATCAACTTGCAAAGACATTGAAATTAATTTTATTTTCATTATAATCAATTTTTAATGACTGTTGTCATTCGTGGTTAATTACAATGTTCTATTAATTGATTTTAACTATCATCGAATTGTGAACAGGGACGTTAAATGTGAGATGCAGTTGTAGACTTTATGAGCGTCTAGGGATTTTATGCAGGCACATAACATGGATATATACCCGTCATGGGGTTGAAGAAATACCAAAAATGTTTGTGTCCCGACGATGGATGAAAGATTCGGTTTGTGATGTTGGCGAGAGTATGAAGGGATTGTGTTGGTCGGGAAAAGGGGACGGAAGGCAAGCCGATGAACATGAAGAATAAAGGCTGAAGTGTAGATGTGTTAATTGTGTGAAACATTTTGCAAATCAATTATTGCATCTTTGGCTATACATGTGGGTTGTTAAAATAAATTTTTTTGACGTTGGAATTCATTAATCGACAGTTAAAATCTTTTTTAATTTTATTTTATTGTCCTGATTTTTATTGTGTGTTAAAATTAATTACTATTACATTAGAATTAATTTTATTGCTGTTAAAATCCTTTTTTTTTTTTTTATTGATTATCGATGTTATTTCTGGGCACTTTAAGTCACTTTGTATAAAATTGTATTTTTAATTTGTCAGTAAGAATGTTGGACTTTATTGAAATAATTTGAGGGTAGTAGAAATATATTTTTATAACAATGGAGTTCGTTTTCTTTCGTTTAGAATGACGGTTTTTTTTTGAATAAGTAGTGACGTTGTAGGTTAAGAAAGAGGTTGAAGAATGTCGGGAAAGTATATTAAACAGAAACTATTGGATTTTAAGAGAAAGAGGTTGGATTTTAAAAAAAAAAAATTGGCATTTTAACCGGCCGATAACAATGCTAATTTTATGTTGAAATCCAATTCAATTTCTGTTGAAATGCAAAATGTTTTGGTTAAAATTGATTTGTTTTGGGTTAAAATCTAAAATACGAAATCTGACTTAATGACTTGCCGTACACCATTGACTAGATATAACTTACCTCGTTCGTTAAAACTAATAACATATAATAACAATAATAATAAAGTCAATACATACCAAATATTCATTACAAAAAGTGATAGATCAATAACGTTCAGAGAACCGAAAAAGAAAAAAATAAAAACAGTAGCATGTTTTTTTTCAATGACATAAGTTAACGGCGAGTTTGTTTTGCCACCTCCTTAATCAAGTCACGGTGGTCCTTTATCTTTTTCCACATAGGATCTTTGTTTTCGATGAAGTCGTTCACCTTTTGGAGCAAGTTGTCTCGTACATTATTAAAATCAGCTAATAAAAGAGCAGCCGCAAGTTCAACAACAAGACAACGTCGGTTCGTCTTCGCATCGAATATTTTCATCATCAAACGCTACGCCTTCAGATATCCTCCTTATACCCGTGCATCCGCAATTTCCAACCGACAAAATTATCTCCTCTTGTACATCTATGTTGGGTATAAAGACGAATATCGAACCCGATTACATAAAGATATAATCAAGCATCTCACATTTAACGCCCTCGCTCACAATTCGATGGTAGTTAAAATCAATTAATAGAACATTGTAATTAACCACGAATGACAACAAATATAAAAATTGATTATAATGAAAATAAAATTAATTTCAATGTCTTTGCCAAGTTGATTTTAATACCTGGATGGTAATGAACATCGAAAACACGACCTCTTTCACTCGTTCCCGAAAAATTTTCACCATAAACGGCACCTTACACATACACAACAAACAAAAAAAATTAAATAAACACAATTTCCATCATTAAAATTCACTATTTGTAATTTATTCATCTTCAACATTTTTTTTTTTTTAAAAATATCCAAACTTTGTAATCTGTTTAATTTTTTTTGATGAAGTTTACCAGAAAAATTCGCTGAAAAATGAAAATTAAACACTAGATAAAACAAATTCTTAGAAAGAAGAAGGAAGAAGCGTTCTTTACGGAGTACAATGAAAACTATGATTTAAATTCTAAAATAATTGAAATTAAAAATAAAAACTGAAAAAAACTGAAAATTGGAAACAATGATTAGAATGCATAAGAATATTGATTTGAACCCGCAAAAGTTAATTTTAGAAAAAAAAAAAAAAAAAAAAAAAAAAAACGAAAATAATTGACACTTTAAAAAAAAGATGGAGCAAAAATAACAAAAGGGTCAATACAAACTCAAAAAAATGGAGACTATATACTTAATTGATGATTTACTTGATACTTCAAATTAAAAGACTTTATACTTAATTGATGAATGTTTTGTACTGTTAAAGAAAAAATTAAAACTACTATTACAAATGTTAAATAGATAAAAAAAAAAAAATACCTCGATTACAATATACGGAGAATGATATGCAACACCGAAAATAAGAGAAACGAAGGAATGTAGCAAAAAATCGAAGAGATTTGCAGCAGAAAAATGGAGGATTTCTGGGAGAGAGATGAAGACGAAAAAGATGAAGAATTAGGATAGTCGAAGGAAGAGAGAGAGAGATGAATTGAAAAGTGAATGAATGAATGTAGAATATCGGTGTAAATTTTTGGGGAACACCAGAATACGTTTTTTCTTTTTTTTTTTTTTTTTTTTTTGTTTTTGTTTTTTTTTTTTCCCTAATTCACATTAAATGACAAGTTCAATCTTGGCCATTGATTTAGATGCATCTAACGGCTGCAATTCCGACTTGATGACTCTCTTAGGAGGGTATGACTCAAAAGAACTTATCTCTCTATATATATATATATATATATATATAGAGTCAAGTTCAATTAAGTTGACAAATATTGGTACGCTCACTACGCTGGCGAAACTGTTATTAATATTTTGTGAAACTGTTGTTCTTTGTAAATGAAACTGTAAATTTAATAAATTTAATACCAGACTAATAAAGAGAGAAATACAGTTTCATTTACAAAGAACAACAGTTTCACAAAATACTAATAACAGTTTCGCCAGCGTAGTGAGCGTACCAATATTTATCAACTTAATTGATCTTGTTTATATATATATATATATATATATATATATATATATATATATATATATATATATATATATATATATATATATATATATATATATATATATAGGTTCTAGCAAGTCATAGTCCTAGGGAGAGTCATTAAGTCGGAATTAGGGCCATTGGATTTAATCTAAATCTAGGGCTGAGATTTTTCCAAGCTAATTAAATAAATCAAAAAGAAAAAAAAAAAGAAAGCCAATCAATAATTTTTGGTCATTCCTACGAGGTGATGCAGGAGACTTTTGTAGTTTCTAGGGTAATTAATTGTCCTCATTCATTCATTCATTCATTCATTCATTCATTCATTCATGCTTTCCCATCTTCATTCATCTTCATTCTTCTTTCTTTTTCTCTGCAAATATCATTATTCTCCATATTTTCTCCCAATATTTTATTTCAATATCTCTATACGTTTTTTTCAGTTTTCAAACTTGCATCGGTTGTTCTATCAAAGTCTTCATCTTTGGTAAGTTGATTCCAATTTTCATTTTTTTTGTTTTTATTTTTGATTTCAATTAATTCAAAATTACAAATCTTAGTTTTTATTGTACTTCATAAAAAACGTTTTTTTTTTCCCTTCTTTTCTAAGATTTTGTTTTATGTAGTGTTTATTTTTCATTTTTACAGCGAATATTTCTGGTAAAATTCATTAAAAAAATTTTGAACAAATTACAAAGTTTGGATTTTTTTTTTTTTAATTTCGAAGATGAAAAATTACAAATAGTGAATTTCAATGATGGTAATAGTGTTTGTATTGATTTTTTCTGCAACTTTTTTATATTTTTTTTTGTAAAACTTTTGTCGATGAGAAGGAGAAGAAGACGGCGGTGGTGGACAACATTTCATTAAAGTTTCAGATTTGTGGTATGTTTTTAGAAGACGATGGTGTTTTTATCGTTGTTCATATTGATTAGTTATTTTTTTTTTTTTTTTTTTTTTTTGTGATTAGGTTGATTGAAGATCAAAATTTTGCAGAATTTTCTTTTTTGTTTATGATATTTGTGGGTAGTTAAAATCGATTATTATATCATTGATATTTGTTTTTTTGTTAGAATCTTGTTTTTTAGTTATGATATTTGTGGGTAGTTAAAATCAATTATTAGAACATTGGAATTCATTGTTTCTCCGTTAGAATCATCTTTTTTACTTAAGTTATTTGTGGCTAGTTAAAATCAATTATTAGAACATTGAAATTCGTTATTGTCCCTCAGAATCTTCTTTTTTTTGTTGATGTTTGTGGGCTGTAAAAAATAATTTTTAGAACATTAAAATTTATTTTTTCTCCGTTAGAATCATTTTTTTTTTGTTACTTATGATACTTGGGTTGTTAAAATGCAGCTGTAAAATGCGGATGGAAGGCAACTGTAAAATGCAGATGGAAGACATGTGGAGATGATGGGGTTGTCGACTATGGTGACAGAGGCGCTGAAGTTTATTTCTAGTGTATTTAAGCATTTTGTTAACTTAATAAGTTTAGATAATTTTTAGTTTAGATAAATCATTTGTATTTTGTACTTATACGAGTTTGATATAATATTGTAAATGATATTCTTTTATTTTTCCCTTGAAATCTCAAATAAGTAACTCAATGTTTCAAATTTATTGAGATTTGATATAATCTTGTTAATGGTAATTTTTTTTCCTCTTGAAATCTCATATAAGTAACTTAAAATTTCTATTTTTTTTGAGGTTTGATAAGATTATTAATGATATTGTTTCTTTTGGCCTTGAAATCTAAGATAAAACACTTAAAATTTTAAATTTTACTGATATAGATTTAAGCTTAACAGTAACCTAATAAAATATCAAATACATGTGGGTAGTAAGTTGTTGCAGTTTTCTATTTCGTCCTTAAAATTTCTTTTAGTACAATAAAAATCGTTTTTTTCTCGATTAAAATCTTCTTTTTTATTTGTGTTATATGTGGGTAATTAAAATCAATTATTTGAACATTGCAATTCGTTCTTTGTCCATTAAAATCTTCTTTGTTATTTATGATATGCTTTGAGAATACATATGATTTTCTCAAGCAATAGTAGTCCAACAAAATTAGCACAAGAGTCTTGATATAGAAATACAAATGTAATATCAAATTAACAATAGGAGTACAACAAAATTAGCACAAAAGTCTTGACCAATGAAATAATGTTAATGATTTTCAAGTTAAGGTTCTCTTTTGCAATATTCGTCGGAATCTTCAACAAGGGATATCATTGTTTGATTGAGATTGATTAAAACCCGCGATCAAATTAACAACCTTTCGAGACCGACATATAACAATATACCCAGAATCTTCGGGTTTCTCAACGTCGTTGACATTGACATTACTCGAATACATCTGTGAATACAAAAACAAAACGAGTGAGAAATAAAATAAAGTGCAAAAAAGGGAAAAAAAACAAAATATAGACAAAAAAGACAACATAAATGAACAAAAAGCAAGACAAAATCAACAAAAACTGAATAACAAAAACACGTAACATCTTGTTTGAGGGAAGTGCTAGATAATAAAAAATCAAATTTCAAACTAGAAAAAAACTGAAATCTGAATCTTTTTGTAAGAATAATTTTATACGGTATTGTATTTAATTATTATTACGTTATTTTGGACCTATAGTTAATCTTAAGTTAATGCGGTAATTAGCTAAATATAATAGTTGGGCTTTTCAGTGGGAGTAGCCCAGTTAATTTAATTGTTGACGGACCGATTAAATTAATTAGGTTAAGAAGCCCGGTCCTCCTCTCGCCCTTATTTAAATATACTAAACCGTTATTAGTATACTATGAATTACAGAAACACAATTAAGGGTTAAAAAGAAGGGAAAAGAGAGGAGAAACTTGGGCCTCACTTCACGGTATCACACACCACCGACTGCCGCCAATTCCGACGCCCACCACCGTCGATTTTCATCGCCGTTTACCGCCGGTAATCATGACTGACCAAGGTACGTAATTCTCCCATGTGATTCGTTTCTAATCGAAGGTCCTGTGAACGAATTAAGTTTGTATCGTTCTTAACTAGGTTATTATCGTTTGAGCCTAGTTTACATGTGGTATCAAAGCCTTGTTGTGATTAGAATCTTATCCATGATTATCGAACTCGTTTTTGATTTTGGGTCAGAAATTTTGGTTCGATTTTGATCTGTTTTGGTCGAGTTTTTTTTTGGGCAGAGGTTTTGATCTGTTTTGATGTAAGTGATGATGTTCTTGATAGCAATGTGTTGATGGGTTGTTGCCGTGTAGCCCGTGTTGTTGTTGTTCTTGTATACGGAGTAATTGTTTTGAGATGATTTGGATTAAGTGGCATGTTATGATGGTGATGCGTGGCCATGATTATTTTGGTTTATGGAATTTTTTTTGGATCAAAGAGTTTGGTTTTGTTTTGGCTTAGTAATGATGATAATGGAGTTTTGTTTATGGGATTTGTCTTATGATGATGATGATGGTGGCTTGATGTTCTGCTGCTTTTGGTTTTAATGACAAGTTATTGCTTTTGAAGTCTTGTCCTTTTCTTTTGGCCAATTTTGACGTTAGTACTCCGTATGTATGATCTCTTGTTTTTTATGCCTTTTCTTTTATTTTATACGGAGTATTATGGTATGGTTATTGTTTGGTTCATTATAAGTACTCCGTTTATAATTTTAACGGATCAATGAATTTTTTTTTTTGGGGTTTTCTGTGGGGCTTTCCCGTATATTTCCGCTGCGCTCTTTTATAGTCGATATAATTGTTTGAAATATCTCAGTAAGTTTGTTTGGTTGCACATACAGTCGCTTCCATTCATAAGAGATTGAAATTTCAGTAAAAAATTATTACACTATGAATGAGTGAAATCATTATTAAGTTGAGTTGAGTTACACCGCAGTGGACCGTCTCATGTTCTTTGATTTCATTAAAGTTTAAATAAGCCTCAGACATTCACATTAAGCTTGAGTTACACCACAGTGGACTCAATTAAGACAGTGAAGGTCAGAATAAGCAAGTATTGAGGATAAATTACTAGCCCTTAGGTCTTACCCGCAGGTGGACCGGCGTATATTAGTGACTTATCCATAAAAGTGTAGAACACTTAATTAATTGAGATTAGACTGGTATAGGTTATCCGCAGATGCCGTACTTGGTTTAATCAAAATTATTAGGTTTCTCAATTATTGCAAAGTCTTATTCATTATTGCTAATTGTGTGTTTACTCAAAGACTAATGGTTGAGCATGTTTTCCAACTATGAAGTTGCTCAAAATAAGCTGCTATTTTATTGTCTCTCGACTGTTCCTCTACTTACTGGATCGAACACGCTGAATGGATTGAGATTGTAACTTTCTCTATGTCCATGTTAAGTTTTAGCGTTTGTTTGAAGGAGGACGGTCTTGCTGTGCCTAAGTCTGATGAGAAGGACGCAGCAGTACTTAAGGCGTATAAGGATTGGAAAGACAAGGATGGTAACTGTCTTTCCTTTCTACGTCTAGTCACTGCTGTGGACATTAAGAACTCAATTACAGAGACTGAATGTGACACAACTAAGAAATATCTTGCAAAATTTAAGGAGAAGTTTGAGCCTTCTGACAAGGCATTAATTGGAAAGCTTCTCACTAAACTGTCTCATTGTAAGTATGATGAAAAGAAAATGGACATGGCTAAGCATATAATGCATATGCAAAGCTTAGCCACTAAGTTGTTCAAGTTGGGACTTAAAGTTAAAGATCTCATATTAACGCATTTCATCTTTGAGGGACTTTCTAAAGAGTTTGAGGCATTCCATGTCAGCTACAATGCTATAAAGGAGACATGGACAGTGGATGAACTTGCTAATAAGCTTGTTCAGGAAGCCACGTGCCTGAGTAATGCTCAAGGGTATAACATACCTCAAGCGCACTTTGTGCATAAAGGTGAGGGCTCTAAGGGAAATGGTCAGTCCAAAAGGAAGGACTGGACGAGCAGTAAGTCAAGCTCATCCAGTATGCCAGGTCCATCAGGCAATAAGACTCTGGTGCTAATGTACACGTTTCTAACTCATTACAGAGCTTAAGTTCGACCCGAACCATAAAAGAAAATGAAAGGAACCTACTCATGGGAAACAAGTCTGAAGCATCCATTAAAGCTGTAGGATGTTTTAGTTTGGAATTAAGTAGTGGATTTAAATTACTTTTAGAGGATACAATTTTGTTCCATCAATGTCTCGTAATTTAATTTCATTGTCTAAACTGGACAGTATTGGTTTTTCTGTGACTTTAGGAAACGGTTCTTTCAGTTTATTTAAAGATAATAGTATTATTGGTGTGAAACGTGTAAGGTCGAATGAGAACTCATCGTTCTTGTGGTATAAAAGGTTGGCCCATATTTCGAGGGAAAGAATGATGTTGTTAGTAAATGACAACATTCTTCATTCTCTTGATTTTACTGATTTTGGGACGTGTGTGGAATGCATTAAAGGCAAGCAAACCAAACACACTAAAAGAGGCGCCACAAGGAGCACTGCTCTTTTAGAGATCATTCATACAGACATATGTGGTCCATTTGATGTTCCCTCCTTTTCTGGAGAGAAGTATTTCATCACCTTTATAGATGATTATTCACGGTATTGCTACATTTACTTGTTGCATGAAAAGTCTCAATCAGTAAATGCGGTAGAGCTTTACATTAAGGAGGTTGGCAAGAATCGGGAAAGAAAGTGAAAATCATCAGAACTGACAGAGGTGGAGAATTTTATGGTAGATATGATGAATCAGGACAACATCCTGGTCCATTTGCTAAACTTCTTGAAAGCTTGGGTATTGTCGCTCAGTACACAATGCCAGGTTCACCCTGGATGAACGGTGTCGCTGAAAGACGAATGTAACCCTATTAGAGGTCAGAAGGGCAATGATGAGTATGACAAACTTACCCAAATCATTGTGGATGCACGCACTTATGACTGCAGTGTATGTCGCAAACCGGGTTCCTAGTAAGGCAGTTTCAAAGACACCATTTGAACTGTGGAAAGGATGGAAACCGAGTTTGAGACACTTACACATTTGGGGTTGCCCCGCAGAAGCACGCATCTACAATCCTCAGGAGAAGAAACTCGATTCTAAAACCATTAGCGGGTTTTTCATCGGGTATGCTTCTAAATCAAAGGGGTATAAGTTTTACTGTCCTAAACACAGCACCAGAATAGTAGAGACTGGAAATACCAAATTCCTAGAGGATGGCGAAGTCAGTGGGAGAATTGATGAGGTCATCATCAATGAGATTAGTGAGGAAACTTCGGTTCCCATTTCTGTACCTCTAATCCCTAATCATGATCATGACGTTCTTATCGACGCTGTCGATGTAAGGGAACAACATGAGGATGATGAACCTCAACCCATCAATGTGACTCCTGCCATCCCTGAAGTCATTAAAGTGGCAGATACACCTATAGCTAGGCTCCTGTAAGGAGGTCCACAAGACCTCGTAGGTCGGCTATCTCAGATAAATATGAGGGTTATATGCTACAGCATGAGTTTGACATAGGATTGGATAAAGATCCAGTGACGTTTTCACAAGCCGTAAAAGGTAATGATTCTGATAAATGGATTGATGCCATGTATGAGGAATTGAAATCTATGACTACAAATAAAGTATGGGAATTAGTTGCTTTACCTAAAGGGCATAAGGCAGTCGGCAGTAAATGGGTCTTTAAGACCAAGCGCGACTCCCTTGGCCAAATAGAGCGACATAAAGCCTGCCTTGTAGCTAAAGGTTTCAACCAGAAAGAAGACATCGATTACAATGAAACCTTCTCTCAAGTTTCGAAGAAGGATTCATTAAGGATCATTTTGGCGTTAGTAGCTCATTTTGATCTAGAGCTACATCAAATGGACGTGAAAACGGCATTTCTGAATGGAAGTTTAGAGGAAGAAGTCTACATGTCTCAACCTGAAGGTTTTGTTGAAGACGGTAAAGAGAACCTAGTCTGTTTATTAAAGAAGTCAATATATGGACTTAAGCGAACCTCTCAGCAATGGTATATTAAGTTCCATGATACCATAACTGCCTTCGGTTTTACGGAAAACATTGTTGATCAATGTATATACCTGAAGGTCAGTGGGAGTAAGTTTGCCTTTTTAGTCCTATAACTTAACGATATTTTGATCGCCTGCAGTGATCTGAGCTTACTCAAGGAGACCAAGAGTTTCTTATCAAGTAACTTTGAGATGAAAGATATGGGTGAGGCGTCCTATGTGATAGGGATAGAAATATTCCGTGACAGGTCACTGAGGACATTAGGTCTGTCTCAGAAGGCATATATCTCAAAGGTACTAGAGAGATTCAGTATGACTGGATGCAATTCCAGTATAGTTCCTATTCAAAAGGGCGATAAGCTTAACTTGAAGCAATGTCCCAAATCTGATAAGGAACATAAAAGAATGCAAGATATCCCTTATGCTTCAATAATTGGAAGCCTTATGTATGCCAAAGTCTGTACCAGAACGGACATCAGTTTTGCAGTAGGTGTGTTGGGTCGCTATCAAAGCAACCCTGGTATGGAACACTGGAAGGCTGCGAAAAAGGTGTTAAGGTACTTACAAGGGACTAAGAGTCACATGTTCACTTATAGGCATTCTGATCAGCTTGAAGTGATTGGCTACACTGATTCAGATTTTGGTGGATGCGAGGATAGCAAAAAAGGCACCTCAGGTTACGTGTTTGTCTTAGCAGGAGGAGCCATCTCCTGGAAAAGTGCTAAGCAAACTATTATTGCATCATCCACTATGGAGGCCGAGTTTGTAGCATGCTTTGAGGCTACAAATCAAGGATTATGGTTACGGAACTTAATTTCGGGGTTGAACGTTCTGAGCTCGATCGCAAGACCGCTGAAAATCTTCTGTGACAATGCTGCGGCCGTGTTCTTTTCGAAGAACGATAGGTATTCTAAGGGTATAAAACACATGGAAATGAAATACCTATCAGTTAAAGAGGATGTTCGGAAGAGAACAGTATCTGTGGAGCACATTTCGGCCAGTGCTAATATAGTAGGTCCACTCACTAAGGGGCTATCACCCAAGACATTATTGATGCATGCTAGCCTTATGGGTCTTGAGAATAGCACTTAGTATTATGTTATGTGGATTGCTAGTGTTTTGAAAAGATACTGTATTTTGATCAACCTTATGTTATGGATATTCCGAATTATTCTGTTTTCACATTATTGTTTTTGTGTACACATGATTGATGGTTGAAAACAGAAATAGTCTTTTCCTAGAGACATTAAAGGGACCATTATGCTTACTCCTCTATACGGATCGTTTGTCATGGGACAGCATTCAGTAGTAGATGGAAGGAACCATGTTGAGTAGATAATGTGGAACCGCCAATACTCTATTGTTGTTTTAGGACTCTCGAGGTAATTAAGATAAAGCCATTAAGTTGATTTAGCGCCCTTTGCAAACTTATGTTTACCTGCATATAACATTAAGAAGATGTACCTATGGTCCAAGTGGGAGAATGTAAGAATAATTTTATACGGTATTGTATTTAATTATTATTACGTTATTTTGGACCTATAGTTAATCTTAAGTTAATGCGGTAATTAGCTAAATATAATAGTTGGGCTTTTCAAATGAGTAGCCCAGTTAATTTAATTGTTGACGGACCGATTAAATTAATTAGGTTAAGAAGCCCGGTCCTCCTCTCGCCCTTATTTAAATATACTAAACCGTTATTAGTATACTATGAATTACAGAAACACAATTAAGGGTTAAAAAGAAGGGAAAAGAGAGGAGAAACTTGGGCCTCACTTCACGGTATCACACACCACCGACTGCCGCCAATTCCGACGCCCACCACCGTCGATTTTCATCGCCGTTTACCGCCGGTAATCATGACTGACCAAGGTACGTAATTCTCCCATGTGATTCGTTTCTAATCGAAGGTCCTGTGAACGAATTAAGTTTGTATCGTTCTTAACTAGGTTATTATCGTTTGAGCCTAGTTTACACTTTTAACTACCCACAAATAACGTCAATAAAATAGAAGATTGTAACGGAGAAAAAATGAATTTCAATGCTCTAAAAATTGATTTTAACTACCCACGTACAAATAACACGAAGGGTTTATAAAAGAGTCCGTAAATCTTCGTTTGGACTCCGATTTAGGCGAAACAAAAGTCTAAATTTATTATTTTTTCGAGCTCATCGCAATGGTAATATTTTCGTGAACCATTAAAAATTCAAAATTTTCAGTATTGGTAGGTAATATTTTCGTGTATTAGGTATCCAACAAAAACAAAAATTAATATACTAAATCTATAATTTTAAAATTTAAATTAAAAAAAAAATAAGAATCAACTTACCAATAGAGATGGAGTCTTTCACTAAACAATGGTAGAAGAGAATCAAATCAAGAAGGAGGTAAGGATAAAGAAATCTGATATGGATTAAAAAATACAAAAAAAAAACAGAAAAGACAATGAAAAAGATGAATAATTGAAAAAAAAAAACTGAAAATAATGAAGAAGATGAAGGGAGATGAAAAAAATAATGAAAAGAGATGATGGGAGATGAAGGGAGAAGAAAAAAAAAAAGCAGTGATGTAATTTTGTTTTGGGAAGAGATAAATGTCGTTAATTTGTGTGGGAGAATGGGAAATAATTTTGTTTTTTTTTTTTTTTTTTTAGGTTGTATTTTTCCTTTTTTTTTTTTTAAACACAATTTTAATTAATGCTAGGTTAGATCTTGGCCATTGATTAAATTGAATCTAAGGGTCAAGATTTTGACTTGATGACTCTCCCTAACCCTATTGACTTAAAAGAACCTTACTCTATGTATATATATATATATATATATATATATATACAGAGAGGATCCGGTGAGACCACCCCTTAAAATAAGACCGTCCCGCAAATCTGGACCGTTAGATCTAAAAATCAACTACTTAGATCTGTCAATTGTTATAATAACACCCTATGTTTATTATAGTAACACATCTAAAATTATGTTATTATAACATAAATGAATATTTGTTATTATAACATAGTTTCAACATTGAGCTAATTTTTTTTTATTTTTTATTTTTTATTTTTATTTTTTTTTAATTTTTTAATTTTTTTTTTTTACCAAAAAAAAACAATAAAGAAGATACATTGTTACAGTAATAAGATATTATGTTATTATAACAGAGTGGTCTCATTTTAAGGGGTGGCCTCATTTTAAGGGAGTGGTCTCACCTGATTCAATTCCTATATATATATATATATATATATATATATATATAAAAATTTGAGATTTTGCAGTTCCAAATTTTTGTGTTAAATCTCAAATTTTTGGGTTAAAATCTCAAAGCGGATTCAGGACTCAATGACTTTCTCTAATAAGTTGGGCTTAAAAGATCTTATATATATATATATATATATATATATATATATATATATATATATATATATATATATATATATAGAAATAGATTCAACATAGTACTATAAATTTTGGAAGTACTGAAAGTACTGAGTTTGAAATACCAAAAATTCGAAATACCAACGGAAATATTTGAAATACTAACATGAAAGTTTGAAATATCAAGAATTTGAAATACGAGGGGTTGTCAGTAGGTCAGGCCAATTTCTTAGTCTGGGCCGTGGGACAAACCCCTTGGTATTTCAAATACCAATTTTTTTTTGATATTTCAAACTTTCATGTTAGTATTTCAAATATTTCCGTTGGTATTTCGAATTTTTGGTATTTCGAACTCAGTACTTTCAGTACTCTCCCTATTTAGTGGACTTCATATAACTTACATCTCTCTCTATATATATATATATATCTATATATCTCTCTATATATATATATATATATATATATATATATATATATGCCGGCTGGAAATAGAGTATTTAGAATCTAAGTGTACGGCACTCCAACCCGTACTTACAAACTATTACAAAAAACATTATAAAGCAAAACATATAACTAGATAAACAGCATCGAGAAAGGGAGATGTGTCGGTGGAAAATGTTGGTTTGGGCACGAGCTTCATTGTTCAACTCTTCAACGTAACTGAGAACTCATGTAGGCCATCTTAACACTTGAACTACCAAGCGACAAGATTAAGCTGCACTTACACCTATTAGACGTAGAAAGTTCATGGGAAAGCAAGCTGCGAAAGTTTGCCTCCAACGGAGAAATATCTCCTGCAACTTGGTGATCGAGCTCTGTAGACAATAATCTAGAAGCCATAGACATCCCGTAAACAGACAAGAGAGAACAAAACAAACCCATCCACTAAACCCCTAACCAAAAATACCGCAAGAAGCCGTATATTGGAGTCACCAACACAAACTGGATCCCAGGAAAAGACACTGACATAGAGGGGCCACCACGAAAAAAGGGACAGGACACCCTTTTTCGCAGTAATATTTATTTTCAAAAGACAATAGGGCTTAAGAGGGAACAAGGATCGAACGATTAAGAGACAGGACACTCTTAACGTCGGACAAGTCCCAAATAGGTTATTCTGGGATTGCAACCTAAAGGATATCCTCTCATAAGAGGAGTTTATTTGACATAGTGTGATAAATATAAAAACTAGGAAGATGAAAACGGACATGATATTTATGAAAAGCGCCACCGCAACCAGTCCACCCATACTACTAACCAATCATAACAACTCACCCACAGACACTAAAAGACCGGATAGCATAAGGGATATCAAGATCATCCTCGAGGCTACAGAAAAAGAGCACCACCGAAACCTATCCCAAAGGAGCAAGGTTCATAACAACCCTAAAACCAAGCATCACCCATCGAGAGATCAACACCAAAAAGACATACGAGTATGGAGAAAGGGAATCAGGAAAAAGAGACCAAAGACCATTGACAAGAGACACGATAGGTGGGGGAAGGGGCGAGGGAAAGGGGAACACCATATCGAGTACATACAAGGTCAATCGCACCACATGCAGACAACCCACAACCTGTAGAAGGCACCATAACCAGTTTTGAGAGACCATTTTTCTTATCATTTTCTTTTTTCTTTTCCTTTTGAAAAACCAATTTTTAAAAACATTTTAGAAAACTAGAGAATTTTATTCTTTTTTTTTTAAAGTTTTGGGGAAAATAAATGAACAATTTTGAAGAAAACAAACTGAGAAAACAAAAGAAAGCAAGTTGCTTCTTATTTGCAGCTACAAAGGACCGTATTTCCTTCTACTGGGATGTGCATCTCACAATCATCTGCTGCTGCATTCCTATTTCTACAACATAATATCATCTACTTCCATTTTTCCTTTTTCCCATTTTCTTCTAATCCTTCATTTTTTGTTTTTTCTTTTTCTTTATGTTTTTTTTTTAACACATATACTATCTTTTCATCTTCTCCATCTACTCAATCTCTCATGCAAGGACGGGAGTGTAATCGATTGGGGATTCAAGGACATGCAGAACGGGAGAGGAGGAATAAGAGTTGACAAAAAAGGCCGACCTTCCGGCGTGCAAGATCCTACGAAGACAGTGTCGGACCGCCGGAGATGAGCTAAGATAGGATCCCATCTCCGGCGGACTTGGGTTAGTGTAGAGAGAGGAGGTAGGTGGGTGGGTGGCGGCGGCGGTATCAAAGTATTTTAGGGTTTAGATTTGGGGTGTTTTTAGAGAAAAAAAAGTTTTAAAGAGAGAAAAAACTTTTATATATTACATAAAGTTAATATGAACAAACAAATTTGAAGTTGTTATTTGTAGAACTTTTTTCTTAAATGGGGTTGAAATCGAAAGTATTTATAAAAATGGGGTTCATTTCAAACTAATTACATGAAATGGGTCCACGTTATCAATCCAGGACTTTTTTTTTTTTCGAACTTTAACAAGTCGCTACGAAGCAAAGCGACTAAAATTTAAAAAAAATAAAATAAAAGGAGTCGCTATCCTTTATTGCGACATGCTTAACTACATCTCAATTAAGTGCTCCTTTGCATTCCTTATATCAGTCGCAATGCAACATAGCGACTACTCTTTTTTTTACTTTATTTTTTTTATTTTTATTTTGTGTCGCTATTCTACATAGCGACTGTCTAAAGTTCAAAAGAAAAAAAAAAGTCACGAACTGATGACGTGGACTCATTTTGTATAATTAGTTTGAGATGAACCTCATTTCTGTAAATACTTTTAATTTCAACCCCATTTAAGAAAAGAGTTCTTATTTGTACGTGCTAGAGTTGGACCGGCCCACGGGACGAGCCGTGCTTCGTGCCGGCTCGTTGTGACTGGCGACATGAGTAGTCTATGGATCTAATCGTGGAATACATATGAGAGGGTAAATTGGGTATTTGAAAAAAAAAATTCAAGTTTTCAAGATTTGAATGATATTTTGCGAAACTTAATATATTAGATTAACTTCAAGTTTGTAGAGAGTCACAAGTTTTATAATTAAAAGCGTGAAAGATAAACAAAATTAAATACGAGTGCACAACGGAATTTTGAATAGTTAAATCTCACACTCCGAGATCCAATTCACTATTACACCCTCCATTTTTTTTATTTAGCCCCATGGGTTTACTTTTCTCCTCACAAACAGTAGGTCAACGGGGCTAAATGGAAAAAATGGAGGGACTATCTTATTAATTGTTTTAGTACTGATATGTCGTAGTTAGTATGCGTCAGTAGCGTTGTTCCGGTGTAGTTTCAAGCTTGGAGTCGCGAGTTTTGTCAGTTTACAAGCATAATGTTCAGACGTTGACTTTTGTGAGCTAATTTGGAGTTTTGATGTCGCTGTGACGTCTTCTAGCTTTGTGGACTGTCGAGACCAAAGGCGAATGGAGAGGGAGTTCTTGGGGTGCATATGCACAACCACGAATGACAACAGTCATAAAAAAATCAATTAATAGAACATTGTAATTAACCACGAATGACAACAGTCATAAAAAAATTGATTATAATGAAAATAAAATTAATTTCAATGTGCTGCAAGTTGATTTTAATACCTGGATGGTAATGAACATCGAAAACACGACCTCTTTCACTCGTTCCCGAAAAACTTTCACCATAAACGGCACCTTACACATACACAACAAACAAAAAAAATTAAATAAACACAATTTCCATCATTAAAATTCACTATTTGTAATTTATTCATCTTCAACATTTTTTTTTTTTTTAAAAATATCCAAACTTTGTAATCTGTTTAATTTTTTTGATGAATTTTACTAGAAAAATTCGCTGAAAAATGAAAATTATTCACTAGATAAAACAAATTCTTAGAAAGAAGAAGGAAGAAGCGTTCTTTACGGAGTACAATGAAAACTATGATTTAAATTCTAAAATAATTGAAATTAAAAATAAAAACCAAAAAAACTGAAAATTGGAAACAATGATTGTAACAGACATGAATATTGATTTGAACCCGCAAAAGTTAATTTCTGTAAAAAAAAAAAAAAAAAACGAAAATAATTGACACTTTAAAGAAAAGATGGAGCAAAAATAACAAAAGGGTCAATACAAACTCAAAAAAATGGAGACTATATACTTAATTGATGATTTACTTGATACTTCAAATTAAAAGACTTTATACTTAATTGATGAATGTTTTGTACTGTTAAAGAAAAAATTAAAACTACTATTACAAATGTTAAATAGATAAAAAAAAAATACCTCGATTACAATATACGGAGAATGATATGCAACACCGAAAATAAGAGAAACGAAGGAATGTAGCAAAAAATCGAAGAGATTTGCAGCAGAAAAATGGAGGATTTCTGGGAGAGAGATGAAGACGAAAAAGATGAAGAATTAGGATAGTCGAAGGAAGAGAGAGAGAGATGAATTGAAAAGTGAATGAATGAATGTAGAATATCGGTGTAAATTTTTGGGGAACACCAGAATACGTTTTTTTTTTTTTTTTTTTTCCCCTAATTCACATTAAATGACAAGTTCAATCTTGGCCATTGATTTAGATGCATCTAACGGCTGCAATTCCGACTTGATGACTCTCTTAGGAGGGTATGACTCAAAAGAACTTATCTCTCTCTCTATATATATATATATATATATATATATATATATATATATATATATAGAGATAGGTTCTAGCAAGTCATAGTCCTAGGGAGAGTCATTAAGTCGGAATTAGGGCCATTGGATTTAATCTAAATCTAGGGCTGAGATTTTTCCAAGCTAATTAAATAAATCAAAAAGAAAAAAAAAAAAAAAAGCCAATCAATAATTTTTGGTCATTCCTACGAGGTGATGCAGGAGACTTTTGTAGTTTCTAGGGTAATTAATTGTCCTCATTCATTCATTCATTCATTCATTCATTCATTCATTCATTCATGCTTTCCCATCTTCATTCATCTTCATTCTTCTTTTTTTTTTCTCTGCAAATATCATTATTCTCCATATTTTCTCCCAATATTTTATTTCAATATCTCTATACGTTTTTTTTAGTTTTCAAACTTGCATCGGTTGTTCTATCAAAGTCTTCATCTTTGGTAAGTTGATTCCAATTTTCATTTTTTTTGTTTTTATTTTTGATTTCAATTAATTCAAAATTACAAATCTTAGTTTTTATTGTACTTCATAAAAAACGTTTTTTTTTTCCCTTCTTTTCTAAGATTTTGTTTTATGTAGTGTTTATTTTTCATTTTTACAGCGAATATTTCTGGTAAAATTCATTAAAAAAATTTTGAACAAATTACAAAGTTTGGATTTTTTTTTTTTTTAATTTCAAAGATGAAAAATTACAAATAGTGAATTTTAATGATGGTAATAGTGTTTGTATTGATTTTTTCTGCAACTTTTTTATATTTTTTTTTGTAAAACTTTTGTCGATGAGAAGGAGAAGAAGACGGCGGTGGTGGACAACATTTCATTAAAGTTTCAGATTTGTGGTATGTTTTTAGAAGACGATGGTGTTTTTATCGTTGTTCATATTGATTAATTATTATTATTATTTTTTTTTTTTTTTTGTGATTAGGTTGATTGAAGATTAAAATTTGCAGAATCTTCTTTTTTGTTTATGATATTTGTGGGTAGTTAAAATCAATTATTATAACATTGATATTTGTTTTTTTTGTTAGAATCTTGTTTTTTAGTTATGATATTTGTGTGTAGTTAAAATCAATTATTAGAACATTGGAATTCATTTTTTCTCCGTTAGAATCATCTTTTTTACTTAAGTTATTTGTGGCTAGTTAAAATCAATTATTAGAACATTGAAATTCGTTATTGTCCCTCAGAATCTTCTTTTTTTTGTTGATGTTTGTGGGCTGTAAAAAATAATTTTTAGAACATTAAAATTTATTTTTTCTCCGTTAGAATCATTTTTTTTTTTGTTACTTATGATACTTGGGTTGTTAAAATGCAGCTGTAAAATGCGGATGGAAGGCAACTGTAAAATGCAGATGGAAGACATGTGGAGATGATGGGGTTGTCGACTATGGTGACAGAGGCGTTGAAGTTTATTTCTAGTGTATTTAAGCATTTTGTTAACTTAATAAGTTTAGATAATTTTTAGTTTAGATAAATCATTTGTATTTTGTACTTATACGAGTTTGATATAATATTGTAAATGATATTCTTTTATTTTTCCCTTGAAATCTCAAATAAGTAACTCAATGTTTCAAATTTATTGAGATTTGATATAATCTTGTTAATGGTAATTTTTTTTCCTCTTGAAATCTCATATAAGTAACTTAAAATTTCTATTTTTTTTGAGGTTTGATAAGATTATTAATGATATTGTTTCTTTTGGCCTTAAAATCTCAGATAAAACACTTAAAATTTCAAATTTTACTGATATAGATTTAAGCTTAATAGTAACCTAATAAAATATCAAATATATGTGGGTAGTAAGTTGTTGCAGTTTTCTATTTCGTCCTTAAATTTTCTTTTAGTACATTAAAAATCATTTTTTTCTCTGTTAAAATCTTCTTTTTTATTTGTGTCATATGTGGGTAGTTAAAATCAATTATTTGAACATTGCAATTCGCTTTTGTCCGTTAAAATCTTCTTTGATATTTATGATATGCTTTGAGAATACATATGATTTTCTCAAACAATAGTAGTCCAACAAAATTAGCAAAAGAGTCTTGATATAGAAATACAAATGTAATATCAAATTAACAATAGAAGTACAAGAAAATTAGCACAAAAGTCTTGATATAGAAATACAAATTAGCACAAAAGTCTTGACCAATGAAATAATGTTAATGATTTTCAAGTTAAGGTTCTCTTTTGCAATATTAAATCGGAATCTTCAACAAGGGATATCATTGTTTGATTGAGATTGATTAAAACCCGCGATCAAATTAACAACCTTTCGAGACCGACATATAACAATATACCCAGAATCTTCGGGTTTCTCAACGTCGTTGACATTGACATTACTCGAATACATCTGTGAATACAAAAACAAAACGAGTGAGAAATAAAATAAAGTGCAAAAAAGGGAAAAAAAACAAAATATAGACAAAAAGACAACATAAATGAACAAAAAGCAAGACAAAATCAACAAAAACTGAATAACAAAAACACGTAACATCTTGTTTGAGGGAAGTGCTAGATAATAAAAAATCAAATTTCAAACTAGAAAAAAACTGAAATCTGAATCTTTTAACTACCCACAAATAACGTCAATAAAATAGAAGATTGTAACGGAGAAAAACTGAATTTCAATGCTCTAAAAATTGATTTTAACTACCCACGTACAAATAACACGAAGGGTTTATAAAAGAGTCCGTAAATCTTCGTTTGGACTCCGATTTAGGCGAAACAAAAGTCTAAATTTATTATTTTTTCGAGCTCATCGCAATGGTAATATTTTCGTGAACCATTAAAAATTCAAAATTTTCAGTATTGGTAGGTAATATTTTCGTGTATTAGGTATCCAACAAAAACAAAAATTAATATACTAAATCTATAATTTTAAAATTTAAATTAAAAAAAAAATAAGAATCAACTTACCAATAGAGATGGAGTCTTTCACTAAACAATGGTAGAAGAGAATCAAATCAAGAAGGAGGTAAGGATAAAGAAATCTGATATGGATTAAAAAATACAAAAAAAAAAACAGAAAAGACAATGAAAAAGATGAATAATTGAAAAAAAAAAATCTGAAAATAATGAAGAAGATGAAGGGAGATGAAAAAAATAATGAAAAGAGATGATGGGAGATGAAGGGAGAAGAAAAAAAAAAGCAGTGATGTAATTTTGTTTTGGGAAGAGATAAATGTCGTTAATTTGTGTGGGAGAATGGGAAATAATTTTGTTGTTTTTTTTTTTTTTTTAGGTTGTATTTTTCCTTTTTTTTTTAAACACAATTGTAATTAATGCTAGGTTAGATCTTGGCCATTGATTAAATTGAATCTAAGGGTCAAGATTTTGACTTGATGACTCTTCCTAACCCTATTGACTTAAAAGAACCTTACTCTATGTATATATATATAGAGATAAGATCTTTTATATATATATATATATATATATATATATATATATATAAATTTGAGATTTTGCAGTTCCAAATTTTTGTGATTTTAACAATGTTAAAATCTCAAATATTCTGGAATTTTGCAGTTCCAAATTTTTGTGTTAAAATCTCAAATTTTTGGGTTAAAATCTCAAAGCGGATTCAGGACTCAATGACTTTCTCTAATAAGTTGGGCTTAAAAGATCTTATCTCTATATATATATATATATATATAGAATTGAGATCAGGTAAGTTCTCCTATTTTTGCTAAGTCCGTAAGTTCTAATCCTGACCCTTAGATCAAAACAAGATGGAGGGCTGAGATTAAAAGGCTAAACCCTACCTCCCTATCTCATTCTCAGCCACTCTCCCTCTCTTTCTAAACAACTCCCTCTCTCTCTAAACCCTAAAATTCATATCCTCCTTAACTAAACCACCACCCTCCACCCTCCACCATCACCTAACCACCACCGCACCACCTACCCCACCACACTACCGCCACCATTTACACCCCCACGCAACACCACACCACCACCTAACCACCACCGCACCACCTACCCCACCACACTACCGCCACCATTTACACCCCCACGAACCACCACCGCACCACCTAACCACCACCGCACCACCTACCCCACCACACTACCGCCATAACCACCACCACCACCAGATCTACCGCCACACTACCGCCGTAAGATGAGTTTTTTTTTTTAGATCTGTTTTTTTTTTTTTTATTCGTGTGTGGTGGTGGGGTGTGGTGGTGGTGGTTGTATGGTGGTGATGGCGAGGGCGGCGGTGGGTGAGTCTCGTAGGTTTTTTTTTTTAAGATCTGTTTTTTTTTTTTTTTTAATTCGTGTGGGTGGTGGGGTGTGGTGGTGGTGGTTGTATGGTGGTGATGGCGAGGGCGGCGGTGGGTGAGAAAGGTAGGTCTTTTTTTAGATCTGTTTTTTTTTTTTTTTATTCGTGTGTGGTGGTGGGGTGTGGTGGTGGTGGTTGTATGGTGGTGATGGCGGCGGCGGTGGTGGTGACAGGTGAACGCTGGTGGTATTAAAGTTTCACTCGTAAAGGACATTAGTTTCACTCGTAAAGAACAGGAGTTTCACCCGCACTAAACAACTGTTACAAATCGTAATATACAGCAGTTTCACTCGTAAAAAATAAAATTATATAAATTTAATTTTTTGCAACAGTTACAATCTTAAAATACTACAGTTACATTCTTAAAAGTATTAAATTATAAAAATTTATCCTAATATTACATAAATTCAATTTATGTATTAAATATCACTTTTTAATTATTAAAAATCACACTTTAGTCTAAAGTTACAAAATTAATGGGTTCTGATTACAAGCGTAAAAATTTGTAAAGTTATATTCGTAAAGTCTGAAATTTAAAAAAAAATGTTTACAAATTACAAAAATTTAAGTTTATTTAATTCGAATTTACAATTTTATTTGAAAATTACAGTTTCAATTACAAGTATTACAGTTACAGTTTCATTTACAAGTATTACAGCTACGGACTTACGGACTTACCAATATTTAGGAACTTATTTGAACCTGACTCTATATATATAGAGTCAAGTTCAGCTAAGTTCACAAATATAGGTAAGCTAGGTAAGCTCCCGAAACTCTTATTGTCGTTTTGTGAAACTGTTGTTCTTTGTAAATGTAACTGTAAATTTAATACCAGACTAATACAGAGAGAAATACAGTTACATTTACAAAGAACAACAGTTTCACAAAACGGTAATAAGAGTTTCGAGAGCTTACCGAGCTTACCAATATTTGTAAACTTAAATGATCTTGTTTCTATATATATATATATATATAAATAGGTTCTTTAGAGTCCATGGGGGGTGGGAGAGTCCTAGAGTCCTAATGCTGGCCATTGGATTGATTTTGATCTATGGCTAAGATTCATCTAACATTAAATACAAAGTAATACTAAAAAAAAAAAAAAAAAAACAAACTAAAAAAAAAAAAAAGAAAAAAGAAAATCATAACACACATACCCACAATTATGTCGACATACATCACCCTTTCCCATCTCCTTTTCATTTTCCAATTTTCAATTTCATCCTTATCATTCAATTCATTTTTCAATTTAAAAACTTCTTCTCCCAATTTTACACTGAAACAATTCATCTTCTTCAATTCTTCATCATCCGTTTTCATCTCTCCCATTGTTTTTCAATACTGATTTCATCTTGTTCGCCATTGCTACCATTCGATTTCTTCATTGAACTTTTCATCGTTATTTCTGGTTAGTTCAAGGTTAGTTCGATTTTCTTATTTTTCAATTAATTATGCTTTTTCGTATATTTTTTTTAGGGTTTAATTGGTTTTTAGTTTAGATCTATTTGTTTGTGTTGAAAAGTTGTTTTTAAATGTTTAATTTCAAATTTTATTGTATTTTCCATTTTCGTTTTTCTCTTTTTAGTTTAGGTTCTGATTTTCTACTTAAAGTGTTAATTTTGATGTTTTTTTCTTCATTTATTTTGTGCGTTTTTGAAATTAATTGAGTTTTTGTGTTAGTTTTTGTATTTAATTTTGTATATTTTCTGTTTTTCTGTGGAATCTTAATTTTGTATATTTTCTGTTTTTCTGTTTTGTAGGTGGTTCGTTAATTATGTTTATAATTCTGTTCCAGGAATTGGAATTTCATATTTTGTGTTTATAATTCGTTTTTTTGTGTTGGAATTTCATTTTTTTTGTAAGAGAATCTGTTTGTAATTCTCTTTTTCATACTAAAAATTGAAAACCCTAAAATTGACTGATATTCTTTTTCCTGCCTGCTTGGTATTTCAAAAATGAGATCGATGATGTAGAGATGTCCGAAGATGCCATTTAAGAGGTTGAGCAGTAAATTATGTCTGAAGTGCCGCACTTGAAAGCTTGTGCAAATGGTGGGCAAAACGTCACTTGAAGAGGAAGGTGACAAGCAGTCTAAATGATTTAAATCGATCTTCAACTTTGTATTTATTTTGCTACTTTATTTTGGGAGATTCGGTAGAATTTACATTTACAATTCGATGGTAAAAAAGAATTCCAACGACAACTACACCAATTTTTGAAATTTTCACATCTGCTTTTAGAATTTTAGTATTTGTATTTAGAATTTCAAATATCGTCTTGCAAAGATTCACTTTTTCTCGACACCACCGTTATTTCCATTTGTAATGACACCAAAAAATCAACACACATGTGTTCCTTTTGTTTAGAAATAACGTCCACATGAATGACCAATTGCAAACAAATTATATATCCTATTACGATTGTTTATTTTGACTCGTTATACTGCTTGATTCCTTATAATATATTAGCTATAAAATTGAGAATTTTATCACATGTATAGAAAATTTCAACAGAGTTTAATTTCTTAAACTTTAAATAAAGTCCTAAAAATGTATTTTTACAGATATAATCTAGAATAGTAAATTTTTTTATGCAATTCAAGAATATGTAATCAAATTTATGTCATGTAATTATCAATATAAAATAATTTAATGCATATGAAACTCCAAACAAAAAGCAATTTCAACTACATTTTTGGAATTTAAGAGGACAAAAAAGGGATTACAACAATTTCTACATAACATTTATCCTTCATCATTACACATACTTATAAAGAGAGAATTTCGACCACATTTATTAGAATTTCAAAGGTCAAAAAAAGGATTACAACAACTTTTCCACATAATGTAAATCCTCCATCGTAGTCGAATAAAAACTCAGAACTTTTGCACCAATGTTTTCGAACCCGTTAACATGCTCTTTTAACATTGTATACATCTTCGTAGCGCCTATATTCAACTGCCATTGACAAAACCCACAAAATCAATTTAGCATTATAACAACGATTTTTAGCATTATAATATCAATTATTAACATTTCAACAACAACAATTAACATTTACTCAACATGGTTATCCAATCAAAAAAATCCCATGGAATTACATATTTCAACAATAAAAATTAACATTTAATCAATAAAACTCAACAATATATATTAACATTTAAGATACTTAGAATCCTAAACCTTTTATAAAGAATTCCATATCAAAAAAATCAGAACTCCAAATATTTCAAATAGAAATCTTAAAAAAATGCTTATAATCCTAAATATTTGGACTATAATTCTTTTCAACATTTTTATTATTATACATATTCACATAACCACATAATATGACATTTCAACAATTACAAAGACAATTTTTATTTGAATATTTGCAATTTTATCAGTGTTGAGAAGATTTTCAAGAAATAAAGAAATTCCAACAAACCAAAAACATTCTAAAAAAATAAAATAAAATTACAACACTCCAAAATAACATTACAACATATAAAAATAGAATCGTATATTACTAACCCTTATATTTGAGACCATGAAATATTTGTGATAATCAGTCAGCTTTGACGCCATTTTATGGAACTTCCCTTTAGCAGAAAACACCTTTGTTTATCCCACTCAAGTCAACGCCTTCAATGGAGCCTAAACCACCATTAACACAGATAAAACTAAATTAAAACCATAAATATAAATTTTAACCATCTAAATTGGAAACTCATCATTTTTGAATTAAAAACATCAACAAATTAACAGATAATTAAAAACAAATTTTAAAAAAAATATATAATTAATTTTCAATGAATACCTTCAACACAACTCACTTCAACCAAATCACCCATACTCAACAACGAATTTCGATGGTACAAAATTCGAAAGCTTAAATCTTTTTTTTTTTAATTAAAATAACAATATTGGCAGATTTAAAATTTCAATGTTGAGAAATTATAATCTGGAAAATTTTGAGGTTTGGTATGAACAATCGAATTGAGAGGAAGAAGAAAAATAGAAAAAGAATTGATAGCAGTAGAATTGAGAGGAAGAAGAAGAAGAAGAAGAATAATAGGAAAAGAATTGAGAGCAAATGAATAGAGAAGAGGAAGAAGATGTGGAAAATGTTTGGCAGAGATTGAAAATAAAAAAATAAAACAAAGAAAAGGAGAAAGAAATTAAATGGGTTCTTGGGAAATCAAATTCCTTATTGGGAAACCAATTACCTCGTTCAACCACCAAAAATTCTTATTGGTTTCTAATTTTTTTTTTTTTTTTTTTTTTATTACCCAACTTTCAATCTCAGCCATCTATCTTGCTTTAATCCAAGGGCTATTATGAGGACTCTAGGACTCTTTAGAGAACTAGGACTCTATATAACTTTTCTCTATATATATATATATATATATATATATATATATATGCCGGCTGGAAATAGAGTATTTAGAATCTAAGTGTACGGCACTCCAACACGTACTTACAAACTATTACAAAAAAACATTATAAAGCAAAACATATAACTAGATAAACAGCATCGAGAAAGGGAGATGTGTCGGTGGAAAATGTTGGTTTGGGCACGAGCTTCATTGTTCAACTCTTCAACGTAACTGAGAACTCATGTAGGCCATCTTAACACTTGAACTACCAAGCGACAAGATTAAGCTGCACTTACACCTATTAGACGTAGAAAGTTCATGGGAAAGCAAGCTGCGAAAGTTTGCCTCCAACGGAGAAATATCTCCTGCAACTTGGTGATCGAGCTCTGTAGACAGTAATCTAGAAGCCATAGACATCCCGTAAACAGACAAGAGAGAACAAAACAAACCCATCCACTAAACCCCTAACCAAAAATACCGCAAGAAGCCGTATATTGGAGTCACCAACACAAACCGGATCCCGAGGAAAAGACAACGACATAGAGGGACCACCACGAAAAAAGGGACAGGACACCCTTTTTCGCAGTAATATTTATTTTCAAAAGACAATAGGGCTTAAGAGGGAACAAGGATCGAACGATTAAGAGACAGGACACTCTTAACGTCGGACAAGTCCCAAATAGGTTATTCTGGGATTGCAACCTAAAGGATATCCTCTCATAAGAGGAGTTTATTTGACATAGTGTGATAAATATAAAAACTAGGAAGATGAAAACGGACATGATATTTATGAAAAGCGTCACCGCAACCAGTCCACCCATACTACTAACCAATCATAACAACTCACCCATAGACACTAAAAGACCGGATAGCATAAGGGATATCAAGATCATCCTCGAGGCTACAGAAAAAGAGCACCACCGAAACCTATCCCAAAGGAGCAAGGTTCATAACAACCCTAAAACCAAGCATCACCCATCGAGAGATCAACACCAAAAAGACATACGAGTATGGAGAAAGGGAATCAGGAAAAAGAGACCAAAGACCATTGACAAGAGACACGATAGGTGGGGGAAGGGGCGAGGGAAAGGGGAACACCATATCGAGTACATACAAGGTCAATCGCACCACATGCAGACAACCCACAACCTGTAGAAGGCACCATAACCAGTTTTGAGAGACCATTTTTCTTATCATTTTCTTTTTTCTTTTCCTTTTGAAAAACCAATTTTTAAAAACATTTTAGAAAACTAGAGAATTTTATTCTTTTTTTTTTAAAGTTTTGGGGAAAATAAATGAACAATTTTGAAGAAAACAAACTGAGAAAACAAAAGAAAGCAAGTTGCTTCTTATTTGCAGCTACAAAGGACCGCATTTCCTTCTACTGGGATGTGCATCTCACAATCATCTGCTGCTGCATTCCTATTTCTACAACATAATATCATCTACTTCCATTTTTCCTTTTTCCCATTTTCTTCTAATCCTTCATTTTTTGTTTTTTCTTTTTCTTTATGTTTTTTTTTAACACATATACTATCTTTTCATCTTCTCCATCTACTCAATCTCTCATGCAAGGACGGGAGTGTAATCGATTGGGGATTCAAGGACATGCAGAACGGGAGAGGAGGAATAAGAGTTGACAAAAAAGGCCGACCTTCCGGCGTGCAAGATCCTACGAAGACAGTGTCGGACCGCCGGAGATGAGCTAAGATAGGATCCCATCTCCGGCGGACTTGGGTTAGTGTAGAGAGAGGAGGTAGGTGGGTGGGTGGCGGCGGCGGTATCAAAGTATTTTAGGGTTTAGATTTGGGGTGTTTTTAGAGAAAAAAAAGTTTTAAAGAGAGAAAAAACTTTTATATATTACATAAAGTTAATATGAACAAACAAATTTGAAGTTGTTATTTGTAGAACTTTTTTCTTAAATGGGGTTGAAATCGAAAGTATTTATAAAAATGGGGTTCATTTCAAACTAATTACATGAAATGGGTCCACGTTATCAATCCAGGACTTTTTTTTTTTTTCGAACTTTAACAAGTCGCTACGAAGCAAAGCGACTAAAATTTAAAAAAAATAAAATAAAAGGAGTCGCTATCCTTTATTGCGACATGCTTAACTACATCTCAATTAAGTGCTCCTTTGCATTCCTTATATCAGTCGCAATGCAACATAGCGACTACTCTTTTTTTTACTTTATTTTTTTTATTTTTATTTTATGTCGCTATTCTACATAGCGACTGTCTAAAGTTCAAAAGAAAAAAAAAAAGTCACGAACTGATGACGTGGACTCATTTTGTATAATTAGTTTGAGATGAACCTCATTTCTGTAAATACTTTTAATTTCAACCCCATTTAAGAAAAGAGTTCTTATTTGTACGTGCTAGAGTTGGACCGGCCCACGGGACGAGCCGTGCTTCGTGCCGGCTCGTTGTGACTGGCGACATGAGTAGTCTATGGATCTAATCGTGGAATACATATGAGAGGGTAAATTGGGTATTTGAAAAAAAAAATTCAAGTTTTCAAGATTTGAATGATATTTTGCGAAACTTAATATATTAGATTAACTTCAAGTTTGTAGAGAGTCACAAGTTTTATAATTAAAAGCGTGAAAGATAAACAAAATTAAATACGAGTGCACAACGGAATTTTGAATAGTTAAATCTCACACTCCGAGATCCAATTCACTATTACACCCTCCATTTTTTTTATTTAGCCCCATGGGTTTACTTTTCTCCTCACAAACAGTAGGTCAACGGGGCTAAATGGAAAAAATGGAGGGACTATCTTATTAATTGTTTTAGTACTGATATGTCGTAGTTAGTATGCGTCAGTAGCGTTGTTCCGGTGTAGTTTCAAGCTTGGAGTCGCGAGTTTTGTCAGTTTACAAGCATAATGTTCAGACGTTGACTTTTGTGAGCTAATTTGGAGTTTTGATGTCGCTGTGACGTCTTCTAGCTTTGTGGACTGTCGAGACCAAAGGCGAATGGAGAGGGAGTTCTTGGGGTGCATATGCACAACCAAACAAAACAAAAAATAAAATGGATATTATTATTTAGCTAGTGATGTGACCCGTAGAATTAACAGGAGCGTTCTAACAAAACTGTGGGCATTTGCCTGAGTCGAGACCTTTATATTATTTGAGCTCATCTTATGTATTTTACTACAGTCTTGAACTCTATTTGAGACTTGAGACCGAGCTACGTACACTTTACACGATTACAGTTAGTCATATTCCTTGTGGTGTTGACATTTACTTCCGCTTTACTATTGTTTAGTAATTGGATTTAAGTGATATAAATTATAATTTGCGGCATATGACATTATGCCCGTCAAATTTTGGCGTTGTTGCCTGGAAATTGGCAATTATTGTTTTTTCTATTTTAATGTAAGTTGCATGCATATTACTCGGTTCCGCCAACTTGAACAAAGGCAGTCAAATCGTGGTCACAGCATATTCTAACTCAACATATCTTCAGTCCGATTAAGATACTTCTAAAATTTCTGAGAAGAACGACATTATGGCCAAGATAATTAAGCAACTCACAGCTTCGTATCTCAACAACCAGCCTTTGTGCATCACATATCCTTCTCTCCCAGAGGGTGTGAATTTCAAATTGAAGTCCGGGCTTATTCATCTGTTACCCATATTCCAATATGGGTTGAGCGGTAAAGATCCGATCAAATAATGATCTGATTTTCATATCGTCAGCTCGATCAAGTATAAAACATGTTGTCGTAACTGATGAACAACTAAAACTAAGAGCATTCTCGTTCTAACTAAAGAACTTTGCGAGAGTTATTACAGTCGGAGGCTCCACTAGGGGCAAACCCCTCGAGCCCATAGTTCACCTTGTAGGACCGCATCACGGGGCAAGCCTAGAGGTCAAAATCATGGTGATATCATTATGAAAACCCCGAGTTACTACCTGAAACAACAACCAATGCCAAACAATTTTGATCTGAGTATATAATAAATAGTTAAAAACCCACATATTGGTTATGACAAATACGGAGTATTAAAGCCCCAAAATTTCAATCCAACTTTATAGCGACCTAAATCTGATCAAACGTAATTGATCAAAAAAAATTATCTGAGAGACCCAACCAAAATCTGGCTTAAAAGCTTCCCGAAAGCTGTCATAACCCGAATCCGACCCAAAACCAACCCGGCCGATTGTTGTTGTGACTTGACATGATCGGAAACTGATACTGCCCACCTAATTAAGTAAACTCATCCGAACCTGACACAAGTGACCCGATTGCCACCTCGAGCTAGTAATGAACGCACAAACTTCCCAAAATTAATATTTCTCCTCTTATCTCAAATTCCTCCTTTACATTTCTTATATTGCTCGACTAGCTCACTCTAGGCTTAGTCAATCAGGACTACGGTTAGCCCACCCAAAAATCTGGCCATGATCAAGCTAAGTCTTAGGAACTATTCTCCTCATATTGTTACTGTGAGTATTGGGACTCGAACTCTAGACCTCATGACTAGAGTTAGTTAGAGTTTGTTACACTTTGTCTATAAATACTTCATTTATTGATTCATTTGTACATTATTCATCACTTACAACTTAATAAAACACTCTTTAATTTTGTCTGTTGTTCATCATCATTATTATCAACTTCGTCATATTCATCATCATCAAAGCTTACTTTCTACACCATTAATGGAGATTGATAGATCAATCTCATATGGTATCATTCGCTTAGGTGATTGATCCTGGAGATTTATCGTTTCTTCTCTTGCTTCCGCATTATTCTTCGCTTTTCTGGAGGTTTTATCGTCATTTACCGGTGATATTATCGGTGTTTTTTGGCGATCTTTCTGGCGATTTCTTGTTATTTCTGGTCTTTCTCAGCGAATTATCTTCTTCCTCGGAGTTATTCTTCGTTCTTCTGGAGTTTTTCTTCATTATCTTTCACGAATTGCGGTTTCTGGTATTTTTCCCCAAATCTTTAACCCTAATTTTTCAATTCTGTTGATTTTTTCTTCAAATCATGCCTGAATCAGCTAATTCTGGTCAATCTTCGCCGTCTTTCGTTTATGATGATCCTTTATATCTTTCTCCTGCTGATCAAACTCATATTCCTCTCGTTTCATATGAGTTTGACGGATCTAATTTCATGATTTGGAAACGCGATTGCATGATGGCTCTAGAAGCTAAGAATAAGCTTGGTTTTGTTGACGAAACTTGTAAACTCCCTGAGAAAACTGATAAAACATATCATCAATGGTTGCGTGTTGATTTGCATGTGATGAAATGGTTGCTTAATTCTATGCATCATTCTATTCGTGAGAACCTCATGTTCTCAAATTCTTCTAAGCAACTGTGGTCTGAGATTCATGAACGCTATGGTGAGACAAATATCTTGGAATTGTATCATTTACGCAAGGAATTACATGCTGTTATTCAAGATAATTTACCTTTGGTTGATTACTATGGTAAGATGAAGAGAAAATGGGAGGACATTGATTCTCTTGATCCAATTCCTGACTGTACTTGTGGAGCTCTAAAGCTCTGCACATGTCAACTTCTTAAACGTCTTCTTGACAGAGAAACACATACCAAGCTCATTCACTTCCTCATGGGTTTGAACAGTGTTTATAACACCATTAAGAGTACTGTTCTTACAATGGAACCTCTCCCTACAATCAACAAGACACTTAGTTTGCTGCAGAAGATTGAGAGACAGAAATTGATGTCAGATGAAGTGGATATGCTCAGTGAATCTGCTGCTTATGCTGTAAATGCTCAGTTTTCTTCTAAAAACTCAGGTGAATCTGCCTGGAAACGCACTAAAACTGACAGAGATGGTGAGGTCAGAGAGTTCACTCATTGTCAAAGAAAGGGCCATGTTAAGGCAGACTGCTACAAGCTTCAAGTTTGTTCATTCTGTAACAATTTGGGTCATATCAAAGATCATTGTTACAAGTTGAAGAACTCCTTGGGTTATAGAAGTAGAGGTAGAGGATCTTATAGAGGTGGCACTTCTAGACGCATGGCAAATCATGTTGCACAAGGTGGCCAAGATGAAGAGTCTGAGGAACTTGAGAATCCTCTTGATGATCACTACTTTACTACTAACTCTTCTGCAGGAAAACACTCTGCTAATGCTCCATCCTCTACCATGATGGATGATATAGTCAACACTGTTATGACTAAGGTGATGAAAGCTTTTGCTGAGCAGCCTGGAGCTGTTAATTCAGCCACTGCATTCACTAATTTTGCAGGTATAAGTTCTTCCTTTAATGTCTCTACTGTTTCTGCTCATGCTGATCAAATGGAGTGGATTATTGACACTGGTGCAACTGATCACATGACATGTTATGCTGAGTATCTTTCTGATCTGAGACACCTGAATACTCCTATTGTGGTTGTATTACCTGATGGAACCACTAAATTGGTTCATACAGTAGGTAATTTGCAGATAATGTGAGGGATTATATTGTATAATGTCCTTGTTATCCCTGATTTCAAGCAGAATCTCCTGTCTATCAGCAGGCTATTACAACATAATGGCTTGATTGTAACCTTTTCTGCTCATGGTTGTTGGTTCCAGGACCCTACCAATAAGCTGGTTCTAGCTTCTGCACCAAGAGAAGGAGATTTATACAAACTGAAGTTGCCTGGGATTCATAGATCATCTTTTACTAATAATGAGTCTCAGCCTAAGAATTCTAATTCTTTGTTTCAAGCTTATAGTTCTAGTTTCCATGTTCATAACACAGATGTAAATCTCTTACATAGAAGATTGGGTCATACTTCTCTTGAGAAGCTCAAACATGTTCATCATTTACCATTGAATGAAATAAAAGAGTTTTTCTGTGAAACTTGTGTTCTTGCTAAGCATCATAAACTTCCTTTTCCCAGAAGTATTTCTTATGCCAAAGAGTGCTTTTCTTTGATTCATGTAGATGTTTGGGGACCATTGACGGGCTAAAAGTCGTATGCCGCAAATTATAATTTATAATCACTTAAATCCTAAATACTAAACAAGTAGTAAAATGGAAGTAAGGGTCGATCCACAGGGAAAAAGACTAATTGAGAAAGAGTAAAGTGTAAATGAATGCAATAATACGAAATAATCAAATGACAGTAACAGGTTGGGAGATTTTGGTTTAGTAAATACTACTAAGAAAACTAGCTAATGACAATAATAAATTAAGAATTTGAAACAAATATGAGAAAGGTCTTGACACGATATGATATCCACAGACGATAAAATCACCGATCATAGAAAACAATTAAACCACTTTCCTTGAGCACTTTATTGTGAAAGCTAATACCTTTCAATAATATTAACCTACGTATTCTCTCTTAAATCAGTAATTAGGTCAAAACGGATGTCCTAAATTACCCTTTCTAAGACTAACCCAAATCACGCGAATTAAGTTCAAGTCTATAGAAGAATTAGCACGAGAATCAATAAAGATGACTAATACTAACAACGCAGTTAATACTCGAGTCACAAATTCAATTCCTTTTATGATTAATTCACGACAAACGGAGTACAATAAATCAATCACAATTGCTACCGCGATAAGATTAATAAAGCAAACTGAGCCAATAATCAAATCTAGCAAATTAATTAATAATAACCCTAATTAGTTGTACACCCTAATCAAGATTAAAATCAATAATAATAAGAACAAGGAATTAAATAATACTCAAAGAAAAGTAGAGAAATAGATAATCTCACGGATTAACTATCGACGCTTCAATCGATCGTATCAAGAATTAAAAGTTTAGCTACACATGATCTTGAGAGAAAATTCCCCAAAAATTATTAAAGAAAACTCATTAGGACTAAAACTAATGAAAAGATGATAATGAAAAAGATGAAAAACAACTAGGTTAAGTCTTAGGTTAAATAAAAATAAGTTTCCTAAAAATTACAATAGAATCCGGAATAAGTAAAGCAGCTTGCGCCTAGGTTGCCAGTAGCTTGCCAGTTGGTTGCCAAAACGCATCACTAATCTTCAATCGAGTTCACCTTGCGCTGGGTTTGCCAGTTAGTTTGCTCCCTGTGTCGCCAATTTCTTCTTTGTAGTTTTTCTTCTTTTCCTCCCTTTGCTCGTGACCTACTTGCCTCTAGGTTGCCAATTTCACCAACTCTTCATCCAAGCTCCTTCAAATCTCATCCAAGCCTCGTGACCGTCCCCACTAACGTCAAACCGCAACAAAACTTCACAAATCCAAAGCATCTCGCAATCGATCACAAGTCACAAAAACCTTCGTAAAACCACGTCAGAACCTCACTAAATGAGCTCAAAATCATCTTACTAACCTATACTAAATACGACTCATCAAACTCCCCCACGCTTAAGCTTTTGCTCGTCCTCGAGTAAACTCAATGAACGCCATACCAAACGAACCTACACTAGCTCAAGAGGGCGTGGTGGATACAAGCTATCCCACGTCGTATATCTCAACTCTAAACTCCTACTCCCTCTAGTGGCTCAAGTAGTAGCCATTCGCACTTACTCTCGCTCTCATGACAACAACTCTCGAAACTTAGGAAACACATACCCATCGACTCAACGGCAAACGTGACAATGATGACAGAAGCCCAGCTACGCCCCTTATTTCTCCATCCTAGCCCGCTCGCTTGCGCTACTAACGTTCTCCAGTGACAAAAAAAGTATGTCACACACACATACAACCCACACAAGCGAGTTCCTAACCGCCTCTACTCCGCAAATCGAAACAAACCCAATCGCAAGATGTGGTGCCTACCACTCCGTGCACCGCGATTACGCCTCGCCGTAGCCTCTATCCTACCCTTCCGACCTTCTTTGTCACCCTTCTTATGTCGCCTCGCCGGTAAAATAGGAAGTAGTAAAACATTTTTTCCTAAATCTCTCATTTTGCCTAGAGTGCCCGCCCTTGCGGGTTTCACTCTAGCTTATTCACCTCACTTCTACTCTCGTGGCACGCAACTCGTTTCTTCATTTTACTCGGAGTGCCCACCCTTGTGGGTTTCACTCCGCCCTCGGCCACATATCCCACTTTTGCCTAGGCGCCCTTTCGGGTTTTCACCTAGCCGGGATTCACTTTATTCGTACTTTTGATTTTTTCATTTTTTTTTTTCATTTTTTTTTTTTCGATTTTTTTTTTTGAACATAAACAAAAGCACACTTTACAACTTTACAATACAATCGAAACGATTCTCCTCCCCCACGCTTGAACGAAACATTGTCCTCAATGTTGCATAGGACACTAGAAAAAGAGGGAGGACGAACATACCTCACCAAGAAAAATTGCATCAAAAGACTTCACCAAACCATCAAGCATCCAACGATACCGTAGACATAGTCCAACCACACGCCTCACCTCCTCCGCCACGCTTGAATGAAAGTATCATGAAAGCACTACACATATAGTGTCGACAAAAGCCATACAAACTCCTAGCTCATGTGTAGTAGCGTGAGCTCCCCTACTCCAAACCAAGTCAACTCGATCGTATAGACAAGTTGTCCACAACGATCTCACCATCAGTTCCACCACTATGACGCCTACTCCATCACCGGAGCTCAAGGATGTTCCGATGAATTTTTTTTTTCTTTTTCGGATTTTTTTTTTTTTTTTTTTTTTTTTTTTTTTTTTTTTTTTTTTTGTAAGTAAGAAAAATAAGGGCTTCATGTCGGTTCGACTTCTTATGCACGAATTTCCTGAAACATGTAACAAACCGTCACGAGCACCCATTTTATAAAAGAAAATTCAACTACAAATGTAAAATAAAACAGTAACTCAGGGGTTGCCTCCCCGTTAGCGCTTTTGTTTAACGTCGTTCGCTCGACGCCTTTTCTTTCGAACTTCTTTACTCAAGTATCATGTCAAGAGCGGAACAACTCAACGCGCGTAGCAACCTATCAAACATGTTAGCAAATCCACCGTAAAACTGATAATAACGGATAATCATCAAATTATTGCATGCATGATCAAACAAATCATAAACACTAGTCACATGTTTCTCTGGACTCCTAAAAGTAGGCTCTATGTCACAATACGGCTCTATATAGGATGAATTGCATGTAGAAGAAACAGGTTGAATAAACAAAGACCGAAAAGGAACCTTAGGTATCAGCTTTGGTGAATCCCATAATGGATTCAGGATTGGTATATCAGTTGATACGAACACGTCAATTGGCTCAATTTCCTCTTCCTTTTCCACTATCTCCTCAAACTCGTCTTCCTCTCTCACATCCTCCACAATCACACTCGATGAGTCCTCTAAAACCTCATTATCACCCAAATCAGGCGAGGGAGCACAAAAACTCAAGTCACAATCCTCCTCCTCCTCCTCATCATCCCCAAAACCATCATGGTTATCAATATCACAAGTCTCGTAGGAATTACTCACATTGGGCTTAGAGGGAGGGGGTGTATCAAGCTCGACATCATACTCCACCTTAGATTCATCAAAATTAAAAGTATGATCATCCTGTGCCTCAAGTCTAGATATAGCTTCCGCCATTTGTGTAACCCGACTCTCAAGGTTTTGGATACTAGCCTTAGTATCTTGTTGGATTTGCATCACATTAATCGTAATAAGGGCTCTAATCATTTCCTCTGTAGACATAGATGAACTAGGTGGGGTGTTCAAGGTTTCTCTAGGCCTTGTTAGAGCTCTCCTATGGGGTGAATTGTAAAACTCCCATTGTTCCGTGTCATGAGCCAAATATAGGAAGAAATCCCACTTCTCCTCATAACTTAAGCCATCAATGAACCTCCCTTCGGTCATATTATCCACATGACCTGCAGTTTCCTCATTCAAACCGTTATATATCACATGACAAAGCTCCCAAGTTTGATAAGGATAACGACAACGACTGACATATTCATGGAGCCTATTAAAGTATTTATAAAACAATTCATGCTCATATTGGGGAAAATATTTAGAAGCCATCTAACCTAAAATAAAACAAAAACAAAACTAAAACTAAAAACTAAAAGAAAAATAAAATAAAGAACTATATACACTAAACTACAAACACAATTAATGCCTATTTCCCCGGCAACGGCGCCAAAATTTGACGGGCTAAAAGTCGTATGCCGCAAATTATAATTTATAATCACTTAAATCCTAAATACTAAACAAGTAGTAAAATGGAAGTAAGGGTCGATCCACAGGGAAAAAGACTAATTGAGAAAGAGTAAAGTGTAAATGAATGCAATAATACGAAATAATCAAATGACAGTAACAGGTTGGGGGATTTTGGTTTAGTAAATACTACTAAGAAAACTAGCTAATGACAATAATAAATTAAGAATTTGAAACAAATATGAGAAAGGTCTTGACACGATATGATATCCACAGACGATAAAATCACCGATCATAGAAAACAATTAAACCACTTTCCTTGAGCACTTTATTGTGAAAGCTAATACCTTTCAATAATATTAACCTACGTATTCTCTCTTAAATCAGTAATTAGGTCAAAACGGATGTCCTAAATTACCCTTTCTAAGACTAACCCAAATCACGCGAATTAAGTTCAAGTCTATAGAAGAATTAGCACGAGAATCAATAAAGATGACTAATACTAACAACGCAGTTAATACTCGAGTCACAAATTCAATTCCTTTTATGATTAATTCACGACAAACGGAGTACAATAAATCAATCACAATTGCTACCGCGATAAGATTAATAAAGCAAACTGAGCCAATAATCAAATCTAGCAAATTAATTAATAATAACCCTAATTAGTTGTACACCCTAATCAAGATTAAAATCAATAATAATAAGAACAAGGAATTAAATAATACTCAAAGAAAAGTAGAGAAATAGATAATCTCACGGATTAACTATCGACGCTTCAATCGATCGTATCAAGAATTAAAAGTTTAGCTACACATGATCTTGAGAGAAAATTCCCCAAAAATTATTAAAGAAAACTCATTAGGACTAAAACTAATGAAAAGATGATAATGAAAAAGATGAAAAACAACTAGGTTAAGTCTTAGGTTAAATAAAAATAAGTTTCCTAAAAATTACAATAGAATCCGGAATAAGTAAAGCAGCTTGCGCCTAGGTTGCCAGTAGCTTGCCAGTTGGTTGCCAAAAACGCGCTGTCCCTAATCTTCAACTGAGTTCAGCTTGCGCCTGGGTTGCCAGTTGGTTGCTCCCAGGTCGCCAATTTGCTGCTGTAGTTTTTCTTCTTTTCCTCCCTTTGCTCGTGACCTACTTGCCTCTAGGTTGCCAATTTCACCAACTCTTCATCCAAGCTCTTTCAAATCTCATCCAAGCCTCGTGACCGTCCCCACTAACGTCAAACCGCAACAAAACTTCACAAATCCAAAGCATCTCGCAATCGATCACAAGTCACAAAAACCTTCGTAAAACCACGTCAGAACCTCACTAAATGAGCTCAAAATCATCTTACTAACCTATACTAAATACGACTCATCAACCATACAAAAGTCCCTCTCTAACTGGTGCTAAAAGTTTTCTTACTATCCTAGATGATCATACAAGGTGTACATGGACTTTTCTGATGCAGACTAAGCAGCAAGTTCCTTTTTTGCTGAAGCAATTCATCCACTATGTGCAGACACAGTTTAGTGGGAAAATTTTGTGTGTGAGGTCTGATAATGGTACAGAATTTGTCCAAGATCCTTGCAAGGATTTGTTTGCAGAATATGGTATTGTTCAGCAAAGAAGCATGGTTGGCAGACCACAGCAGAATGCTCGTGTAGAAAGAAAGCATAGACATTTGCTAGAAACAGCAAGGGCTTTAAGGTTTCAAGCTCATCTTCCAATAAAATTTTGGGGTGATTGTTTGCTTACTGCTACTTATCTGATAAATCTGATGCCTACTGATATTTTGGGATGGAAGTCCCCTTTTGAAGTCTTATATAACAGGCAACCCAATTATGATATTCTAAGAACCTTTGGTTGTCTTTGTTTTGGGTATGTTCCACCCACTCAAAGGGACAAGTTTGGGCACAAGGCAAGAAAGGCTGTCTTCATTGGTTATCCTTTTGGACAAAAAGGCTACAAACTCTATGATTTGGGAACTCATACTACTTTTATGAGCAGGGATGTTGTTTTCAGAGAACACATTTTCCCATTTGCAGAAGCTACTTCTTCTACTAAGAGCAAGTGGTCACCACCACCTCTTGATTCTACAAATTTCTTGGAGTTTGATTTACCTTCTACTACTGATCATGCAACACCAGCAGTTCCATTGCAACAAGAGACATCAGCACAGCGTACAGCTGAGTCTTTTTCTCCTTCAAGTGAGGCTAATTCCTCACCTAGGGTTGTTACACAGCCTTCTTCACAGGAACATGCTCAACTTCTGGAAGCTAATTCTTCCCCTCCTTCCACTGAGGAGCCCTCTGTCACTGTGAGGCCTGAGGTTCCCTTGGTTAGGAGATCTGACAGAGCAAGACAGGTTTCAGTCAGACTCTCAGGATATCTTTGTTTTGTCAAAATCCCAGCCTCTTCATTACATGCCAAAGTACTACAGAGCCTTGATAACTTTGCTCCAGAGTATCAAGCTTCCTTGTCTAATGTGTTTACTGATCATGAGCCTCATACTTATAAAGAAGCTATAGTAGATGACAGATGGAAACAAGCAATGGCTGATGAATTGAAGGCTTTGGAAACAAATAACACTTGGGAAATCACAGATTTACCTGTTAATGCTAAGCCAATTGGGTCTAAATGGGTTTACAAGGTCAAGTACAAACCTGATGGCACAGTAGAGCGTTTCAAGGCAAGACTTGTAGCCAAAGGTTACAATCAGGTCAAGGATAAGGATTACAAACACACCTTTTCCCCTGTTGCCAAGCTTGCTACCTTGAGAACCCTCTTAGCTCTTGCTTCTATCAAGGGTTAGCAGCTCCATCAGTTGGACATAAACAATGCCTTTCTACATGGGTTTGTTGATGAAGAAATTTACATGAGACCCCCTGAAGGCTACACTGGTGTTCAACCAGGACAAGTCTGCAAGTTAAGAAGATCCTTGTATGGGCTCAAACAAGCTTCAAGGCAGTGGAACAGAGAACTAACCAAACACTTCCTTCACCTTGGTTTTGTGCAGTCCAAACAAGATTATTCTCTGTTCATCAGAGAAGACAAGAAGTCTCACACTCTTCTGATTGTTTTGGTCTATGTGGATGATGTTCTTTTAACTGGGAACATTGAGTCCGATATTACTGAAGTAAAGGCAAGCCTACACAAGGCCTTTACTATTAAAGATCTTGGTTTGATGAGGTATTTCTTGGGACTAGAAGTGGCCAGAAATGCTGATGGTATTATGATTCATCAGAGAAAGTATATTCTGGACATCTTGCATGATCTTGGTATGGAGAATTGTGCAGGGACTAATTTTCCTCTTCCTAAGGGTTTGAAACTCAATCCAGAAGATGGAGAACCTGTGGAGGAACCAGAGAGATACAGGCGCTTAATAGGAAGATTACTGTATTTGAATCTTTCAAGACCAGATATCTCTTATTCTGTGCAGCACTTGAGTCAGTTCTTGACTTGTCCCAGGCTACCTCACTTACAAGCAGCCCTTCATGTGGTTAGATACCTCAAGCATACAATAACCACAGGGCTCTACTATCCTCATAAATCTGAACTGAAGTTGGTGGCTTTTAGTGATGCAAACTGGGGACAATGTACTTTCACCTGTAAGTCACTCAGTGGATACTGTGTTTTTCTTGGGGATTCACTCATTTCATGGAAGACAAAGAAGCAAAGGACAGTGAGCAAGAGCACGCCAGGTCGAGTGAGGAGCATGTCATACACCACTAGTGAAGTTGTGTGGTTGAGTAGATTGCTGATGGATTTAAAGGTGTCAGTACCCTTGCCCATATCTCTTCACTGTGACAACACAGCAGCTGAGCACATTGCTCAAAATCCGGTCTTCCATGAGCGTACCAAGCACCTGGACATTGACTGTCATTATGTTCGAGAGCAAGTAGAGAATGGAGTCATTGTTACTAGGCATGTACGCTCTAGCATGCAATTTGCTGATATCATGACAAAGCCTCTTGGGGGCCAGCAACATACCTTTCTTTCTGTCAAGCTTGGATTGAAAGATGTTTCAATCAATCCAGCTTGAGGGGGGTGTGTGAGTATTGGGACTCGAACTCTAGACCTCATGACTAGAGTTAGTTAGAGTTTGTTACACTTTGTCTATAAATACTTCATTTATTGATTCATTTGTACATTATTCATCACTTACAACTTAATAAAACACTCTTTAATTTTGTCTGTTGTTCATCATCATTATCATCAACTTCGTCATATTCATCATCATGAAAGCTTACTTTCTACACCATTAATGGAGATTGATAGATCAATCTCATAGTTACTTATTATTTTATTAAATGATTCATAATACTACACTAAATCACATAATACTCAAGAAAATATCGGACTTTTATTTTTCAAATTTCAAATATTTTTAAACGAAAAAAGCATACTTTCAGTATCTAACCCGACCAACAATAATGGCCGGCCAGCTCTATATTATAGTACCAATTAAAATAAGGTAAAAATAAAAAAAAAATGTTGTTGGAGAGGATAGATAATTAGATATGAATGTCAACTTCAGAACAAGTAACATTCTGCAACAAAGCGTTGGGTGTATGTTTGTAGCGTTCGTTGCTGAGACATACCTTGATTATTAAGACTAGCTTACATACACTGCACGGCTCTCCCCTTTTCATTCACCTAATAACCTAAAACGACTTCCCAGCAATGCATGGCACCATATATCCTTCGTTCTATTTCACTACCCTTTATAAGCTTTGATTTCTTTGGCTCATTCACCCCAACAACTTAATCTCTCATCATTTCATTTCACTAAATTTTTTTTTTACTGTGACGACTCACATATATAATGGCATTCAAAGCTCTACTCTTAATCCTCGTCTTCACGTGTTTTTCTCTATGTATTGTCGAATCCAGGGTTCGACATTACAAATTTGATGTAAGTAGTGATATTTAATCATCGGCATTACAATGTCTACCAGTGGTATTTACCACCGGCTCACATGTTATGGATATTCACATGTTAATTTGTGGGGACAACATCAAACATGTAAGAGGTGGTACCACCCGGGGCATGTAGCATGTCATCACGGTATCAATTTATATTATGTGACTTGTTTTCGAGATAATATGTTTATATCTTAATAATATAGTCCCCTCTACAAAATTTAAATACTACTTCGTACTAATACAAATGTAATCTCGGTAAAATAAATGAATATAATATAGTTTTCATGCTAGGTGTGTCTACGTATGTTATAGAGAAATTGATGATATTAAGTTTGATATTGGTTGACCATAGACATTAATGAATTGAGTTTCATGTACATGTGCACGAATTATTGCGTCAAAACGGTCTTCAAACTAAATGATGATTACGTAACTTTTATTTCACCTATTTTATCCCATGGCTCTACTATTCTCTTTTATAAAGTGGCACATAAAGTTTTGACAAATGCTTTATGCAGTCGGCTAATTACATAAAACTTTTTTTGGACGTTAATTTTTAATTGATGCGAGTTTAAAAAAATTACATGAATATTTTTGTATCGATGTAAGAATTTTTTTTTTTTTTTTTTTTGTTGATTTTTAAATTTATCAAAAAATATTTTTTTAAACTTTAAAATCTATTGTAATCATATTATAGACCTAAAAATTAATCGAAATGTTATAAATGTTAACTATAATTAGTTAATTAAATGTCGACTGCGCGAAGTAAAATGTCGACGGCAAAAAGTATATCCCAAAGTTTTCTCATTGAAATGAAATTGGAGGAGTAAAATTGAATACTCCATCTATGATAAAATGTTTTTTCCATTTGCTTTTTCACAACCTTCAAGACCATGGTTTAGCCATAATTATTTGTATTGAAATGATATTTTTATTTATCAATAGTATATTTGTACTCCCTCTATCTCAGTCATTTGTTTACAGTTTGACTTTTTTTCCCTCACAAAAAAGTCAAACTGTAAACAATTCATTGAAACGGAGGGAGTATAATTGTATGGAAAATGTTATGATAACGTAGATATATATTCAACTTTCGGTTTGAAAACTATTCGTTATTTTAAATATATTTGACCGTTAAAGTTCGACAACTTTAACCTCTAAAAAAACAAATGAGAAGAACACTGTAAAATGAAGGGAATTGAATACTGTGAGAAAAACAACATAAATAAAATCAAAATAAATTATTTTTCTATTGAATCGGTTATTAGAATTCGTTATTGAATTATTGAAAAATTGATTTAATTTTAATTAATAAATGTTAAAAAAAATAATAATAATAAATTGTATATAGTGAAAGTAAGAAAAGAGTGTGGAAAATTAAATGAAAAAATATATCACGACAATAAAACTCATATATAAAAAAACAATCGCATATTTATATTATATAATCTACTCATATTTTATTCCCACGTTAAAATAAGTTTATTTCTAAATCTAGTAAAAGAAAAACTTATCATTCTACCACCATCACCTTTAGATACGGATACAAGCGTATTGCGAGGCAATTTCATTTTATTCATGTTGTTTTATCCCTCAATGGATAATGGTTAAAATTGAGACAACACTCCATGTAGTTTCTCCATTACATTTTTTATTTTCTACATATGCGCGCGTATTTTATTTTGTTCGTATCTTTTGTTACATGCATGACTAAAAGTTTATAAAAATTTAATATATGACGTACCCGATAAGACAATTTAATCAAGATCTACCATAAGTATATATTATATTAAGGAAAATTAATAACTCCCCCCTATTATATACCACTTTTTTATAACTCCCACATATTGTAATTTTTTTTAAACTCCCACCTATATTATGGGTAATAGGTAATATTTATCAAAACTCTCGCCATTTAAGTGGTTTTCTTTTTCAAATTACCACAAATTGGATTTTAAAAGTATAAACAAACATTTGAATGTTCAAATAATATTTTTTGTATTCCTAATTTGCTCTTACTCCCATTTATGCTAATTTATCCTCACCTGATGAGTTTACAAATTATCAAAGAAAATTTACACACACGCACGTAGGGATGACAATGAGCAGAACTGATACCGAGCTCATAGCTCGACAAGCTTTTCAAATTGCAGCTCAAGCTCGGCTCGTATAATTTTTTGAGCTCAATTTCGGCTCGTATAATATTTTCGAGCTCGGGCTCGAGCTTTATAACACATTTTAGAGTAATTCAATAGGCAATACGAAAGTTTTGAATAAAAATTGTGACTTGTGACTTTCTGATTTTTAAGAAATTTATTAATTTTTTTTTAATCTTTTATTGGTATAAAAAATATCGAGCCGAGTCGAGCTTAATTGAGTCGAGCTCTACAGAGCTCGGGCTCGCGCACTCCTATGATGCCGAAGATGAAGGTCTTATGGTTGATTTTGCTGGGTAAAACAAAATGAAGTTGTAATGAGAATTTCACCCAATACTTTATGGTTATAATGTGGGGCCATTTTTGTCATTTCAATTCAATTTGATCGGTTGTTGTCAAAAGTAGTAATCTATGAACAATTAAGTCACAATAGGTGAGAGTTTTGAAGAAAAAAAAATTACAACAGATAGGTGTTATAAAAAAAAAGTGGTATAGAATAGCTGAGAGTTAAGAATTATCCCTTTATATTGTGAAGTATGAATTAGGAGTTGTATTAAAAAGTTTCTCGTTTATAAATAGTGTCTAAAAAGCAAAGTTTATATAAATGAATGGAATGACGAAAATATTATATAAAGTAGTACTCTTTCAATTTGTAGAATCATTAAAAATGCTAAATATGTAAAAGGATGATTTATCCATAAATTGACATACCATAATTGAGTAATTGAGACATGAGTGATTAATATTATTAATATGATTAATTACGAATATGATTAATTGTATACGGATTTTACTCACGTTGTATACTTTTTTCATTTTTTTTCCCTTTCCTACCCTTTTTTACTCATTTGTATACAAAATCCTCTCTTTTGTTTTTCCTAATTTTTCTTAAACTAATTTCATACAATTATTTCAATTATAATTCTAAATTCATACAATTAATTCAATTATAATTCGATAATCAATTCAACAAAGTAATAATTTCTATTTAATTTCAATCTATTTCATAAAATTATGTGTAACATTATTAATTTTGATGAATTTAGGTTAAAAATTAAATTAGGGTTTACATGAATTTGGGATTTTGGGGGTTGCCGGCAACGGGAGGCGGCGGGTGACGACCGGAGGTGGTGGGTGGCGGCGGGTGATGAATTTAGGTTAATAATTTAATCCGTATTTTCAATTTCAATCACCCAAGAGGCCAATAAGTTTTTCAATTGTTTCGTACTCAATTCATAATTCATCCATCATCTTACTGATTGCACTTCCAAACTCAATTGCAGGGTTTCTCCTGCAAATTTGCGCCATTAAATTTTGAACCAAAAAAATGTTCTGTATAGTACTGTTAAATGGCAAATCTGTGACTATGGTATTGAATTTACTGAAATTGTTGCTGGCAACCCCGAAATCCCAAATTCATGTAAACCCTAATTTAATTTTTAACCTAAATTCATCAAAATTAATAATATTACACATAATTTTACGAAATAGATTGAAATTAAATAGAAATTATTACTTTGTCGAATTGATTATCGAATTATAATTGAATTAATTGTATGAATTTAGGATTATAATTGAAATAATTGTATGAAATTAGTTTAAGAAAAATTAGGAAAAACAAAAGAGAGGATTTTGTATACAAATGAGTAAAAAAGGGTAGGAAAGGGAAAAAAAATGAAAAAAGTATACAACGTGAGTAAAATCCATATACAAAAAATCAATACCCATTAATTATCACATAAATGAGCAGGTAGTGATGAAGAATTACACAAGTTTATGCCACACTAAACCAATAGTTACAGTCAATGGTAGATTTCCTGGACCTACACTCTACGCAAGAGAAGGTGACAACGTTTTGGTGCGAGTCGTTAACCATGTCAAGTACAATGTCTCCATCCACTGGTAACATTTCCGTCTTAGTAGATTTATCTATGTCTAACATGCATGGTAAATGAAGAGATCTTCACGACTTCCGTCTTTGAAATTGAAAATGGCAGGCACGGAATACGACAGTTGAGAACAGGATGGGCAGATGGGCCAGCGTTCATAACACAATGCCCTATTCAACCGGGCCAAAGCTACTTATACAACTTCACCATTACAGGCCAAAGAGGCACCCTCCTCTATCATGCTCACATATTATGGCTAAGGGCAACCGTCCACGGTGCAATCGTCATCTTGCCCAAACGCGGCGTTCCATACCCGTACCCTAAACCTCACAAGGAAGCTGTGGTCGTGCTAGGTAAGCAACGTCACTCTGTCAGTAGCTGACTGCCGATATTGATTGAGGTCGACTAATTTGATTTTCTCTACTGCAGCTGAATGGTGGAAATCTGATGTCGAAGCGGTTATTAACGAAGCCTTGAAGTCGGGTTTAGCTCCAAATGTCTCGGATTCTCATACTATCAACGGTGATCCTGGGCCTCTTTCTAACTGCCCTAGTAATGGTATAAAATCCTGCACTTATGAAATGAGTATTAGGATATGTTCTCAACTTACCAAAAACTTTTGACAACTGCGACTGACTTTACATAATTTCTGAAAAATAAATACTTAAAAAACACTAAACTTTAGTAAACTTAAGATTTTAGACAACTTAAAATGAAAAGAACAACCATTATTGTGAAAATCACCATACCATGCGTTATAAAAATGCATCCTTCGTAATCAAGAAAAGTTGTCTAGATCGTAAAGTTCTGAGGCGTTAAACAAACATCTTGCAAAATATTTATAAATGCAGGGGGATTCAACTTAAAAGTCGAAACTGGCAAGACCTATATGTTGCGAATCATCAACGCTGCACTCAATGAAGAGCTCTTTTTCAAAGTAGCAGGGCACAATCTCACCGTTGTAGAAGTTGACGCCACCTACGTCAAACCCTTTCAAACAAACACGATTGTGATAGCACCAGGTCAAACTACAAACGTTCTAATCAAAGCCAACAAAGGCTTTGGCAAATATTTAGTTGCTGCCTCTCCTTTTATGGATGCACCAATAGCTGTCGACAACAGTTCCGCCACAGCAACCTTAAATTACAACGGCAGCCTTGGAGCAGTCTCGACCACTTTTACTAGCCTTCCTCCTAAAAATGCCACCCCTGTGGCAAATAATTTTCTCGATTCCCTTCGTGCCCTTAACTCGAAAAAATACCCGGCCAAAGTGCCCTTGAAAATTGACCACCATTTACTATTTACCGTTGGTTTAGGTGTTAATCCTTGCCCAAGTTGTATCCCGGCTAATGGAAGTCGGGTTGTTGCCAGCATCAACAATGTCACCTTTATTATGCCTAAAACCGCATTACTTCAAGCACATTACTTCAACATTAGTGGAGTTTATACAGACGACTTCCCGAAAAACCCTCCTCATGTTTATAATTTCACCGGATCAGGGCCGAAGAACTTGCAGACCAATAACGGCACTAAAGTTTACAGGCTACCATATAATGCAACCGTACAACTTGTGCTGCAAGACACGGGAGTAATATCCCCCGAAAACCATCCAGTCCATCTTCACGGGTTTAACTTCTTCGTGGTTGGTAGAGGCCTAGGGAATTATAACCCAAACAAGGACCCTAAGAAGTTTAACCTTGTGGATCCTGTTGAGAGGAATACAATCAGTGTTCCTTCTGGCGGTTGGGTTGCTATTAGATTCCAAGCCGATAATCCAGGTACACTTCGACTTTCACTATCATATATGACATGGACTTCACTCGATATTATCTCACAATACATTGCATTTAATTACTCCTTAAGAGTTTCCAAGTACGACTATGAAAACCGTTGCTACAAAATCATCAAACCCAACTAATTTTATACAAGTATTATATAAACATCCAAAGTTTGGAGTAGCTACAGCCACACTTAATATCAATCGACCAATAAAGTGAAAGAGATGGGGTCTGTATTTAAGACTCGGAGATAACTAACACCTATATATAAGCTCTTAGAGTGGTATATCATCTAATTTATGTGTATCTTAAATTAGGTGTTTGGTTCATGCACTGTCATTTGGAGGTGCATACAACATGGGGCTTGAAGATGGCGTTTTTGGTCGACAATGGAAAAGGTCCTAATGAATCGATACTACCTCCTCCAAAGGACCTTCCCAAATGCTAAGTGCATTATTTCAACAAATTTTCACCTGTGAAGCTGTTGCCGACGTGATTTTCATACAAAGTCTCAATACAGATTTTGAAAGGTAAATAAACCAACATAATGTCCAAGGTTGAGCCACCATGGCTGTTGAAGTAAACAGATGAAGCTGCTCAATCCAAGGGAACAAGATTTGAGATTTATTTTTTCTTTTTTTTATATTAAATACAATATGTCATTTTTTTTTTTTAATGTACTGTCAAATCCATTTATTTGTAAGTTAAACTCCATCGACTAATATAAATCATAAAAGAACTGTTTTGTCTCATATAGATACAGATTACTATGTCGACATGAACTTGCAGCGTACTTGTCAGTTGATCTATTCACATCACAAAGTCTCTACTGTGACGTTTTCAGTCTTATCAGGAAATCTATCACTAAATGAGTTCATATTATGTTCCTCCCATGGCCGAATTTAATGTATGGTTAATAACAAGGATAACTAAGTAAACTTATATCGCAGAAATTAAAAAATTGCAAGTTCTTCAGATTTGAGAGCATGGAAAAACAGCTGCGTGCACTTTCGTTTAAATCAAAGACGCTCAAACATACAATATTCTACTATTTAAACAAGTTGCATTGCTAAAATGGAGTACTAATTTCGCAAGAATTAAAGGTCAAACATATGAACTCACGCAGATCATGGCAATAGTTCTCCTTGACATACCTTGAAGCATACGAGATACGCCGATCAACCATTAGAGTCATGAAGCTTGTGGAGGATGAACACGGTTTAAATTTGTTACGGCAGAGTAGGAAGCTCCACTTGCTCGAATGAGAAGAAACTGACCCGTCCATGGTCAACATGAACAATTTTCAAAGGAACTCCATTGCATTGTGCCTCTAGTTCTCCAATTTCAGATATCGACGAAGGGTATTGCCTGAGTAACATAATGTGACAACTATGTTTAGATGGATGCATCAACAAGGCTCTACTTATTTAATTGCAAAAGAGAATGGAATTCAATTTTCATTAACAAGCAGGCACTCAAGAATTCACGATTTCATGTTTATATAGTAACATTACTGTGGAAAAATTTAGGCACTTGAAAGCTCACAGTTCCTTAGTTAAAAGCTACTGTACAATAAGCTTTTACGATAAGTGTGATCATGACAATTAGTTTTTATGTACATTATATAAAATCTGCGGGACATTATTTAATTTGTTAGTTTGGATCTCCATCGATAGAGGATCAGTTAAACAACCCATCAAATTTTCTCAAGTCAGGAAAATGCCCACAGTTGTTCAAAGGTCGTTGATGACTTACACTTCTGATTACGCTAAGAAGTGCAACACTTGATACACTACAACATAAACGAATCAAAACCATGTGGCATAGATGAAATTTACATACGCACACATGAGGAAGGTTAAATTTTACACAAAAATATTTTTTTAATCATATGTATTGATCGGGCAAAAGTCAACTATTTTATCAAACAATTACCTTGCTAAAGAGACGGTAAAAACAGGATCTCCCGGTGATGTTTTCCTGAACTTACTATTTGGGAGATAAACATCGAAGAATAATTTCATTTCACTTATTTGAAAATCCTTCAGCAACTCAACAATCGAAGTCTCGTTCAGCACAGCACGTTCTACTGGAGTAACCTCAAGACGATTGGAACAAGTCTTAACACTTTTGAAACTCCATGGAATATTATGCCTTCCAACAATATAACCAAGAGACTTCAAGTATCTATAAACCTCAAAATACTCCCAGGTGCAACTACCCTTTCGGTCCGCAACTTTCTCGTAGATGTCTTTCAATAGTATTGTCGTGTCCTTGTCATCAACTAGCATCAATGACCCTATTTCAGCTAAATACCTAGTACACAGCACGTAGAATGAAATAGTGATTAAACAAACAAATCATTATACGTGTAAAACTATTACTAATAATCTGTTAGAGGATAAAAATGTTTATACAGAAGTGAATCCTAGAATATATGACTACGTAGCAAAATCCACGGAAGATATGACTAGTTATCAAAGGTTCTTTTCAATGTCTGCTAACTTATTGTCTTCTTTTTAAGCATATACATGGGTCAAAATTCCTAGAGATGGTCGTGTTTCACAAAATATTAGCATACAACTATCATATCATATAAAAGATAAAATCTGATAGCTTATAAATCATAAAACTGAGTCCAATTACCCAAAAGCAAGCCATATACATTACTCAAAGCCAAGATGAATGCTCAAATGTGAAGAATTAGAATCTACTCCTATGTTAACCCGATACTTCACTTAGTCGCCATATTGCGTGTAGATACATACTATCTCCGCCATAACACGACATGACACTTTCATACTTCACTATAGACCAAAAAGATTGAAAATTTCGCCCTAAATAGTCGTATCTGACATTATAACCCACATCTGACATGACATCGTGTGAGAATCAGAATAACACAGATTACAAAAACAAAACAAAACAAAAAAGTCTTTTTTTCACAGCACAGCCTAGAGTAAATCTACAGAAATTGACAATAGTATACTCTGAATCAATGGGAAAAAAAAACAAGATAAACAACGATTTGAACCAGAAGTCAGAAATAACATACAGAGTTTCTTCGATGGAGAGATAAATTTTGGAGTTTCGAACAATGCCAATCGAGATCAAAAGACCACCTTTGTGCTGCAATACTTCGGACATACCCAGTACCTCATTCCAACACGCCTTAATTACAGCTCTCCTACGAAAATAATACAGTAACTAAAAACCGATTGTAGAAATGTCAATGAAGCAGCATAGAAATATAGAAGCAGGATTTCACCTTGGTTGTAATTTGGGCATGGAACCCGCCGCTTCACTAAGCAAATCATCGTCAATAGAATCTTCGAAACAAAACTCAGGGTCGCTTAGTTCATCACCAGAGTTCGACCACGGAATTTCTTCAGTTAATGTCATTTAATTGGAGTGCCACGAGTTTGAAAAAGGTTGACTGTATCGTATCAACTTTTTCTCGTAATCTAACACGCAAATCAACAATGCAGGTCTGTCATTCTTGACATATGAATACGGAATGTTTCAGACAGGCTCATAATGTCAAATTCGTGTCGGTTCTCTATGTATAAACATACAAGGATGCCTTAGAATCCATGAGAGAGGAAAAATAACACGGATTTATTCTTTACAACTACTGAAAATTGTAAAAAAAAAAAAAAAAAAAAAAAAAAAAAAAAATGCTACTGTATCGTTAATTTAATACTGAAAATCATAAATAAATAATGAAAATGGTTAAAATATTACATCAGCAAAACTGGAATTTGTAAAGAACGTGATTGAAGAAAAGATGCAAATCAAAAATCACAGTTGTGAGAACACATGAACGGTATACACAATCAAAATATGAAAATACGTTTAAACAAGTACTCCTAATATATTGATGAATTAGTGGATTGAAAGAGCAATTAAATTAATTTCGAAGTTACATACCAAATTTTATAGGAAGACGGCGACGAATTGCTTGAAAGAATTACCAACGAAACAATTATAAAATTATTCCACCTTCCACACGCCAACTCATGCCGCCCAAACTCATAAGAATCTCCGTATTCAATCACATACTCTCTAGAATCCCTTCGTTCCGAGTGTGCACACCCCTCGTAGGACTAACCCCTACAAGGAGAACTCAGGCGGGTCCGTGATCAATCGGACCAAGGATAAACCCCCGTGGGGCCTACTCCTCAATCTCACAACTCAACGACCCCATCAAGGGTCCTTATACAATTACACATCTCCACAACATCTCCATGAAAATTTTAACAACCACCAGATATATAATCATAACCAACAACATATCATAGTATCACAACACTTTTCTCAATCAATCAAGGCTCCACACTAATATGAACAACACACACTAATTCTTGAATTACATAATGTCGACAATGTATAAGGTAATCAAACTAACATGATCAAGGATATAAAGAATAGCTCAAACCAAGAATTTTCAAGTATCAAACAACCAAAACTCATTTAAGCTCTACCAACAACATCAAACCACACTATTAAGGCCAATTCAAGCTTATGTAAGCTATTATATCAAACTTACCTCGAATTAGAAGGTTCAAGAATGCAAAATTGTCAAAACCGCTCCTCTACAAAGCCGTGCTCTACAAATAAACCATACTACTATCAAATACTACCTTAAAACTAACTAATTAACACACTAATTCAATAAAATAGGCTATAAATCGAAAACCCCCAATTTTTAGGGTTAGGGTTTGACGAAAATTAAAATAAAACAACTAACTACGAATTATACCTTTAACAACTCGAGTAACTAGGTTAGAACTTGAATTCCCGACGAAAACACTCAAAATTGACCCCAAAAACGAAACAGCCGAGGAGGGGGAAAAACGGCGGCGTGCGTGGTGGTAACGGAGCGGTGGCAGTGGCGACGGTGGTTGATGAAGATGGTGGTGGTGATTGAAAAAGTGGTGGTGGTGATGAATGAAACAAAAAATGTGGATGTTGCTCTCTTCTCTCTCTCTTTTTTCTTTTTCTTTTTTTGTTTTGTGATTTGGTCGACTAATGTTTTTGGTAGGGTTTTGTTGGACCAATTTGGGACTTGGGTCTATTCTATTTTGTCTCTTATTATTACTAGTTGGCGTGCTCGTCCCCGTTCGGGTCATCTATCATTATTATTAAGATTTAAAAATAAGTATAAAATGTAATTTTTATATATTTTTCTAATTTATATATTTACTAATTATGATATAATTTTATATGATATTTAATATGACAAAATTTCTAAAATATAAATACTAAGGCCATGTTCTTTTTGCCTTTTACCGTATTTAATATGATAATTTTCCAAAATCTATTATTTATCATATTTATTTTTCGTTTATTTGCTAATTATATTTTATAATACTTACCTAATACTATTTTTTTTCACTTAACTTATTTATTAAATCAACAATTATTTTATTTTTTAAAATTCTACGAATTACCATATTTCTTTTGCTCTTTTTTTTTTTATATATATTTTAAAAATATAACGTACTTATATTTTTTTCCCTTAACTTGTATATTTAATCCAATATATTTAAGGCAACATATGTATTCTTCAATTTTGGTATCCTACAATTTTAAGGATTCCAATTGTAGATTTAGTATTATATTTCAAATTACATATGTTAATTATACTATACCATCTTCATTTTTTTTTTTTTTTTTGTTATTTACATATATTCTCTTTTTGTTACGTTAAAATGAGGTAATAAAGAAATTGGAATTTTGTCATTATATCAAACTTTACCCTATCATTATACTAAACATTTTTTTTTTTAATTCTTGATTAGCAGATATTCTCTTACAAAATTGAGATAAACAATCAAATTAAAACTTAATACTATTAAAATAACTAACAGATTATGCATTAAGCATTACAAATATTATTATACAACCATATCTAATTACTTGATTTAAAAATAAGAGAATCATAGATATTGTACATCACTTTTATCTTTCATGTTACATATTCTTACCGTTCATGTTACATATTCATTAGTTTTGCTATTAGTTTATAATTAAGTTTGTTCAATAAAAAATTTCAAATCTTGAACGTAAAATATAAATCTACAACATAAAAAAAAAAAAGATCAGCAATAATTTAATCAAGCTATGTTTAAGTATCAAACATAATAATTAAGAAATAAAAATATTCAAATTTTAAACACTCTTATCAAATACACCGTAAAAAATAAATTTAACACAAATTGTAATCATAATTAAAACATAATAAAGTAAAACTATTTAACATAGTACGTACCTAGGAAGATCTAGTTAAAGTTTTTGATGTATATATATATACAAAAAGGGATGGAGACTTACCTAAAAATTAAATAAGGAAATTATGTGTCATATAATTGTTTTTTTTTGAAATTATTATTTGTCTTCTCAATTAAAAATATCTTCAATTAATATATTTTTTTGGGAAAGTTCTAATATAGTAAAGATTTAAATTGTAGATTTAGTTTTATATTTTAAGTCACATATGTTAATTTTTTCTCATCTAAAATCCTAGCAATAGTAGAATTATAAATAATACTAATATTAATTTTTTAGACCAATTATATTGTGACAAATGTCGACCATAGAGACCATGGTTTCTGCTTTATATATATATATTAGATTAGATTATTATTATTATTATTATTGGGGTGTTTGTCAGACACTACCTTAAATATAGGGCGACTTGTGACGAACTACCGTACATTTATTTTTTTGCGAAGAACTATCTTACATTTCTCAGAGTTTGTGAGACACTACCAATTAACGAATTCTGTTAATTTTTGGATGTTTACCGTCAATGACTAACGGAATTAACGAATTCTGTTAATTTTTCCGTTAGTCATTGACGGTATACATCCAAAAATTAACGGAATTTGTTAATTGGTAGTGTCTCACAAACTTTGAGAAATGTAAGGTAGTTCTTCACAAAAAAATAAATGTAAGGTAGTTCCTCACAAGTCGTCCTATATTTAAGGTAGTGTACTACTAGTGTCTGACAAAAAACTCTTATTATTATTATTATTGTTGTTGTTGTTGTTATTATTACCACTACGAAGTATTATTTTAGTTGTTATTATTATTACCACTTACTCTTAGTCAGAAGTCAACTTAACATAATACTCGACTTTAAAATATATAAAACTCGACTGACAGCTCTAATCCTAACTTAAATTAAGGCACTAAAAATACCGGGTATTACACACATAATACTCCTCTTTTTTTTTTTTCTTTTTTTTTTCTTTTTTTTTTTTTTTTTTTTTTTTTAACTTAGCTGACTATAACTCGTAAATACTATTTATTTTGTAAAATTGTTCAATCTTTACCAGCTCTTCAATTATCAATTATAAATATAAAATTGGGTTGTTCAAAAGTTGTACCCTTGAGTTTTGATCAGTTTATTGCCGTAAAAACTTTAAATGACCATATCTCATAATCAAGACCTTAGAAATTAACCACTCCTTCCATTCATATTCATTTGCATCATAATGTCATGATTCATATGTCGAGGCGCATTTTACAATGTTAATATCTAAAATTACGTATTACAAAAAATTATATAAATTCAATTTTAATAATAATATTGTACTTAAGAAAGAATAAAGGGTTTTTCCCAGCTGTACCCCTGTACTATTGTAACACCCCGTGTTAATTTAAGCTAATTATAATTAGGAAATCAATAAATAATCATCCTCGCTCATCATATTCCTAAAACATTACACTACAATTATTTTTGCACCTAAACCAAAACCATTTTGAATTACTTAGAATTTGAACTTTATTCTTTCATATTCAAACTCGATAAATCAAATGAAGCACACACGACAATTTTCTCAACGACAAATTTTGGCACGCAAATCGAGGTCAAACGTTGACTAAATGGCCAAGTCACCTAAATGTGATTAAGTCACCTAATCTTTTCTTAAATATAATTACTCATAATCCAAACCTAATTAAAGTAGCTTAGGCTTAATCATATTGATTATTACTAACACAACATATAATAATAATATCAAATTACTATTCCACCTTGATTTAACTAACACATTCACTAAACTCGATATATTGAGTTACACTAAGCCTAAACTGGTAAACTTTTTGACGTCTGAGCATAATGATTTAATTCGATAGCACTCAACAAAAAAAATATATATTTCGATCAAATAAAATTTTATTTCAAACTTGCGAGGAATCTAATGCCCAATTTTTATATTGATTCCGTTTTGAGGTGTATTTTCATTTTTATTTTCGATCTCACTTCTAAGCATTATTTCAAGACTATATATTTCATTTCGAGACTTTTCGCGTGCGCGTAAATCGAAATTCTGAAAAACGAAAATCGAGCCAAATGGCCCTTGTTTTGGCCGAGATATTTGGACCTCAAGTCCAACTTATCTTCTTCCATTTTTCTTCTCCTTTTGCACCATGTCTAATCCATCTTACACACTACTAATTCATCATCATTCTAGCTTATTTAAATTAAATGATTTATGCAAATAAATGGAAGTGCATTCACACATAAACTTACAACTAAAACAAAACACAAACTACTACTACATTATATACATACCACACGCATAAACACACTCACAAACACAAATATTTCCTAAGTCATTTTCTCTCTAAATAAACTCATACTCAAGATCCTAAGTAAGCTTGTTCATGCAACCTCAAGAACACTTCATGATTTTCCTCCTCTTTAATTCTTTTCCTTCTTTAATCTTTCATTTTATTTGCTTAATTAAATTAGCACACTTAAATAAACTCCTCACCATTTATATTTAGTAATCACTTACTCTTTTTACATACAACTAAAATATGAACATAAATCAAAATATATAAAATATAAACATCACCTAAACTAAAAACAATACTACACTTACATTTTATTAGTAAAGTTTAGCTAGTTTAGTAAAATAACTTACTAACTTGTGTATTTCATTTTTATGTACTCTCCTAATCAAAGACGAGGAGCAAGGTGGTGGAGTCGATCTTAGCCAATTCGATCATATCATTGATCCCGACAACTGCTAATCTTTTTCACTCATAACCTAACTAAGGTGCTTCCCGCACACTTATATGATAAGCGCCTCGAATTTGATTATGTGTTATTGTTTTTGATGCATGTATTGTTTTATTATATCACCTAGTATTCATATGTTAAATTAGGAGACAAAAATCGAAAAATAATATTTGAGTAACATTTAAACACCACACGGCATCCCCCTTAATTTTTGTCTAATTTTTCGTTTTAATTTTTGTAAATTGCATGCTTAAAATACTTATAATGAAATGAACATGAGGATATAATTAGTTTTTGTTTAGGATTTAAAATGAAGTTGCTATGAATTTTTAAGTGTTTTAAGGTGTTATGTGTGTTCTTGAATATTGGTTATTATTCTTGTGTTTGAATGATTTTATTTTTGTGTGTTAATGTTTTGTTATGTTTTCCACTTATGATTAAATACATAAATAATATAAGATAAATTAGTTGTTGAATTAGAAGTATAAAAAAATCAAAAATCAAAATTTATGAACATATATACATATACACGGCCAAATTGATTTATATGGACCAATTTTTAGTTTTAATTTTTCTAAATAACATATTATGATTAGTATAGTTAAATTAGACTTGTATGAAAAATTTGAGAAAATTATATAAACATATAAAAATTTGACTAAATAATGTTCATATTAAAAACATTAGAGTTCATCACATCTTCATTGTGTTCTTCATCATATGGCTAAGTTTTGATTTATAAATTTTATAAGTTTTAGTATTTATCGTTTTTGTTTACTAGTTTAAATCACCTTAGATTAATTTGATTAATTAGTATATAAAAACTTTAAATCAAAAACCGATAAAATTAGAAAACAAAAATAAATGGTGTAAGTATAATAGGCCACGGTTTTGGGTTGAATTTTAGACCTAAAATGAATTTGTCACTTTTTATTTTTACCACTTAAGAAATTAAAATAGTTAAAGTAGTGATTTATTAATAAAAACAACAAAAGAAATAAATAGCTAAATAAATAAAGGCTCACGGCATTAGGGTTATTTTTGGGTCAATTTTGGTCAAAATGAATTTATCACTTAGTCACTAAAATTGAATAGTAATTAGGTTTATAATTGTTTATATATTAAATCGTTAATAAAAGAAATCAACGAAACCGATAAAAATAAACGTTACACGTATTAAAATGAATGTTGTCGAGTGTTACTACCTTTGCTTAAATTGGATATGGACATACGGACTATTTAAAATGAACTACGACAACCTCACTAAAAATGGAAACCGCTAAAATCTTAGTTAAGTATACGACTAAATTAAATCGGGTTTTACTTTTGAAATGTTATTAAAATCAACCAAGTACAAAATGAACTTAACAACTTTGAAATTAGATTTTATACTTATGTCGAAATCGAGTTTCACATTTAAAATAAATTCTCAAAACACTAAATACAAAACGAACCTAACGACTTTAAAACTAGATTTTTGTACTTAGAAAATAAAATTTAGTTTTGCATCAAATAAAACTCCTAAGTACAAAAATGTGTATAAGAATAATAAGAATACTAAGTATAAATGAAATATAATGAAAATACTAAGTATAAAGAAAATATAATAATGAATACTAAGTATAAGAATACAAGTACGTATAAAATACGAATAAAATACGAATGAAATACGAAGTATAAAAATACGTACAAATACGAAATACGAAAATACGAATACGTATAAATACGAGGAATAGTAAATACGAGGAATAGTAAATACGATGAATAGTAAATACGGTGAATAGTAAATACGATGAATAGTAAATACGGTGAATAGTAAAATAATGAATAGTGAAAAATATTTAAAAATTTACGAACGGACTCAAAATAAATAATTAAGTTTTTTCTATGTGTTCTGTTTTACCTGAAGAACTGCTGTTACAAAAATTTCATTATACAAGTTCGACGTTATATTTATATTACAAGTTAGTCATTATTATTATTTATGAACGAGAGAATGAGAAGTTGAGAAAACGAGCTACTTGAATAAAATACTAGGATTGTTCGCCATGTTGCGACTCTTGAAATTCGAAGTTAACAAGGTAGCTGTATATGGGGACTTGGGCTCCCTCCCTGAGTTGCCCAAGGCGATTAACAATCTTAAGATTTCTTTTCGGCGCGGAGTATCAACCTCAGGGATGGGGCATACTTGATATTACCGTGGGCCCATATAGCAGTAATTGGAAACGCCAACCCCATCCGGGGGTACCCGTCTCTGGTGATAGTCGAACTTTTTCGTCGGTGATACCTTTTGAATAGCGAATAAGTATGATCCTCGATAGGTAGTGTATGCATCGTTAGGAAGGGATGTAGCCATCTTTATTACCTTAGATATCTTTGAGCCTGGCAGTCATGTCCAAGTGATGTTGGCCCTGCCGGCTACTGCGCGGATTATGTCTGCATGCTTCCGCCTTACTAACGAAGATTCATTTGTTATCACATGTTGAATGCATTTCCTTGTTTGTTTGATGATTATCTGAATGACCTGGCTGAGTATTGGAATGCGATTTGTTGAGTATGATTATTTGTGAGCGTGGTGTGTTATTTGATTGGTTTATACTCGTATTGAATCATCATGATCTCCTTATGTGTTTTACTTGCATGCTTGCTATTTGTTTTCCTTATTTATTTAATATTCATATTGCATATTGTTTTAGAATTGCATGTATCGAAAGAGTGTGCGGGAAAATGATGAGAGTTTAATGCAGGTACCCCGAGTCTTGACCGTTGATCTATCAGGGGATTGAAGGCCTTATTTTTGTAATCTATTTGAGAGGATGTAATCAAACTTATACTCTGTTATCCTAAACTCGTACTATGTACTTAGAGTTTTATTACGATTAACAGCTGGTTTTGTAATATATAGACTTAATTAATTTTCCGCCTTAGTTTAATTAAAGTCATGAAAAACCAGGTTGTTACAACTATTGGGTTTTCCCAACTGTACCCCTGCGTATATCATATTCCCGACTGTACCCCTGAGTTCTTTAATTACTTCCAACTGTACCCCTGAGTTTCTTTAATTTACCCAAAATCATACCTGAAATCATACCTGAAATTGAACAGAGGAAGGAAAAACTGCAAAAGTTCAACAATGAAGATGTTGCAACGACGATGAACTGCAAAAGTTCAATAACAAAAGGAAGGAGATGAAGAAAACAAAGGAAGGAAGGTGAAAGGGTTTCAAAGGGTTTTAAAAAAAATTGAATCAAAAGAAAGAAATGACGGTTAATAAATTGACTCAACTTCTAATTTACAACTAATCCTTCCACGTAGGCAAATTAGGCGCTCCACGTAGGCAAATTAAGCATCCTAATTGACATTTAACGGTGATAATTGACGGCTTAAGCATAATTAGTTATGGTTGGGAGTAATTAAGAAACTGAGAATACAAATGGGAATACGATATACAGTGCAGTTAGGAAAACCCAATAAGAAATGCGAATGCAGTTGGGAAAAACCCAAGAATAAAATAAAAATCACCTATGTCTATATATAAACCATACTATCAAAATTTTTCGAGTATATAAATAGTGGCAAATACTATGAGGATGCCGAAAAGAACAAATAAAAAAAAACCAAGGACTTACTAATTCTCCTATGAGACAAATTCACATTAAGTTTACGTGATACTAGGTACAAATTGTAGTTAAAAAAGTACAAAAACATAAAACAAATCTACTAAAGTAACCTATAGGGGTACTAAAAAAATTTAGTACTCCCTTCGTCCCGATTATTTGTTTACACTTTCTATTTAGGGGTTACAAGTTATTTGTTTACATTTTTAAATTTGCCAAGAATTGACCCATATGAATGTGGGTCCCTTTAATAAATATATTCAATTAAACCATATAACAAATATAAAGGGTTCCATTTATATTTTTTTTGTTATTTATTCAACTTTTTCATTATGTGTCTCATGATATCGATAACTGTATAAAGAATAAATGTACAAATGAAACTGACTTACAATAATTATCGCACAAGAATTTGTGCTATATGTAGAGGTGCCCATCTTCACGGGCCGACCCGGTCCGGAGAGTAATAGAGCCATATTTTCGGAGCCCTAGTCTGCCCTCCAAAGCCCGATTGGACCCGCCAAAATGTAAGGGAAGGGCCCGAGACCAAATTTTATAGCCCGACCCTCTCGGGCCCGCCAAAAAAGATTTTTTTTTTTTTTTTTGAAATTTAAAGGCTAAGGGCTGGCCCCCAGGGCCTAAAATTCTGAGTCCGACCCGCCCGCCCCTTGGCCACCTCTACCCAAAGGCCAAACCCGGGCTTCAATTTTTTTGGCCGGCCCGCCCCTTGGCCACCTCTATATATATTGTGGCAAAAAGAATTTGTGACATTTTATTGTGAAAATAAAAAGGCTTCTAAAGCACGATTGTTCAACTTTCAACTTTGTCCTTTGGTTGGTTCATCTTCTACATATTTGGCTTCACTTAGTTCTAGTTGCTCTACTGTGAGCTTTATCATGGAAGGTTGTTTCAGTCCTATTCTACGCAAAATCGCTGGCGAAGTTGTTTCTAAACCTAAACGCCACTTTTCTCCCCCAACTGAGGTTTTGTCTATTTAATTTTCTACTGTCTCACTCATTTTTTTACCTTTTTTTTTATTCGGAAATCGAAAGTTATACGAATAACTCGAACAAATTGTATAAATTGATACTCCCTCCATCCCAAAATAAGTGTCGGTAATTTTAATAGAAAATAGGATACTTATTTTGGGATGAAGAGTAGAAAATAGTATTTTTAAGGTTGGAGTTTCAGGTATGTCTTGGTTGGAGTTTCAGGTATGTCTTGAAGATTGGTGGCTTTCGAAACCCTCTGACGGTGACGGCATTGCCGTAAGTGGCCGTCCGCTTGAAATTCCCAAGTAATTTGCCTTTTATGCTCTGTTAATTTCACACGGAAATGGTTGTGATAAAACTTTTCTTTTAAGTGAGTGTAGTTTTTCAGTGCATCTGTCAAATTTATGTTAGTTACTGATATTAGGGTTTTGAGAATGTGTTATCAATGGAAGAAGGATGAAGGTTTTAAGTCGACATATTGTAGTGTGGTAGAACATGCTTTGACCTGTGAAAAATCCGATGATATCGACATTATTTTCACTTACTTGTGAATTACAGTCGTTCTCAATTGGTCTGCCCATTTTTCCGTTGTTTCTACTGACAGAGGCTCGTTGTTGTGTTGTCTCGATCATCTTTAACCAAATTCGTGATGTTGGAAGTCACGGAAGTAAACTTGTCAAATCGTTTTTTCAATATTAAGGTTTAAGGGCTGATATTCTAAATGTAAACTGCTACTATTAGTTTCATAGATTACGTCTGGCAATTTCGCTGTTTCAAAAGTTCGAAATTGTCACTTATTTGAAAACCCATTTGCTGTGTGGTTGGAGTAATTATCTTGTCCAAAATTTCATTTATATTCTATCCTTTTTATAGATGTGATGATCTTGGAAGCAAGTTTAACATAGCTTCGCCAAAGAGGAGATTTCCTTCAAGAGAATTTCACTCTACTAAAGTAGTGAAAAGGCATGGTTCGACAATGGTTGAGACTTCTGATGGCTTTCTTATTTCGCTGTGTGGCTTTATAAACGCATATCGCACACAACAAAATGGCTTCCCGTCAAAAGTAAGTTATTACGTTTAGCTTTGCTCTATGCCGTGGTCGGTTGTTTGCATCAAATTGCTCGAATTTTGCTACATTTCGTCCAAAATGCTATAGTTGCAATTTGTCATAATAACATTATTGCTTCATTTATCATTTTCTTTTTCTTCTTCATTGTCTAGGACTCCTAGGAGATTATATAACTTCAAATACCTGTTGCAATATTAAAGTGGCAATATTGAGACTTAACTTGCGTTTGTTCTGACGTTTGGAACAATGTAATAGATTAGATCTATCTATTTTCCCTTCCTATTTGATTTGCACTATTTTTAAGGTATGTTCATTCACTGGGCACTTATGCTAGCCGTACTCCACTGACAACGTATTCCAAAAAAAAAAAAAAATATCTTTAGAGGACATATGCTATAAAACACTTTGACGATGCTTGTTTTTTTTTCCAAAAAACAATATTACATTGAAATTTATGTTTAGGACCTATCGTTTAGAATATTTAAAAGGATAGAAGGCGATTTTGAGGAGAGCAGTGTGAAAGGTTTAAGAGTTTAAGAAAAAATCTCTAAGGACTATTATTTCAAGGTGAAGGATGTAGACGTACCTCAATTAGTTCATAGAGTTCGGGATGGACGCTCAGAAATGGTTTGGTACTTTGGTTTTTGCTGAAGTTTCAGATTTCACGCATTGTGGACCTCTCGATGCGTGGAGATGATGTTATCCAATTTATCTCTGTTCTCCATACGTTTCTGATTCCTTGTGTTTGTGTTTATAGGGCATTGTGTATCGTGTTTTCCTAAATGTATTAGTTGGTCGGTAAAGTAGTCCAATAAGAGCATTATGAATTATACTTTTTGCAGTGATTTTTGCTGAGGAGAACCATAGTCTGCGGCTAAGAATCTACGATTGCTAAGATGCTCATTAGAAAAAAGATACTTAATACGGAGTACATTAGCAACGAAACTATATGTATCTAGCATTCCTTTTCATGAGAACTTGCTGTAGTTCTGTAAGACTTACTTACTCATTTATAGTTTTTCTATTTGTTTTTAACGTTTAGTCTGTCGTAATGAGCTAGGACTGTAAATAGACACGAATTCTCTTTAGCACTCACCTTAGGTACATTAAGAGTGTAGTCTGGTCTTTGTTTTGAGTTAGGTCGGCTTTTTCTTGGTACAAATAAGAACGATGCACCCAAGGTGTCGAGTGGAAGAGAATGGCTTTTGTAATAATTTTTTGTTTGAAAAGAGCGCCTCTGTGCTTAAGCCCAAGGTTCAGCGAGACACTTGTTAAACCGTCCTTGAGTACACTTCGTAGATAACGCACGACTAGCAAGACCCACTGTCTTGCAATTTCCTTATGTTTATAGTGTAAGGGTAGTTCTTATATTATGCCCTTCTTTTGCCACATTATTCTCAACTTGTGCGTCTTCACACGAGCAAGCAGCTTCAATTTGAAAATGTCATTTTGTTGGTCCAAAAATCACATCTCATGTACGAAAAACATGACTTGGCCTTATGCCTATTGCCTAGAGTCTAAAATAACACGGTTTCACGGGTATGGCGACGTGTGACCAAAATGTGAACACTTTAACGCTTAATGTGTCAACTTTAATGTTTAAAGTGACCACATTAAGCGTTAAAATAGTCACTTTAAGTGTTAAAATGGTCGTGCATCTCTGCTATGGTAAACTATGGCCAAGTCATCAAGTGTGCCAAGTACTTCACCGTGATTTTCTCGTGTAAATAGTAGTTATGATTTTATGCAGGTTTGCACGGATTTCATTTATGGATTTCCTTTCGACTGGGATGACTATCTTGCTCACTCTGCTGACGATGAATTGAAGACTTCCAAAGAATTTATAGAAAGCTTGACTCCAGGCATTTTGGACACCTTCAATGGTGCACAGTTGCATGATCTTGTGTTGTCTCTGACTGTCTCAGAAAGGGACATTTTAATTGAACGGTTAGAGAACAACTTAATGCTAAACCTCCCACGAGCAGAACTTGAATCTGATTTTCAAAGCCCTAAACTGAGTCATACATCACAGCAACTGGAGGTATGCTCAACAAGTACTCACTCATCTCTGCTTGACGCGGATTTTTCTAAGACTGTAATTACAAGTGCTTCAGCCGACGACACCACTCCGGCATCCGCATCCGCATCTGTTCTAGCAGCTAATACTGCTAGCAAACAGCAACTGCCGATCGCATCAGCGGATGTTTCCTCGGTGCAGGTAATTTCGTGTGTTTTTTCCTTTCTTCTTTATCCATATAAATATGCGTATAAGTTATTCTGGAATTGTTTTGTGGTAATAAAACCACTTTGGTCAATTGGAGAGACCGCAGAATCAAAGGCCAGGCGAGAGTTTCACCTGAGGAAACTGGGGAGTTTAAACCTCTGCACAAATGCTCACATAAGACCGAAGTCTTACCATGGTCATAACAGCGTTAAAGTGGTCACTTAGAGTCACTAGTTATCAATACTACGTTTTAGACCGTCATGCACGAGAATTACTCAAACTCCTTAGGCTGTGACCTCTTAGTCGTGATTAGAACATCAACCACTTGCGCAACCACTCTTTAAGTATATAATTATCCTGAAATTGCCAGTACGGAAGAAACTAGAAATGACATTTAACTGAGCGTACATTTCTGCGTGCAGGACTCAACACCTGTCAGACGGTATCCCAAGAGACAACGGACGATGAAATGAATTCCCTGCCTTATTATAAGCTATTTGCTAAACTCGTACACCGCACCTGATAAATTTTTGTAAAGCTCGACACTAAACTGTTTTTGTATATGCTCCTACAACTCATGTTGTTTAGTATGCCTCCTAACTCGCTGCCGCATAGAGTTTTGGGTGAATATTGTTCAAAGCAGGCTGTGCTGTTGGAATATCAGGGTTTGGGATTTTTGTTAGACTTGCAGTTTCTTCTCGACTAGATTATCGAGTAGACGTTTATTTTGGCTCTATGTATGTCCCATGCGATGCAGAGACTTAGACAAGTGCAGCTATGTTTTACGCGAAGCTATACTTTGTAATTCATTGTTCTTGAGTATCTTGTCACAAAAGCTTGCATCCCTGATTACTCTTCTTGTCTATCTCTATACATCCTTCAGTCAAAACGATTGTAACTTCGTATGGAAATGTATTAGTGAGCATGAGTTTGTTTATGCATCCTTCAATTTTGAAATTTATATTTATAGAACAATGTTGATTACATGAGCCATAAAGCTACAAACTGATGAATTGTTAGGGATTATGTTTTTATGATCAACAATCCAATATTTTTCACTTATTTGGTACTGTATGTTGATAACTTTAAATAGAGAAAACCCTCTCGTACGATGAGAAACTTACAAACACATGCCATAAAGTGTAAATGAATTCCGTGTGATTTCGACGAGGTTTTTCGTAAGAATTGAATCCGGGTGGGTAAAAAAAAAGGCTATCTTTTGTGCACTATTTTGCTTCTGCCCAACAAATGTATATCCCAAAGTTGCAATGTTTATGCAATATTGTCGATTGTGCTTGATTTGTACGGAGTATTTCGTAATTTGCGGGTGTCTGTTGTTATATTACGACTTAGGTGTTTTAAGGTTTCTTGTAGTGATTACGTCGTATTTCTTAATTATTGCTCATATATCGTTGGAAGATGGTGAGAAATGATGGTTTTTGGAGCTTATACTCCACATAAAATAGGTTGTGTGTTTAGGATAGATAGCTTGACTTCTGGAGGACATGGGTACGTTTATAATAAAACTGTTTTTGTGCCACATCAAACTACAATTTTCCACACTTAGATTAACAGTTTCTCATACTATCAAAATAATAATAATAACAAACACGTGAAGTACACGGATTTAAAGCTAAGTTCGTTCAAAATTTACACAGTACGAAGTCCAACCCATTATATACATTGCATAGCGGAGTAACAAACCCGTGTGAACTTCACAAATTTACGATATACTATTGCAGGCTTGCAGCTACTCAGTAGTCAGTAAGAACATCATTTTATTAGACACTTCGCAATCATAGGGAAGTGGGACAGCATCACAGTCGAGAAAAAAGACTTCAGTTTAGTCGGATTCATCACCGGTCTCTCCCAACCATTTCCAGGAATAAGTTTGATATTCAATCTGCATTTTGCATTACCTGCTTCGGTACAGAATAATCGCCCTTTCACCGGCCCAATACTACTTGCACAAGGGAAAGAAGACCTTTGTTTCGGTATTCTAGTCTTACCCTGCCAAAAAGACCAAACATGATTATTTCTATCAACGAATAGGGAGTATATTTTAAGGTGTTGGTAAATATTACTCCCTTTTATCTCATTTTCGATGTTCCCATTTGATTTTATAAAAATCCAAGACTAAATGTTACTACTATAATTAGTTAAATAAGGACATCTACAGTAGGACAAATGGAGTAATATTACAGCTACGTACTCCAAATAACGTGTTTAATTGGTCCGTCTTAAAAATAAAACGACAAATTAAGAACTAACCTCAACAAGGTTACATATATTTGGCATTTTTGATAGCTTGTTTTCAATAGCATCCCTCAAGATAGCTGAAAAAAAAAAAAATAGAATTGCTTTTCTCAGTTGATATTCTACTAAACTCAGTAAGCAATAACTTTTACTAATTGCACTTAACATTCAAATATTACAAAGGTGAAATATAATTACGAGTAGTAAAGCAAATACCGACTGAGTTTAGTAAAGTACCAATTGAGTATGGCAGTAAACGAAGGTGAAAAACTGTCATTATAGCTTAGGTATGTAGTTTCTCAGAAATCGAGCCTAATAAGAGACTAATGTGACAACAAGTCTTAAGCTCAGCTTAATACACTATATCTATTTGAAGCTTAAAACAGGTTAAGTAGTATGAATAAAATAAACGTAAAATGTATGGAAAAAAAAAAAGCAAACGATTTGTCTAGTATTCAAGTGATATGGTATTTGACATGTCTTAAATGAGAATTTGAGCAGCAAAAACAGGGTACACACAGGTACAACGTAGCAATTTACCTGCCTTATGAGGCTCGAGACTTGGGAACAATCTAGCACACCATCAAACATCGAATTCAAGTAAGAATAATATGAGACGAGACAAACTTACCATACCAAAAGAGTGAAGCGACATACCTGTTAACATAACCAATATCTATATCCTTTCTCTTCATTGGAAAGGGCAATATATCCCACGTGTGGCTGATATGGAGTTCGGTACCATCCTGAACCAATTTAATTTCCTTTGAATTAATGCTCAAATAACTATGCACTAATCTTTGGAAATTTAGTGTATTAATATGGGCGTCTCAAAAAATATATATATATAAATTTCTAAAAAAATATTACTGTTAGTCAAATATAAATTACCTTATTCGGAGAAATACACGGGGGTACAAAAGCATGTTGACTCACGGACTTAAAGAAACTGTAAGGACATGAGTACAATGACATGTAAAACATACAGTAACATGTTTGTCTGCAAATTATGGGTACTAATAATCAAACCTTAAAAGATAATCATCACGAGATGAAATTCCTAGCTTCTTGTCAGCAGCTTCACGAAGGAAGAAACCGCTTTTCTTTCTACTAGAAAGCTCCCAAACCTAAAATGAAAAAAATGAAGATAATGAAAGAATAAATTAATAGAGTGAATGAATAATGTAAATCAAAACATTATTGAGCAACTTACTTCGGGGTCATTGAGTCGTATATATGCACTGAACATATGACCGACTAAATCAAAAACATCAAGCAGTAACAACAACCCGTCTTGGATATCTGTCGTCTTGTCCAAGGAATTCAAATTGAGGTACAGCTCGTCAATGGAAGACATGTTGCCACCTCCTAAAGACTTCGATAAAAACAACTCAGGAGCAGCCAAAAACAAGGCAGCTACCTTAACAAATTTCCCCTCGTTAGCAGAGTCGAAGAAAGCTTTTCTAACACGCTCCTTATTTTCGGTATTTTGTACCAGCAACCTTATCACTTCTAAACAATATTTCTGTAACAACAACAAACAAATCCCATCACTTTCAAAGGAAAGCCAAGTTGAAGAGACGACCACTACGAATTTATGAGTCAATCAAACACGTGGCACATATGATAGAATAACACAATTCGACCTAAAAGTACAAGGTCTTCTTACTAAGATGGCGAGTGAAATCCATAATAAACAAATCATAATCCCATTACAAATACGGAGTACATATGAATCAAAGATTAGAATACAAACTTGGCACTTGCAGACATAATGGAACAGCTCAAAGATTGAACAACGTAGGGTCCAGGGTCTATTCGTAGCATAATATCTGAGGAAATGAAAGCAGGATAAAAACAGTTACAAAAGATTAGATGGAAAAACAGAATGATATCGTAGTATTGATTAAATAGGTAGTGAATAGAGAAAATGAGGCTTACCCATTTTGGTATCCAATGTCGATGACTTCGAGAGCTAAATCGAGAGGAGTTGCCTGTTTCAAATTGAGGGGTGCATAATCACAGGTGACGTCAACAGGGTCACCCCTTTCAATAAGACACTTAATCAACTTAGGAGACGGGGTGGCAGACGCAAGATGCAATGGTGTCCATCCATCCTTAAAAACAGTTTGGGGGTCGTCGATAATGCCTCTAGTTTCACCATTTATCAACGCCATAGCAATTTGAGGAGCATCTCCTTCAAGTATCCTATTCGCATTAAACTCTCTAAGAAACAGATATAGACTACGATGATATTGACGCATTGGTTCGAATTCAGGGTCCTTGATCAGCCTTAGAAATTCATCTTTGTCATCGAGCGTAAGCGCATTATTCAATTGATCGTACAGGCACTCTGCCGGCGTTTTCAGGAATCTTTCTGGTGATTCCCAACGACAATAAATTATAGGCTGATACAACAACAACAAAGCACCGATTTCCAACTTCAGTTTTATTTATACGTGTCTTGCAAACTGTAATAATAACAATAACGATTTTTCTAACGTGTGTCGTAAAGGCGCAGATTAATGAGTTAAATACGTAAAATATTTTCATACAAAGTACTAGTTTGTCAAAATGGCAATAATAACTTTATCCGTCAATGTTTGATGAGATTATCATGAAAATATTTCCAAATTTCATTACTTACGAGTTACGACACACGTTAGAAAAAAACCGTAATAATAATAATAAATATGGTCATATATGTGAGACCGATGGGGTTTTATGAATAAAAAGAGAACCTTTTGATGTTACAAAGAACACAAATTCTTATTTAAAACGGGTATATCCGTCTTAAATTAAGACTGGTCAAATATTAATGTACTCCGTAATAGATTTGTTTTTACGTGCAAATGGAAGATTACTTGACCCGTCTTAAGCTTAAGACGACCCGTCTTACGTAAGACTTATTGAAGAAAGAAATACGCGACAATCTCACACAAAACATAAGGAATGATAATGTAGGAGAGCAATGATAAAGTAGAAATATGAAACGTACCTCGTCCATTGAGTTGAGTTGAATTCAAATTAAACCCTAACAACACAAAAACCACACCCATCAAATAATTTAAGGATTAAAATAAAAGATAAAATAAACGGAGTTAAAAGAAAAAAAAAAAGTTATTAATAAATAGCAATGTTCTATTATTGAATTAATAGAATAATACGGACAATGGAGTAAAAGAGAAGAGAAGAAGGGCAAACCTGAAAGACAGAGATTACACTACCAAGTCTCTGACACAGAGAATAGAAGACAACAGAAGAAGGGGCAAACTGTTTTTAGACTAGCCATACTAGTGGTCTTGAAAAGTAGGTTTTACCTTTTACATTAAAATATTATTTTTTCAACTATTAATTTTTCCATCAAACCTACCTCTTATATACATCACATTATTTTATCAATATTTTTATATACATCACATTTAATATTTACACATTATTTTCTTAATATTTTTACAAACGAATTGAACGTTTTATTTTACTGTAGAGAATTAAAAAAAAAAAAATTGAAGTTAGATTTTATAGAGAATTAAAAAAAATTAACTACAAGTGTCGCTTCAAATAATATGAAATTGAAGTTCATTTTATAGAATGATTCAAATAATATGAAATTGAAGTTCATTTTATAGAGAATTAAAAAAAAATTAAGATAAAGAAAAAATCTATTATCCGACAAGTGTCGCTTCATTATTTGTTGGGTTAGATTTTTTTTGATATAATTATTATCAACTACAAAATAAAAATATAAAAATAAATTATATTTAATTAAATAAAATAATAAACTAATAAAAAAAACAAAAAAAACTAGGTTTAAACCTAGGTTTAAAAATAAGGTATTTGGACCTAGGTCTTGAAAATGAAAATGAGGTCCAAAATTTATAATATTATTTTATTAAACAAGTAGGTCTAAACCTTGCAAAATATTGCTACTACGGCTGGTCTTAAGCAACTTTCTTTTTAAATTGGAACAAGTTTATTATAACGGATTAATTGTTAAGGGTAATTCAAATTACTTCTCTTATATCATAAATAATCTCAACTTGAATTAATTCGCCAATAATTTGAACGTGTGGAGTTCCTAACTCCACCGTAGAGTTATTCAATTTTTGTCACATTACTCGCATAGAACAAAAAATTTCTTTTCATCAATCACCCAAAAGGGTTCACCAATTTTAGAAAAGGGTTTAGGATACAATTTACCGTAAAATTGTACCCTAAACCCTTTTTCGGGAAAAATAATCGGTGAGGAAGGCATATGAGGGTATTTGTATAAGAGAAATATCAAAAATAAATAAATTGATTATAATTATCTAGTTTAAAAACCGGAACTCTATGGTGTAGAGTTATAAAATAACTCTAGAGGATCCTGACACAATTCCAACTCTTGAAAATCATTTTAATAATCTAATTTGGCCAATTTTAAATTGTTTAATCGATAAAAAAAAAAGGTGAAACTGGTTTGAATTTTACTTAAAATAACAGTAAAATAACAGTGAGCTAAAGTAAGAGTCAGTTTTCACCATTTTTTTACGAGTTAGAGTCAATTGAAATTGGTCAAAGTACATTATTAGAATGATTTTTCAATAATTGGGATTAATCGTGGATTTCGAGTTCGGATTATTTATGGAATAAGAGGATCAGTTCGAATTATTCCGACAATTATTCCTATTAAAATTGGATTTTAATTCCATAAAGTTTACTCCTATGACAGTCGTGTTTTTTTACCAGTGTTAGATAAGTGTTACTAAATACTCAATAGTGGGTCACCATACACTGAAAAAAAAAAAATGGGCAACCATCTTTTTTAAGATTAGGCGCTCCTCTCGTTTTATTTGTTTTTTCCACTTTCCCCTTCGGCCCATTTGATTGTTTTTCTCATTTTAATTTAAGTCCAAAAGTTAAGGTTCCCGTTTTTTCGACCTCACTTCTCAACTCTTTATTCTCAACCCGACAATCTTACCCTCTTAATTTTCATACCAAAAATAAATGGGAATATCATAACAAATGGGAGAGAGATTTTTTACTTTCCCCTTTTTATGCGATAAACTACCTTGTATCTTGCAAATGTACTCCATTTTTTACTACATTTGTTTCGGTGAGTTATTTACGTTTACTTTATACACAATTATCTATATGAGAATGAAAGTGTAAGTACAAAAAGGGAGTTCACTTGTTATAAAGTAAGTACAACGAATATCGCTTTTATAAATTGATTGAGTTTAAGCTAAAAGGTCTAGTTACACATGACTGCAAAATGATCATTTGTAGAAAGTGTAAACAAATAAATTGTACAAGTCATAGTCGCTTGTAAACTGGAATCAATGAACGTACGCCCTCTGCGTACGCCCTCTGCGTTGGGAATAAGTAGTCGCCTTGCGTCGACAAGTCATAGTCGTGCTTTCTTTAATTGCAATAAACTGGAACTGAACCGAAGATACCTTGCTAACCTGAGCGGAGTTTGATGATATCCGTTGCTTCTTATTAATTTGGAAGACAACTTCTTCTTCTTGGGCCACCTTAGTAGTATCGATGGTAAATGTAGATAGTACAACTTGCTCTTTAGGTGAAGGAGTAGAAGAGGGAACTTCTGCAACCCGTGAAATATCTTCATGGTGAATTCCCGTCTGGATAGAATTTGTAGGGATGAGGGGTCGAACCCTCATGAAAGACAAAGAACTTTTGTGGAAGAATGAGAGATGTTCTAGTAAGGTCTCATAATCGTATGCCGAAATATGTAATTGCTTTTTGGCTTGTTTTGTATTGGAGAAGGATTACTTTGTTGGTTTGTCATTCACGGAGTGAGTGGAAGAGTCAGTACCCACGGCTGCGACTTCTGGAAGTGGGTCAGACTCAACGATAGGATCAGAGACCATAGGATCGTGAACAAGACTGACTACACTTACTTCACTAACCTTTGGAGTCAGAACTTGTAACAACCTGGATTTTCCAATAAATTAAAATACGATAAAATAAAATAAAGAGAAATATAATAAAATAAAATAAAATAAACGAAATAAAGATTAAAAAGGGGCCACAGTGGCGGATGCACCAAGAAATCCGGATCGTCACTGACTAAAAACAACGGTCTAGACCTCAAAGTCTAAACAAGCGGGAATAAAACAGCCGTACAAAAGCTATAAATGAACAAGCGATAAACTTATGAAAAGACTATACTGGTAACTACAATAGTAATAGAGCTATTCTCACGGTTATCCTCACTCTTCATCCGTCACGCATGCAAACCTGCCGCAACAAATGCAACAGCCGGTGCTCCCCAGTCATATTTCAACATAACCAACATAACCAACAATGCAACATACAACCCCACTGGCCTATGGTCTATGATCAAAGTGTAAACAAACTAACCAATACATAACTGTTACAGCTTAACCATAACTTGATCATTTTATTTATTTAAGCTCAAACCGTCAACAACTGGATGACAAACAACAATCAAATAATCGCAAGAGTAAGCACGGAGTACTAGGTGAAACAACTAGAATCACCCTGTACGAAACAACTAGAATCATACCACACCTACGGCGGAACAACAACTGGATGTTCCTCAATAACAACTGTCTAAATTTGGCCAAATTCCACCGCACAACTGGAACAGTAACGACATAACAATAACCATAGTATCTAACCATAACCGGTTGAGAACCCATAATAGCTCTAACTAAACAACTGGAATAGTTGAGGGGACTATGAGCAGTATCCGTCCAAACTAGGACGCTATAGCTCCTCACATACGTGCCAAACAGTACCCGTATGCAAACTTAACTCAAGCATTCAAATAAGCACGTTTAACGTGAACCAACTCATTACCAATATCAGATTATCATTCTTTACTCATCAAAACCAATATAACATTCATCCCAAACTCATTAGCATCATAACTATCCATTTTATATCCATTCTCATCCTTAATTATAGTTAACAGTGTAATAACAAGCTTAATACGGAGTAATTCACACAAGAACTCAATAGTAGCCATAATAAAAGCATCAAATTCCCAAAGTTATCATCTTTAAGTGACCAAGCAACATTATAACCCAAATTCAATATAAACAAACATCCCAATTCATGTTACCAGACTAAATAGTGTGAGACCGACTCCAATTCATCCCAAAGATTGCAACTTTATAGCACATACAACCCAAAGATCATAACTTTACATGTAAACCATAATACAACACATTCTAGACAAATTCTAGGGTCCCACACAAGTCAAAATATGGCTAGGACTATACCCAGTTACCTTATTACAGCACAAACCAAGCATAGCCTTCTTCTTCATCGATGTAAATGGTGTCTTCTTCCTCAAGTTCATTTTCTCCTCCACGGATGATCATAAAAACATATATAAAATATAAGTGTGGATACCCATATCCGTACCCTCCCAAACAAAACCCTGTGATGTATCACGGACTTTTATTACGCATGCTTTAACGTTGACTTAAACGGTTCTAACTAATGTCGAATTCATTTTGAGTCGTTTTAAATGTTAAATGATTTAGGTCGCTTTACATCGCTTTAAATAAACGTTCATTTTGTCCATTTGGAGTCTAGCTAGGTCCTTGTCCTGCTTCATTTGGCATGAGCTTCGCATTTGCACTACAATTAGCCCTTTTACATTAACGAGGTCTAATTCAGCATTCCTAAATCCCTAAATTTAGGCCCGGTGGCTAGATCTTCCCTTTAGCCTCCTCTTACACAAAATACAACCTCACGTCTTACCTTATTTCACAAAATCTATGCAAATACACCTTTTTCATTTTACCGGGTCTCGGGCCCGAAACCGAGCCCAAACCCAGCCTTTGGCCCGCACTCCAAAGCCCTGAACATCAAAATATCTCAGAAATATCCTAGGCCTTTTCCTTGACGCGCAAGTAAGGATTATACTAAATCTTTTCGAGATATAATCAAACCGGAACTAGGAAACTACGCAAAAAACCACACCTTCAAACCGCATAGTCTTATGCGGTTTGGGGTGGCAACCGCATAAGCCTATGCAGTTTGCCTGGGCAACCGCATAAGGCTATGCGGTTTCCTGGCTTGTTTTTATCCCCGGGTTTCCTAATTTCTCCGAGGTTTTTAGTATATATACACCCCTATACCTTGACCTCGAAGACACAATTCACAACCATCTTTCACAACAAACACACTACAAAACTCTCTCAAAGCCTCAAGCACTCAAATCCTTGAGTTCAACACACCATACCGTGTTGAATTCATCCTCCTTTTAAGTTTAAGAAGCGAAGCTCTGCCCAGATCTGAAGCGTCAAGACAAGGTAGGTACCGATCCACTTGGATCAAAGCTTTTTCTTATTTTCTATGGACTAACAAAGGGGACTACACTCTAGCGCCCCCGGCTTTGGCACCCAGCGCGCTTGCACTCCAAGTGTTCTATTTACTTCGGGTACACTCCATATCCGATGACACGCCAAAGTCGCATAAGCAACCGACCCTTTTAAAATAAACCAATGGACAATTGAACTTTATTTTATTTGCATGCATCTTGCACCTTCTTATTTTGCATTAAAATCAACTTAAACAATGAATTCGACCTTTAACTGAACCGTTTTCGTTAACAAGTTAAACATGCTAAACTGAGGGTTTTAATCGATCTTTTTGCATCTGCATCTGCATTCTTTTACAAACTTATCGCACTTGTACGTAGCGATAACATTAGCTCAATTATCATCTTACTTGGATTGTTCTAGGTCAGTAGAGGCTATTTTACATAGGCTTTTCTAAAAGGTTTTCATAAATCATTAATTGAACTACTCTTTTTCTAAAGTACCCTCACCCCGAATCCAATCTGGTTTCACAAGCCTTAGATCTAGGGGTGTCGGCGTGCTCCAAAATCTAGGACATGTTTTTAGCTTAGAACATGGTAAAGAGTTCCTAATTTCGCGATAATTAGGTGGCGACTCCAAACAGTTCTAAAAGGTTTTTCTAACTTAATCTTTTAACTTAATCCGCCTCTAAGCAAGACGCGAGTCAGTCCCATTCGATTCCCGGGTTCCACAGTTTGGCGACTCCGCTGGGGAGATTTTATTTTTAAAACTTAAAACTAGCTTTTTCTTTTTAAAAATAAAGAGGTGAAACTTGAAAGCCTTAAACAATCCAAGTATACATATTTGAGCTATGCACATTCGTCTAGAGTCCATTCCTTTTGGAATCTAGGCACCCTTTGCACCCTCGAGAGGTGGTTCCCACATGCAGGCTTGTCCACTAGATAAAGCACATGCCGGACTAGCTTTCCTCTCGCCCCTCCACGGCTTGCCGTAAACGACTATCTCGACCGCCCCAGTGCCCCCTTCAGAAAACCTATCGCCCCGGCGTAAGGAAATGAAGGGGTTAAGTATCTGCCAAAGCGTACTCGAGGTAATTGGAGGTGTACCCGACTGACTCATTTTTCACCCCTTTTTGAGTCATATGTACAAGTTCGAGGCTATGCACTCCATGGTCCTTTTCAAAATGAGCATTTGCATTCATATCTTCGAAAACTCGTTTAAACGTTTCAAAGATAAATGAACCTAACATCTAACAAAGCTAACACTTTTCAAACAAAACTATCGCGAATTTTTGAAATAAGCTTTTTCAAAATCTCCTTTTTCATTAATAAGCAAAAACCCGAGCAAGGAATAGAACCCGAGCTCACGGATTTATTCCCCTAGGTCATACGGCCTAGACTCCGCTTTTAACATCCTCGACTCGACTTGTTAACCGCTTTCGAGTCGAATCCATTCTCTTTTACACATCCGAACTCGAGCTCACCTCGGCAAATCACCAATACTAGTTCGACGGGTGCAAAACAAAATTTTTAACATCGAGACGAGATGTGCGCACACATCCTCGTCTCAAAAGCTTTCCTTTAGCCAAAACTTTTCGAAAATCTCCTTTTTCAAGCTTAAAAGGTATTTCAAAACAATGAAATGAGGTAAAATGAACGCCTAAAATGAACGTTGAACCTAGTAGGTCTAACTAGATACACGCCACACAACCTAATCCATTCTCAACATCCACGACTCAACTAGCTAACCGCTCTCAAGTCAAACCCCTTTCACCCACCTAGGCTCGAGCCCTTAACGATGAACCGTTAAATGGGCCCGACAAAGCTAACACCTTTCAACTTCGAGACGAGACGTGCGCACGCGTCCTCGCTTCAAAAGCTTCCTTTAGCTAAAACCTTTTCAAAAACCTCCTTTTTCAAAACAAAAAAGGTCTTTCTAAACAAATGAATTAGCTAAAATGAATGCTTAGAGTGATCGTGAGTCTAGTGGGTCGAGTCGTGTCACTAATATATTAAGTGAAATACAGGCCTCATACTCGCTGTACTAAGAATCACATAGTCATCCCCTACAAGAAACGAACCTACACCGGCAAAATGGCTAGCAATGATGATGTTAACGCACTCCGTGAACAAATCACCAAGCTGACTGACGACCTCGAACGCCTGCTAAATCACCATAAGACCGAGATAAGGCGTTTGGAGCAACGTATCAAGGACAAGACCGACAAGCACGTCTCCATCCACACTCTCGAGGCCCTTAACCAACAGGACAATGAAGGCTTCACCGAGTATCTCTCTCGATGGAAAAAGCTAAGCGCACGAATTCCAAATCGCCCGCATGAGAACGAACTTGTGCCTAAGTTCATAAACAACCTGCGACCCGTGTATCAATTATACATGCGGTACAGCAACATCCAAGATTTCGAACAACTCATCAGGGTCGGCGCTCAGATTGAAGACGATCTTAAGACCGGCACGATGGCCAGATATACCGGCCATACCTACCAAGATAACTCACCAAAATCTCCTCGCGCGACCAAGAGTGAGGAAAACTACACTGTGGACAGCCTTGACGCATCTGCAACCAAAAGCTACAGGAGCTTCATGCCTTACACTAGGGCATTCCATAGGTTGGTTGAAAACAACTACCTACAACCAATCGGGCCTACCAACGAGCCACCCGAAGACAGAAAGCCAAAACTTTGGAACCCAAATGCTTACTGTGAATACCACAGAGGCAAAAGCCACGACACTGAAGACTACTTCAAACTGAAGTACGCCATCCAAGATCTCATCGACCAAGGAAAGCTCGACAAACCGTCTCAACCGTCCAAGCCGCCCAACGACGACAACCCTTTCGCCGACCACACAATCTTCGTGGGATCACCTCCCACTATGGACTGCTCCAACAATAGCAAACCAAGCGACAATCAAATCATTGCCGCTTCATTCAACGATAAAGGGGACGAATGGCCTATGCCCAATCAAGCCACGATCCAAGGTGACCAAAAAGATTAACTCTTTTACCATGCAACCCAAACCATCCAACAAAGATCACCCTCCATACAACCACACCATCTTCACAGGATCACTTCCTCCCATAGATCACTCAGACTTGATCACGCCCGCAATCAACCCAACGCCTAACGCAGACATTGGGAATGAACTGACGTACGAGGATGCGCCTATAAAATGCAAATCATCACGACTTAAAAGGAAGATGGCGAGAGCGGAGGCGTCGGCGAACGCAAAGAAGAAGAAATCCTCTTAGGATCTAATCCTATAGGTGTCGGGTCATCTGTCGACCCATCTTCTAGTTTTAGCTTAGACTCTTTATTTTCGAAGGCTAGCTTCGGCTCTTCTCCTGATTTGTCAAACAATTCTTTTTTAATGAATAATACGAATAAGTTTGCTTACCTCTAGTCTCAAGCTAAAAAAAAAAAACAAATAAACAATGAACAACAAACAAAAATTAAACAAATCAATCAAACAACACAACATAAAAATCCGTGCAATAAAAATGAACTAACGAACGAACAATCGTTAATTAAATACATTGCAAACATCGTGAGCAACCCAACACAAAACTCACTTTCTCTAAGCCTTTGAAAACATAAATGGATTAAATAGCCCACGGTTATCCTAACCCATTTATCGCATGCTTTTTCACAAAGCATAACCCAAGAATTAGGACACATTCTTGGTGAGTCTTTCAAAGCGAACTCACGGCCCTTGGCCTTTTCGAACCTTTCTAAACAAAATCTTTTCAAACGACTCATTGTCGAACCAGCCCAGTAAGTAGCATCCCTCGCTATATACCCAAGGATGGCCAAGCCCAATCTTGTGGATTCTAACATCGGATCGAATGGCTCAAACCACCTCGATCCATTTCTCCTTTGACAAAATCCATGTGGACGAGTAAGCTCGTCCTCATCACATTTTCGCACCTGCGACTCAAATAGCTTAAACGCCATTTCGAGCATCCGCCAATAGGATCCTAGCAACACACCGTTAACATAAACTTCTAGCTTTCTATCACCAAATATCGTCGAGCATGAAACGTTTTAAAACATTTCTAGCTCAAAATCGGCTGCATGACTCACGGTCATCACAACCTTTTTTATCACAAAACTCTTTTCAAACCCGAGAATGTGCAAACTCAATCCCGAGGACTTTTGATGTCGGACCAAGTGGCTCTAGCCGTTTCGGTCTAACTCTTCCTTAAGTAAATGCATGAAAACGGGCACTACCGTCTCCATCGCATTTTCAAAGCACCCTCGATTCAAGTAACTCATCACTACCTTGAATCATCTCTTGCACAGAGTCGAAATGTGACAACACATTTCAACTCGAAACGCCCTTTCACTTTCACCAAAACAAAATCGTTTCAAAGACAAAACAGAGTATGCGTTAATCGAGTCTCGACACCAAGGGCATAAACGTGTACCCACGGCACGTACATCACGAATCAACTGACAAGGCGTCCACTCAAGCACCATCGACGATCTGGCGGATCTCCTCGAGCACTTCGAGTCTTTTAAATACGGGTCGAGTTTTTAAGCATCGAGTCAATCTCCGTCAGTCTAGGATAATCGAGTCTTCGACGTACGACATTTTAACAAATCGATAAGGGAATAAGTTTGCCTATAACCCAGTTTCCTTTTACCCTTTTTACTCACATTTCTTATACAAAACCATTTTGCACCGACATACATTGCATCCTAGGAGTAGCTATCCGAAGGAGGTCTAGGCCGGGTACGAAGGTCCAAGTCAATATCAAGTACAAGACAAAAACAAGAAGGTTGTCGACGACTAAACACCTACGGTTCGATAGTCTGCTTGTGGTCTACTACTCCGCTGCGTTTGGAGGAGGATCCATTAATTTGGAGCTCCACAGTGGTCATGAATTTGATCGCGACCAAAAGTATGAGTATTCCTGGATCGCCCTCCGTGTACTCGATCGCGTGCCTAATAAGCAAACAAACTTGTCAAAGGAGTCCGGCGTGATAGACACATGATCACATGCAACCTTCCCACCATAGGGTCTAGCAAAGTCGAAGCTCGAGCCCAAGCCACAAAGGGCCCGACGAATTCTCAAACATAAAAAGGGAATACAATCAAAGGTGAAAACAACGGCAAAAAGGGCAAAATCAAAAGGAAACAAATCTCAAAGTTTCCAATAAAAAAAGAAACAAGTCTCAAGGTCTTTAAGAAAGGACAAAAACAACAAAAAGAAAGCCCGAAAGTCAAGTGGCTAAGTGAACAAAGGTCTACTACAAAAATGGACCCAGTCTAAAACCTGTTCAAGGAACCCGTGCCAAAAGGACATATGGCACGGTGGACATTGCTCTGAGCCGAATTTGACACCAAGGAGCCCGTTATCGACACTACATCATTTCCCGACGACAGAATTTACAACATCAATGAAGAAGCGACATACTTCGATGGTTCATCCAATTATCGAGGTTGGAGAATAGGAATACTCCTCTTTTCCCAAACGGCGAACACGAACACCTCCCTCCATCAAATTGGACTTTGATGCGACAAACAAGCGGCCAAGATCAACTAAGGAGAACCTATCTTAGGATGCAATGTATCATGGTCAAACACTCAAACACATAAACACCCCTTTCGGACCAGCGGGTCCTTAAACACGCACCTTTCCACATAAACACCTCCTTACCAAAACAAACACATCCTTTTGGAACTACGCTAGGTTTGATTCCGTACCCACGGATACGTAGGCCGCTCACTTGAGCTCAACCAACCCTTTTACACAAAACATCCCTATGTCTAAAACTTCCAAACTCAAGGACATCCTCACAAAAATTCACAAAAATTCACAAAAATCCAAGGCAAACTGTTTCTTTATCGAGGCGTTAAAACGACTACGTCGAGACAAAGTTGTGCTAGACCTAGGAGTAGTACTCTGCTTTTTCGTCTAACCTTGTTCATCTTGCAGGAATAACAAAGATGCCATCAAGCAACCATGAGTCACCAAGCCGGGGGCTTTACCGATGCACGTGTCACAGTCACTTACATCCCTATCAATGTCGAGTCTCGAGTCACGCATACGATTCGTCTTTGTTTTTCAAACTTTTCGGCATTTTAAGCATCCCATAAACATTGACTCGGATATCGAGTCAACCTTCTTCCAATCAAACAATTTAGCGACATTCAAACCGCTCCTTTCAAAACTTTTCAGTTCTGGAAACGCTCCCACGAGCCGATACACTAATTTCAAACACGCTTTTTCAAACACGCTTTTTCAAACATGCGTCCTCAAAATAGCTAACCACCTTTCAAAAGTAACCCAACACTCAAAACTTCACTTTTCTAAACACATGCTTTCGCAGAAGCAAAATGTGCCTTTCGAAAATGCATCTCAAGTCCTTGAAACGCATCTCGAATCTTCGAAGTCCAAGCTTCTCCCAAAAATTTAACTCACCACTCGAGTTAACATACTTTGAGAAAAAGCATTCTTCGAATTTAACTCACTCGAGTTAACACATTTTGAGCGAAAGCTCTATCGAACTACGCCGGTTTGATTCCACATTCGTGGATACGTAGGCAGCTTACGCAAAGCACAACCGAATCTAGCACTACATCCCACTCCGTGTTGCCATGAGATTCCACCGAGTTCTCCTCCTCGACAACTGGGGGCTTTTCAACCTTTGCACTCAAATGACCCTCCACGGTCTTCACAACTCTAGCTTAAGCTCACAACGTCAAAAACCCTTTTTCATCTTACATGAAGCCTTACAACAGACATTTCAAGCGTTCATTTTTAAAGCTCATTTCGACAACTAAAATGAATCTTTCATTAAATGATTTTTTAACAAAAACATTTTAATCCAAAACATCCCAATCGGGAATCATTTCACTTTCAAACCCAAGCCTACTAACAATATAGGTTTAAGACGACAAAAGCAACTACAAGCCCAAGCCAAGCTACAACGAACAGTCATGTAATGAAGGGTTCACACAATCCTTATTACACAAGATCGCCAGGACAACTAAGGGTGAAGACGACGGTACTCGCCGAACCCGAGCCATCTCAGCACGATACAGCTGGGCCGCCTGCTCCGCCCACGATACATTTTTCTCCATTTTGCCTTAATTTCAATCAAATTAAGCCGAACTACGGAGGAAATTTCAAAACCAAACACCATACTTTTCACTTTGACTCAGTTTTCATCCAAAACTTAGTCAAACTCGAGGGAGTAATCCAAAAACACCTCCTCCCAATGCACATCCTGGACCCCACTTTGCCTTAATTTCACTCAAATTAAGACAAACTCGAGGGGATAATCCGAAAACACCTTTTCTAATGCAACCCATAGCCTTTTGCATAGTTTGACTATCGTTATATACCATAACTCAGTCAAACAGGGGGCTCACATACACCTACACCATGACCAAGACAACTGGGGGCTCACATACACCTACACCATGACCAAGACAACTGGGGGCTCACGCTTCCTATCAAGAATCAAACCTTTACAACGAAAAATGGGATAATTTTTCGCTTTCCGCATTTTCGGAGACACCCTTGCCATAAACACCCACATCAACATCTACGGTTGAGCGACACCTCCAGAACCGCTACAAACACGAGCATGCACGCTAAAAGCATAACACTTTCATGTGTACATCAAACAAAAACCACCCGAACGTAGGTCCAAACACCAAGCACCCTAACATGTCCAAGAATCATCCCAGGCACCATGCATCCAAAGTCCAAGAGAGATGAGTATCACATGAATCCAAACGAATCACCAGATACCACGTCTCATGGTCAAAGCAGGCGAAAATGAAGATTTCAGAAGACAATCGCAGGATTCGAATTGTTCCGGATTTGAAGCCGCGACATGTGTAAATGAGTACGCGCTTGAAGTCGCCGATTGATAAGAGATTCCCCGGAAGAATCACTAGTCAACAAGGCAATTTCTGAGGCGTGCTTTGTTCCACGTTGTCTCTCCATATTAGGCTCGTCAAGCCTAAGTATTTTTCTTCATGCACACAAGCTTTCTTGGTTAAGGCGTCACCTAAAGTCCGCCACATGCGCTAGCACATCCCGCTATGCCTTGGTTAAGGCGTCACCTACAGTCCGCCATACGCGTGTATTAAGCATTTAATACACGGTACAGAAGCAGAAACACGAACGCTCTTCACGAGTCCATACACCCTCTTACACGTCCCTATGGAGTATCGCTTCCTCCCCATGAAGACCACACATCTACACAGACATTTCCCACGAGTTCCAAGACATATCCTTCGACTTCCCTAGCAGATACACCTCTACATCCTGAACGAGTCATCCTTCAACTTCGGAGCATAAACACCAAGCATCTACATCAGCACGTCCAGCGAGTCTAAAGCATCTACATTAACTACAAGGCGCCAACACATTTGCAATTACACGAAGCAGTATACATGAGCACGTACACCCTCCTCGGACCATAATTCCCGGCGAACATACACCTGCACCCCTTACAAGACGAAACACCATCACTCTTCCAAAGACCAAACAACTACAACTACACCTACGCTCCTCGGCGAGACCATACCTATACACCCTTCCCGGCAGACTAGTACTTCTCCAGCAGATACCACACTAAGCACCTGCGCTCCTCGGCGAGATCCAGTACGACATCAACAACGGCATCAGCATCGGCATCAGCATCAACAACGGCATCAGCATCAACAAACGTCATCAGCATCAACAACGACATCAACATCAACACGGCAAAGAAAGCATGGAAAGACACTCAAGAGGGCAAGAGTTCTTATAGCATGCATGGACCGCCACGCCCTTAAACATGTACGCCTCCCCGCTTAGCCCTGGTTCAAGTCCTCGCCACCCATGGACACATGCTTCGCTCCGCTGATCAGATCGAGAGACCGTAATGGTCCTGGATATGGTCGTGGAGTTTGACTAGCGCTCTAGTCCGAGCTCGACCAAACCGGGGCTCTGTGGATACCCATATCCGCATTCTCCCAAACAAAACCCTGCGATGTATCACGGACTTTTATTACGCATGCTTTAACGTTGACTTAAACGGTTCTAACTAATGTCGAATTCATTTTGAGTCGTTTTAAATGTTAAATGATTTAGGTCGCTTTACATCGCTTTAAATAAACGTTCATTTTGTCCATTTGGAGTCTAGCTAGGTCCTTGTCCCGCTTCATTTGGCATGAAGCCAGATTTGCACTACAATTAGCTCCTTTACATTAACGAGGTCTAATTCAAAGATTCCTAAATCCCTAAATTTAGGCCCTGGCTAGATCTTCCCTTTAGCCTCCTCTTACACAAAAATACAACCTCACGCCTTACCTTATTTCACAAAATCTATGCAAATACACCTTTTTCATTTTATCGGTCTCTGCCCAAACCGAGCCCAAACCCAGCCTTTGGCCCGCACTCCAATGCCCTGGACATCAAAATATCTCAGAAAAATCCTAGGCCTTTTCCTTGACGCAAGTAAGGATTATACTAAATCTTTTCGAGATATAATCAAACCTAACTAGGAAACTACGCAAAGACCACACCTTCAAACCGCATAGTCTTATGCGGTTAGTGGCAAATCAGATAAGCCTATGCACGCTTTGCTGGGCAACCGCATAAGGCTATGCGGTTTCCTGGCTTGTTTTTATCCCCGGGTTTCCTAATTTCTCCGAGGTTTTTAGTATATATACACCCCTATACCTTGACCTCGAAGACACAATTCACAACCATCTTTCACAACAAACACACTACAAAACTCTCTCAAAGCCTCAAGCACTCAAATCCTTGAGTTCAACACACCATACCGTGTTGAATTCATCCTCCTTTTAAGTTCAAGAAGCGAAGCTCGCCTGCATCTGAAGCGTCAAGACAAGGTAGGTACCGATCCACTTGGATCAAAGCTTTTTCTTATTTTCTATGGACTAACAAAGGGGACTACACTCTAGCGCCCCCCGGCTTTGGCACCCAGCGCGCTTGCACTCCAAGTGTTCTATTTACTTCGGGTACACTCCATATCCGATGACACGCCAAAGTCGCATAAGCAACCGACCCTTTTAAAATAAACCAATGGACAATTGAACTTTATTTTATTTGCATGCATCTTGCACCTTCTTATTTTGCATTAAAATCAACTTAAACAATGAATTCGACCTTTAATCGAACTGCTGTTAACAAGTTAAACATGCTAAACTGAGGGTTTTAATCGATCTTTTTGCATCTGCATCTGCATTCTTTTACAAACTTATCGCACTTGTACGTAGCGATAACATTAGCTCAATTATCATCTTACTTGGATTGTTCTAGGTCAGTAGAGGCTATTTTACATAGGCTTTTCTAAAAGGTTTTCATAAATCATTAATTGAACTACTCTTTTTTTAAAGTACCATCACCCCGAATCCAATCTGGTTTCACAAGCCTTAGATCTAGGGGTGTCGGCGTGCTCCAAAATCTAGGACATGTTTTTAGCTTAGAACATGGTAGCAGGTTCCTAATTTCCGCGATAATTAGGTGGCGACTCCAAACAGTTCTAAAAGGTTTTTCTAACTTAATCTTTTTAACTTAATCCGCCCTTAAGCAAGACGCCGGGTTGGGTCCCATTCGATTCCCGGGTTCCACAATAAGAAACAAACCCTAATATAAAGAATAGCAACTAGACTATCAAAATTATACTAAGAACGAAGTAAAAACGAAGGATTACCGAAGGAAAGATGAGAGGAATAGAATTTAGGGTTGAAAATAGTAAATCTTTGATGACTTTCAATGGAGATTTAATGGAGGAATTATGAGAGAATCATGAGAGAGAAGGGAGGGTTTTATGTTTAGGGTGATGAATTAGGAGTATTATGATGTAATTAAGGCTTAGGAGGGGTTAAAAAGCATGAGGGTTGAGTAAGAATCAAACAAGGATTAAAAACAAACAAAACCAGTGGAGCAGTGGAGCGACTTTCTCCAACTCCACAGCGGCCCACTCTGTGCTCTGCCCCAGTCGCGCCCTTATCGCCTGTTGCTCACCACTTCTGCTCTGATTTTCTCGGATGCCTCTTTCTCTTTCCCGCGAACACCTCTGCTCGCCCCTTGCTCGCCAAAAACCCCCTGACCAGCTCCAACACCTTCTAACCATTTCCAAACTCCTCCAAACACTCACACACTCGACAGGCACCTCGATTTACGCGTCCTCGACATCGCGACAAGGCACGTAAGCTAAGAAAACGACTTCCTCGAGCTAAAAATGAGAAAATCGCATGAAATGAAATATAAATATTAATGAGATGAATTATAAAATATATGAAATTGAGTCGGAGATAGAGATATTAAGTTAAACCAGACCAATTAAAAGACACAGAGAAGTGATTGTAGACACCTCAAAATGTCTACGGACCCTTTGTATATCCGATAATGAGGCCTTTGAATGAACATAATATGATACTAGCTTAGCTTTGACAAAGTGTCTTTGTGCTCGTACTATTTCGGTCGTTAAGCTTCACTCAAGCCACAATAATTCACTCATTTTGGAACCTTAGTCACGTTTGATTAAATTCAAAGTTACATCATTGGTTAAGGCTTTGAAATAACTTTCTAACGACATGTCATGAGCTCAAATCTGATTAGTAATTAAGGAGCTATGAGTTGTTTTCTAAAGTCGGCCCAAAACTGATACCTTCTCACTCTTTTGAGCATATCTAAAAATCTACTCATTATTTTTGAGTGAAACCAATTGTATTGGAATGTAAACTCAAATACCTTTCCAACGGTATATTATACGCCCAAAACAAAACTCTAGATCAAAATATATAGCCATTTCAAGTTGAACGTAATAATCAGAAAGTGGCTGGCCTGTCGGCCAAGCCACCAGAACCGACTGAACACCGCGGCCAAGAGGATAAGACCGAGAGATTGGTCGGCCACCCTTTTCTGACCAAAAAGTTCCTTGGTCAGCCTTATCTGGCCGACAATACCCTCGGTCTCTGACAGGGCTAAAGTCGCGTCACCTAAGTCAAAATAAACCTAAAGTCAACTAACTGGGTAGCTAGTGGGTGGCAGTAGGGTCGACTCCACAGAGAGACAGGCAGTCAAGAGGATGCTCAGCTAATCTAGGTCAGTCTCAAGGGTGATAAAAACGGTGTTTTAGAAGATTAAACTAAGAACGATAAATAAGATGATATAAAAGTATATAAAAGGGATATTAGGGCATCGGGATCAATGTGACGCTAATTCAGGAACTCAACTCAAAAGGAAATAACAATCAATTGAAGCTATGCAAGTGACTAGGTTTAAGAATACGCTCTCTCGAGTCAATATTAACCTTAAGCAAATTTAGCGGGCTCTCGCAACTTACTAAACTTAACTTATCAAATACGCGTGAGTCTAGTTTCAATTCGGCTTTCGATCTTAAACTGAAACAACCTAAGTTCAATTCAATAAAGGCGTCCCTAAATTCAATTGATAATAAAACGCGTAGGAAGAAGTCAACTTGCACAAGTTCAATCAAAATAAGCAATTAAAACATGTTCCTGAACCAATCTCACAAATCACCCTAAACCCTAATTAGAAATTAGCTAGACATAATTGAAATCAAAGCAAAACAATAATAAGAAGGAGACATGATGAATGAAACAATAGCAATTGAATAAAACCTGAAGTTTACGGAGTACCGGCGGTTACAATGAAATCAATCTTGCACTAAACTAATTAAGTTTGAGAGTTTGTAAAAGAGGAAAAATAAACTTAAGCAGTAAACTAAACCTAGGAGAAAACATAAAAATAAAGCATAAGAACTTAGCTCATCCCTAATTCCCGTACTAGGGTCTTTATATAACAACTCAACATGAATTAAAATAAAACCGACGAATAATACGCCAGAGTAGCCGTCACGGCCCTGACTCCAACCTACGGGCCGCCTTGACCGCCCAGCTCTTCTTCACTTGTTTTTAGCCCAATACACTTTTGGGCCTTAATTAACCTCGAGGCCTTTAGTTTTTTATCCTTTCTTTTCGTATTCTCGAGCTCTCGTACGCGCTCGAGCTTGGTCTTGTCGTCTCGATGCTAAAATGCTCCACTCAACTCAGGTTTCGGCGCAGGACCGCCAAAACCTGCAAAATATAAACGAGGAACAACAGTACCGCAATATATAGCAAATAGCTCCTAAACTAACGAGTAAATGCAAGCTAAATGCGACTAAACCGGGGGCATAAAATCTATATAAATAGCATGTATCAATCTCCCTTATCTGACCGACAGATTCCTCGGTCTTTTCTTTGTGCCCGACACACCCTGTCGGCTCCCTCTTTGTGGCCGACAGATTGGGCCCGAGACCCCCTATTTCACTATAAATACAGCTCTATTTCAGCTCTGTTTCATACACACTATACACATAGAAATTCATACAGAAGCACAAATAAACTCTCATAACTTCACAAAAATATTTTCGAGCACAATAATACTACGTCGTTTGTCAACCTAATATCGTACGCAGGTACGGCCTGAGGGTTTCAAATCCGCACCTTCATTACTTATATTTAATTTTACTTGGTTTTATTGTTGATTTGTTTTGCTCATATAATTGACATTAAACTTTAAAATTGAGTCCGTTAATCATGAATTATACGTAGAAACCCGCTTTAAAATTCATATATTCATGTAAAACGTTAGGATTTGTTTATTACTCCGCGGTTACATTGTTTTAATTTATTTTTCTATAATTATACACTTTTTTACACTTTCGTCAAATATATATTGTTATAATTTAGTAGTAGGCCGTCAGTTCAACTAGCGGTCCGGGTGCCTAACACCTTCCCTGACCGTACCTTTACCCCTGAATCCACATTCTTTGTTTTAGGCCGGAGTTACGGATCAGTCCCCACAATCGGAGTGGGGCATTTCCGTTTCCTTTTTCCAAAATCATTTTTGTATGTTTTTCTAATAAAACGGACTGGCGACTCCTACTACCCCTACCTAAATAAAAATACTTTTCAAATTAAAATCGGAGTTTTGAAGTTTCGGGCCGGGATCACACAGTGACAAACCTCAAAAAATCAGAGATGTGAAATCGGTAGGAGGCGACGAAACCCAACTCAAACACATAACAGAAAACACAGGTCAGAGGGTAGGGGTGCACTTAATAGCTGGAAATATGACAAACCCATGGTCTAAGTGGATGAACCACCAAAGATCAGCCACGAACGAGCCAATCTCCAACGGAATCGGAGGTGGTGCTAGGGTGGAAGGTGGGACGGGGTTGGTAGCAGTAGCAAATAGAAAACTTATAGGGGAGGAAAGGTAGAGAGAGGGGCAGTGTGAACGCATAGTAACGTAGTAGTGTAGACTGTAGAACATAGAATGTAGAATGTAGAGTAGTTTAGGAGTAGTTAGTGGTCAGTTTCCCTTTGTTCTTTCTTTTTCTTCCATGTTCAAGATTATGGTTTCTTGCAATTAAAATTAAGTTTCTCTATTTTTTTCCTTTTTATTTACACAAATTCTTGTGTGAGTCAAGCCTCACAATAAATTATTGTAAGTCAGCCTCATTTGTACTCGATTATATAGTTTTTGTACCATTTTAGTGATAATTATTATTAATTGTAACTAAATTTTTTAGTACCTGTTTTGGTAAAAACTCTACAAGGGTGAAAAAGAGCTAAGATGGGCCAACTAGTACTGTTTGTGAAACAGAACAGAACATAGTCTACTCCGAACAGAACTGACGACTACAAGATTGACGAAACAGAGCAGAACATAGCCTTCTCCGAGCAGAATTGATGACAACGAGATTGATGACGCAGAAACCCCGAAAAGAAGATGGGGAAAATCATGGCTACCAAGCCAGGACTTCTTTTATTAATCTTATGATGATTACAAGGCTTTTGATTACAATTGAATGATTTTCGTAGGAAGAGCTAGCGAATAATGCTAATACATCGATTACGTGTACTTCTATGTGAAAGTATAAGAAAAGCCTATGAGAAAACTTATCAAAAAGCATATCAAAGACCTCTCGAAAAATGACTAAGTGAGCCTCTATATATAGGTAGAATGCTCACAATACAACTCCTAAAATCTAGGGCCACTATCTCATGAACTTAGGTAGTTGGATAACTACCCACTATGCATGACTTGTAACTTCCCATTATGACTTCTATTCTGATCCGCAGAACTGCATGCCAATAACTACCCATGATCTTAGGTAGTTAAATAACTTCCATTGACTCCACTTCTGCTCAGCTATGATATCTTCCATTATCCCATGATCTTTGTAACCGCTATAGTTGACTTCTGCTGACCACAACTGCCATGCCTCTTCTGACCTATTCTGGGCGATAACTGCCATACCTCTTCTGACCTGTTCTGGGCTATAACTGTCATACCTCTTCTGACCTGTTCTGGGCTATAACTGTCATACCTCTTCTGACCTGTTCTGGGCTATAACTGCCATTGTTCTTCTGTCCTGCTCTGTACCATATTCGCAACGTCTATCCAGAACTGCCAATTCTGGGTAGTGTAAAATCTGGTCATAACAAATGCCCCTTGTTTTCTCAAGTGCAGCGTTCAGCAATCTTGAGGAAACAATCCTGTACAAACACTTCTATACAGAACAGACTAGAGTAGAAACAACGGCTAGCTTTACAGGTCTAATCAGAACATCACTATAGTTCCAGAATTAAAACCAACGTTCAGAAAATTGAAATTCAAACAGAAGATAACTGATTCAAAACCTGATTGATTGCTTCACGGTAGCGATGACTAGTAAATCGTAAGTTGAACTTGAACATACAACGAATAGATTATCGAGAGGCTTACCGAGGGCTTTATACCTTGCTTTGAAACATTAGAGTTTGAACCTTGATATGACTTGTTGGACAAGAGATATTCCCTTAGTATACACGAGCTTTGGACTTTCCTTAACCTTAAAAAAGGAAGGCTAGCCACATGTTGTGCAATCTTCTCGAGGATGGTAAAATACTTTGTGCCTTGTCTCTCAAAGGGCTTTACGTGTGTATGCCTGATTTTTCAAAGGGCTTCTTCGTATGTGTGCCTTATGTCATTCCAAAGGGCTTCGTCATATGTGTGCCTTATGTCTTTCCAAAGGGCTTAACTTCTGTTGCTACTGTGGATCTTTTGCTTAGTCTGCAGAGCAAGACATTTTTCTAGTCTGCTCTGACAGCTTCGGTTGCTAAGTAATTAGCCTTGGTGGTCCAAGGACTTAATCACTATTGTCGCTATTGCTTCTATTGCTTCTATTGTTCTGTGAATGTACTAACCTCGCAGGTGTACACCCCAGACTTATGTACGCATGATCATGGCTAACCTTGAGGGATATTATAGGACTCTCTTAACGGCGGCTAAGCCCTGGTCCGTCAATCCGAGGACGCATCCTCTACAGCAGGACTGGCTGCTCTGCAGGACTGGCTGCACTGTGGTCTGGAGGAAGATCTCCACTGCAGGACTGGCTGCTCAAGGCTGAGGACTAAGCTCAAATCTGGAAGACAAGTTCCGTTCTTACAGAACTAGAGGGGTAACTCCAAAAATGTTGAGGACAAAGCTCAGAACTGGAGGTTAAGCTCCGTACCAGAACTGGAGGATAAACTCCTGAGTAGAATTGAAGGATAAACTCTTGATTAAATGTGGAAGATAGACTCTTGACTAGGACTGGAGGATAGACTCCTTTATTTGTAATATGTGGCATACTAGATTTTTATTGAGTTATTTGTGAGAGATAAAAATATTTACTTTTGTAATTAAACTGCAATCCGCAAAACAAGAAATAAAAATTAGACTATACCATTGGACATTGGCTCTACTTTTACAAGACTGGAGGTCTAGGCTCCAAGACTGACGATATGCTCGAGACCAAGGACTAGGCTCAATACTGGAGGGCAAGCTCCAAAGATGCTGAGGACTAGCTCAAAACTATAGATATGCTCAAGATTGAGAACTATACTCAAGATTAGAAAACCAGCTCCAAGAGTGCTGAAGATCCGCTCAGGACTGAAGGGTAAGACTCCAATATCAAGATTGCATAGAATAAGCTCCAAAAATAGTAGAATAAGATATATGGTAGAACTTGATGCAATTAGGATCGAAATAAGATGCTTCCGTGTTCATATAATTCAAGGGCAGCAAGATAAGGTTGCAAGAGCGCTAGGATGAACCCCAAGGTTGGCCACATAGTGAGAGACTGTAATAAATAGAAAATATTCTTCAAGGTTTGTAGCGCAAGACCGCAAAAATAAGATAATATGCTCCGAGATAATATATGCTCCAAGATAATAAATGCTCCGAGATAATATATGCTCCAAGATAATAAATGCTCCGAGATAATATATGCTCCGAGATTCTTGGTATAATATTATGAAGAAACATTTGATATATAATAAACAAGATTGAGAATACTTTGAGGTTTTGGAAAAGTGCTGTAAAATGTAAAAACTTGGTTAGTACAACCATTGATGTATTCAATGGTTTTTCTCATAATAAAATAATATAAAGTAAAGCGATTATGAAAAATAAATTAATTGAAAATAAATAAATAGAGTTTGAGTTTGGTTGATTTCCAAGCTTTGGAATCAACTCTCCCTCAAGAGTTACCAATTCATGTGCCCCTTGACCGATGATGGAGTCAACGAGGTAAGGACCTCTCCACACTTGAGCAAACTTGTATGAACTACATCTCTTGCATTTTTGAATGTGCTTCTCTAGAATAATTCTCCTTTACCAAGGGCTCTCGCTTTGACATTCTTGTTGAATCTTCTCACCATAACACCTTGATACGAGGTCGACGTAATCTTTACTGCATTTCACACTCGTTCAAAGTTTTCAAGGTTAGTGAACAAAGACTAATTTTAGAATCCAGAATACATAGGACATACCTTGGTGTTTGAATGACCAATTCTGGAAGGATAATTTCTTCACAAGCATAAACAAGTTAGAAAGAAATAAAGAAATATGTCATATAAAAAACTATAAAAAGCTATAAAGCTATAAAGCTATAAAGGTTTATGCAACTAACTTAACGTCCAACTTGTTATTAATAACAACAAGAGATGAATTGCGTACCTTTAGATTTTACTCTCCTTAATAATGAAATTACCTCTTTCACTATTTCAAAAAAGTTCAGCTTCTATTCTGGAGCAAACGACATCTTTTGTCTTGGAGCAGACGACATCTTCTGCTCTAGGGCGAACAAAAACGTCTGTTCTGGGGCGAACGACAATGTCTGTTCTGGAGCGAACGACAACGTCTCTTCTGGAGCGAACGAGAGCGAACGACAACGTCTGTTCTGGAGCGAACGACAACGTCTGTTCTGGAGCGAACGACAACGTCTGTTCTTGAGCGAATGACAACTTCTAGTGTCATCAATGCCCCACTTTGTAGTTTAGAAAACAAGGACAACAATCTTCTCCATACAGCTCTATCTTGACATTCTTTCGTCATCTTTAACACCATGAATTTTCACCTGCCACATACTTCTCAAAAAACATGTGAGCTCGCGTAAAAATTATAACTTTACCCTTTCTTAAAACAACTCGTCAACCTTGAGCAATAAGAATATGAGACTGTTCAGGAGGCTCGATCACGTTGATATAAGGTTGAAAACACTCCTGCAAAAAATAAACTCAAAAAGCAACGGCTACAAAGACACATAAAAAATTATGCAAGACACGTACCCGATCAGGATTAAAATTCGGGACCAGAACTGGACGAAAATTCAAACCTGTTCTGACAATCACTTCTGTGAATGTCATGCCGACCACGTACTAATGAATCTATCACCCTCATACTACTTGTTGGGTTGACTTGCTTTGACCAGCGCTGACTTGCGAATCTTGACTTTGTCAGTACTAGTGACTTGCTAAAACTTCAGAGCTGACAGTCTTGAAAGATGAAAATTCAAGACACAACAGATGCCCCTAGTTTTCTCAAGGGAAACGTTTAGCAAACTCAAAGAAACAATTCTGAAAAGATAATTCAGAACACAACGAGCAGAAGAGAAACAACCAGAAAATATAACGGGTAGGAAGGGTCAAGATTCAAGAGATAAGCATCAAGACTTATATATAGACGTCAGACCCGAATTGATAAAAATTCAAACCTGACTTGGCTGATCATTGTAACAATGGTTTACCTCTGCAAAATTTGAAATTCTTCCAACGGTAGAGTCCTGAAGACTATAGGACTGATTCTTGCTCAAAACCGTTAGCATGCAAATTTGAAAAATACCTCATGCAAAATCAATCATCTTCAAGCGTTAGAAAAACTCCGACTCGTAAAAAATAATTAATCACTAACAAAATTTAAAAAGATAATTGAAAGAAAGCAATAACACATGAGAAAATTGATCAAAAAGATCAAGACAAGACTGAAAATCAGATCTGAAACAAGTTTCACAACTTACAACCTTGGCTACTCTGTCCCCTTGTGGCGATTTCAAGACTGCGTCAATCCTGGTCCTTTGACATTAGCAACTCTATCAGTATAGATGGTCCAAGCTTTTAATATTCTTTCTTGACCAGAACTTCAAGGTCGAAGTTTTCTTCCAGAGCAGGACTGAAACTCGCCACAAAATCTGCCAAGGATTCTGACTTGATGGCAGTCTTGGGCCTGAAACTTATGTTATACATAATAATCTGCACAAAACCATTTAACCATACTCCCGGACAGCCCAGACTTTCTCAAGACTGGCTTGACGGAAAAGTTAGTTACGACAATAATATGATAACTCTTAAAATAAGATCAAACTTTGTAATATACATTAATTAAGTAAAAATGTATATTTCTCGAAGAGTGTACCTTATTCCGGCATCCAAGAGGTTCTTACTTGCACACTATATGGGGTATCGTAGATTATCCTTTTCATCGATCAGAACTGGATAATTAGTATGACTTGCACAGCACTGGATAGTTTGATCTGCAAAGCACTGGATAATATGATCTGCACAGGACTGAATAATAGTTCTGATTTGCACAGAGCCGACTTCGGATCCACTCCTTCCAACAATGTCCCTTGGAATTGTCTTGGTGAAACGCCAAATGAGTGCTTGACAAGATTGAACTTCATGTTATATCTCTCCAAGAATGCAAAAGGATGGTTGCAAGTGTCAAACGTGATCTTTGACACTCTTGGACTTCATCACCAAATCATACGTGTACACCTTCGTTGTGTCCCCAAATAAAAATACTCCAACATTGTGCTAATTACCACCTTGGTAGGTTGCCCCTACATCTCTCAAAGCGTAAGGCGTAACAAATTAAAAATATATTATGCAAAAAATAAAATTCATCTTTTGATGAGTAGGATACACTTCGATTCGATTGGACTTGATGAAACCATCCACAATTGTAAGTTACTTGTATCCTGTAATCTTGGCAAGCACAACATTAGTATTGGGTAGATGAAAAGAATCTATGTGCAAACTTTATCTTAAATAAACATAACCAACACTTGAAACATACCATGTTTTTGTCAGATGATTACTACGATGGTTAACCAATCAAGATACATTACCTCTCTTACCATTTCATGTCTAGAAGATTTTGAACTTCGTCGTTAATTATTTCCTTTCTAGAGGAAATCTCTTGCGTCTCCACTGTACAGACTTGAACTTTGGGCCAACATCAGACTTGTGAGCGACCAGACCAGGACATGACTTATACCAGTCCTGTCAAAGCGAGTCCACGCAGAACAGGATACTTTGGATTGTAAAAAGATTAACTACCAAGGTCATACCTCATTCTGGTCGGTACATCACTTACCAGTAGTTTCTCACCAGAACAGGAGTGGTTGAGGATGTCTTTGTTCTGTCTTGTCTGACATTTAAGGAGACTTGTTTCTTTGATTTCTGAATGTTGGATTTCTGTACTGAATGACAGCTCCAAGGCTGCTCCATAGCACTCTTGTGTATTATGCCACTTTCCGTTGATCACCATTATTCCCTACTTGATTGACATTTTGACGTATTAGTGGTACGTCGAAGGCACAAGCATGATATTATGAATTAAAACATACCAAGCAAGATATACAACGTCATCAAATTAAATCAATAAAATAATTAAGAGAAGAGACTCCCTTTGTAGGTAGAGAAATTTTGCCCAAAGTATGTTGGCCTAGGTCTCTCCGTAGAATCCACAAGCATGTTAAAATTTGTAGTGAGTTTATCATGGTTGATCCTCATTTCTTCCAAGACACCAAGCATAACCATTCAGAACTGCCTTGACGATCTCCGTGACCAAGAGTCACTAGTTTCCAGTTCTGTTTAGTTCTGTTGGGGACCACATCATTTCTTCTTAAGTTATCATTTCTAGTACTGTAACACAAGCCAAACCACAAATATTAGAACCGTCATTAGCATAATAAACTTTATGAGTGTAAGGAGAAAAAGGTGGAGATTGATTTGGCTCTTGTGATTGTGGTTTTTCAGTCTTGTTTGTATTCCTCCGTGCAGGACTGGTTGTGTCCTTCAAGCGTCCAGAACTGAAACATCTATAACAAGACACTCAAGCTTGGCAATCAATCCCGAACAATCCATAACAAGACTGTTAATATCAAAATTATCAATCCAGAATTGAAAACAAAACTATTAATATCGAGACTATCAGTCCAGAACAAGACTGTTAATATCGAGATTATCAGTATAGAACTGAATACAAGACTGCTAATTTCGAGACTATCAGTCCAGAACTGAATACAAGACTGCTAATATCGAGATTATCAATCCAGAATAGAAAACAAGAGAGTATTCAAAAGCTCTTATCTTAGGGCTGGATGAGTGGACATGTGTTCACTCTGGTCTCCTGTATGAAACAGTTCTGTTCTGCTGACGACCACTTCCAGCTTTCTTGTTAGGCCTGTTCTGACACAAACTCCATTGTTCTCTTGGTTGAAGGCATCTTCTTCAAGTATGACGACCCTTGCTTGTAAGTACGAACTGTCCCAGAACTGTCACAGTTCAGAATTGAGATCATTTCTTTGTTCAACTCTGCACTACTCCAGCAAATGACGGAAGCTATTCTGGCTGGTAGTTCTGACGTGGAACCTCCATCCATTCCAAGTGGAGTTATCACACCTACTCCAGGGTTCCAGGAGTAGAAAGTTGAGGAGCAGAACAAACTGGAGGTCCTACCCAGGACATCACTGTCAAACATGCCATCTACAGGCGTGGAGAAAATTGTTCAGAACATGGCGGAAAAGATCAGTCCAGAAATGCTCAGGACTGACATTACAGAAGTGGAGCCTTTGCACATGCAAGTCTCCCTCAAATCTTTGGGAATAAGAACTATGAGCGTCCTCTACTTGTATTGTGCAACGTGGTCTTGAGGATGTTCTGTACTATAGCACAACTTCAATTGATGGAACGTTGAATTTTTTCGGAACATCCTTGAAAACCGCAAAATTGTCGAAGGGGAGGATCCTTCTTTTTCTTAGGAGAAGCTTCTGGTTCCTAGGAGAGTCCTCTTTGAGTTGATCTTCAAAGCCTTTGTCCCCATCATGATAGGAAATAACTTTTCTTTTTATGATGAAAGACAAGGACAATTCTGGCCTGATTCTTGTGTTGTAACCACTAGTATCGCTGGAGTTCTGTTCCGATTCAAGACTGACTCAATTCTCTTTGAGTCTTGTAACTTTTTTTGTAGAATTGAAGCAATCCTTGAGCAAGATTTCTCCAAATATTGTGCTAGTTGTTCAAGGGTCTTGTCAACCATGTGGTCGTGACAAGAATGTGTTTTTTGTGGATTTTTGAGAAGAGAGTTTCACAAACTAATAAACTAGATGCCCCACGGTGGGCGCCAATTTGTTTTGGTAAAAACTCTACAAGGGTGAAAAAGAGCTAAGATGGGCCAACTAGTACTGTTTGTGAAACAGAACAGAACATAGTCTACTCCGAACAGAACTGACGACTACAAGATTGACGAAACAGAGCAGAACATAGCCTTCTCCGAGCAGAATTGATGACAACGAGATTGATGACGCAGAAACCCCGAAAAGAAGATGGGGAAAACTGCGGGCTACCAAGCCAGGACTTCTTTTATTAATCTTATGATGATTACAAGGCTTTTGATTACAATTGAATGATTTTCGTAGGAAGAGCTAGCGAATAATGCTAATACATCGATTACGTGTACTTCTATGTGAAAGTATAAGAAAAGCCTATGAGAAAACTTATCAAAAAGCATATCAAAGACCTCTCGAAAAATGACTAAGTGAGCCTCTATATATAGGTAGAATGCTCACAATACAACTCCTAAAATCTAGGGCCACTATCTCATGAACTTAGGTAGTTGGATAACTACCCACTATGCATGACTTGTAACTTCCCATTATGACTTCTATTCTGATCCGCAGAACTGCATGCCAATAACTACCCATGATCTTAGGTAGTTAAATAACTTCCATTGACTCCACTTCTGCTCAGCTATGATATCTTCCATTATCCCATGATCTTTGTAACCGCTATAGTTGACTTCTGCTGACCACAACTGCCATGCCTCTTCTGACCTATTCTGGGCGATAACTGCCATACCTCTTCTGACCTGTTCTGGGCTATAACTGTCATACCTCTTCTGACCTGTTCTGGGCTATAACTGTCATACCTCTTCTGACCTGTTCTGGGCTATAACTGCCATTGTTCTTCTGTCCTGCTCTGTACCATATTCGCAACGTCTATCCAGAACTGCCAATTCTGGGTAGTGTAAAATCTGGTCATAACAGTACCCCTAAAAGTAACTTTAATAGATTTGTTTCGTGTTTCTGTACTCTTTTAACTACATTTTGTACTCTGCTCTCGCTTTAACTACAATTTATGTTAATCCTGCTAGTTTACTTTATTATTTTTATTAGTAGCTTAATTCCTAAGTGGTTTGATTAGAGTTGTGCTTAATTGATTAGTTTAATTGATTATGATTGACATTATTGGATCTTGGTTGAGATCACGTACGAGAGTCGGGTTTATGTTTAGAGAACTCTAATTGAGAATCGACCTTTCCCATGAGAATTGGTGAAAGGTAAAGTCGGGACATCTTAATGTTGTTTCGTAATGCATTTATCGTGTTATCTGAGTCATGAGAATAGGACTTAGGCCCTGTTCTTTTCAGCTTTATTTCAACTCGTATAAGTTCAGCTCAACTCTTATAAATTCAGCTCAGCTCATATAAATTTAACTATAATAAGTTCAGCTTCTATAAGCTTTAACAAACTTTAATTTTAACTGACTTCAACTCCTATAAGTTCAACTCTAATAAGTTTAGTCCCTATATGTTCAACTCAACCCCTATAAGTTCAAATCGTATAAGCTGAAAAGACCAGGGCATGACCTCGAGAGAGAATATTAAGTATTTGCTTTGATTCTTTGAGTTGAGCTAGAACATTAATTCCACCCGAGTAAGCGATTTAATAAGTCATTAAGGAGTCATTACATCGATTAATTCGTATTGGTTATAATACCTAAGCAATACAATCATGATATTGATTCGCGTAGATAACTCATAGTTCAAGACTAACTAGTGGCTAAGTTTTTACCTCCCTGTGATCGACTCGTTTGATACGCCTACCCGTACGCTAATGGTATAAATTTAGGGAAATGATAAATCCAAGGGTGAAATCTACTCTTCCAAGGGATTTGTGCTTTGCAAGAAATAGGAGAGAGAAACTAAAGGTACTAAAACACCCGTGGCTAAGTAGATTTATGCTTTGGAAAAATCACTACCCTAAATTTAAAGCTCATCACCAGGCCTCATCTTTTCTACAAATTTATAACTAACGGGCCGAGGATTGGGCCTTAATTTAAAAGTCCAGCCCAACCCAGGTCTAGCCCGCCACCCTAGTAATGCACTTGTGGTTTAATGCTCATAAAGACACACAGACACAAAGCAACTAACAAAGCTCACTAAAATCATCGAAGTAATTAAAAGCACTATGTGACTTAATTGTAGTCGTTTCCTGAAACATGTATGGAAAATCATGTACACCTTTATCAGTCACAGACTCATAATCACAGGATGTGATCAAGCAAAATGTCGACTTATATTTACACTTAGCGATATTAGAATCGGCCTGGAGGATTTTTCAAAATCGTCACGAAATCAGACACTCTACTTCAGTTGCGAAATGATTGATTACTGTTTCGGCAAAAAATTTACCAAGTATTGATTCAGTGTGATTGGGGTTAAAGCGACCTAAATGTATGCCAAACAATAAATTGCGAATGGAAACGTAAGGAAATGCAACGAAGATAATAAAACGAGACACGAGAGTTTTTTGGTTACGCGGAAAACCCGATGTGGGAAACGACCGCGGGGGGAGGCTCTTGTCCCACCAACTATCCACTATTCAAGGGGGGACTACAAGATTTAGGTGCGTGGGCACGTTATTAGGTACAAAGTATGTAGAAAGCGTAAAGTGTTTTCTGAGAAATGTAAACGGAATGATTAGTTTGCTGTCGGATAATGGTTGAATGTTGAATGCCTCCTCCTTGAACCCTAGCTTGTCTTTTATAGTTGTAGACCTCCTGATTTTTCTCCCTTCTCCTAGCCGTTATTCTTCCCTATTCATTTGCCTTGATTCGCTCCTTCTATGTAACGCCTCCCCCATTCTCGCACCTGCCTTAATTATCTGTTTTGATTTTGTATAGTTCCGTTGGTGAGGCTCCTGAGGGTCCTGGTCGCCCCGACCTCGCCTGTGGTCCTGCCAGTGGTCCTTCCCATGGTCCCGCCTCGGCCTCGCCAGATCCCGCTCCAGGGTCCTGCCTTGGGCCCTGTGCTGGTCTTCGCTGTGGCTACTGACCAAATTGGCTTGCATGATTTTGGGCCCAACATTTGCCCCCAAAATTTTCGCCCACTACTTGCATGTGTTTTGGGCGGGAATTTTCTCCCTCCAAGTTGCGACGTGACATTAAGAGTCATGTCACATTAAATGCCCACACCTTCCAACTTCCCTTATTCAACTCCCCTTATAAATACTCCCCTCTTCTCACTTTTTACCCCTTTTCTTCACTAATTCCGCCTCCCTTCAACTCCCTCTTCTCTCGCAATTCGCCCCATCCTCCTTGTGTCTTGCTTCCAGGTAACCCTCCCGTCTCCACTTGCTTTTCTTCTCCTCCTCTTTTGTCTTTCCCATGTCTACTCGCTCCCAAACGCGTCCCGTTCCTTTGGTCGCCTTCCCTTCTGCGAACATTCTAGATGACAAGCATTCTTGTGACTCCGAGATCTCGGAGGATGAGCTTCCCGCTTTCAGATCCTTGGCGGGTCTGAATGAGGATGTGGTTCTCCGTGCCCCCGCGCCTGGCGAGTTTGCCGATGCTGTTCGTCCAGGGTGGGTTGCTCTTTATGAGCACCCTTTCTCCTTGGGCATGAAATTCCCCTTCCCTCGCTTGATCCAGGCCTTCCTCCTTTGGTTCTCTCTCGCTCCTGCTCAACTCTCCGCCCAGGCTTGGAGGGTTCTGTACGGTGTGAGCGTGGTAGGTGAGCGCCTTGGCATCAAACTGGGGCTGGAGGATCTGGCGAGCCTGTATACTTGCCGGCACCTTGGTTATGGCCAGGTGACTATGAGGGCGGTTGACGGCCGCAATGCTTTTATCGACTCTAGCAAGGTGAATGACGACGGTTGGTTTCGTCGCTTTGTCTTCTTGAAGATCGACTCTATGAACCCCTGTCCCAAGTATCTTTTGGATGAGTGGGGTGATGCTAAAGGTACCGCCGCTTCTATCGTGGTTTGCGATGTTTTCTTTTCTACTTACTTTCCTTAACCCCTTTGCCGCAAAGACTCAAGAATCCGCAGCGACCGCTCCTCCTAATGACATCCTGACGAGCCTGGTCGGTTCTCGCATCACGTGCCTACCCCGAAGCTATCTACCGCCGTTCGACCGCTTCCTCGCACTGAACCTCGCCATGGCATCCGGTAACTCTTGTTTTCCCTTGTTAATTTCTGAGCTCTTCCCTGTGTGGTTGTTTCGATTTCGCTCGCCCTCGTGGTCTGCCGCCCGACGCGTCTTTGGACTTCGATGCGTGCAAAGAAAAGGAAGCAGCCTTCCTCCAGCTCCAAGGCTCAGCCCATTAAGAAAGAGGCCAAGTGCCCCAAGCCCCCCTCAGCATTTTGCTACAAGACCGCCGGCCCGAGCCAAGGCCCCGCCTGGGTCCTTCAAGGCTCCAATTGAGATTCCTGAGGAGGGTCCTTCAATCAACCTTCCCCCTAGATTTGGATTCGACTCCTCGGTCCCGCTGTGGCCTGCCTTGAACTCGTTTCTCCTTCCTGGTCCCAAGAAGGTCCTGGAAGGCGAGGGTGCCTCCTCGGTTGGCAGGGGCCTTTGCGAATCTGCCTTTGACGTAGCGAACTCTTCCTTTTTCTTTGTTCCTTTCTTTTTTTTTCTTTTTTTTTTTCTTTTAACTCGAATTTGCCTGCAGACCCTTCCACGGCCACAGATTTCCGCCACCGCTTCGAAGTCTCTCCAAGCCGCAGTGCCAACGCGCTTCCACCGCCAGGCAAGCCGAGGTCGATGTGTCCTCTCTCGACCAAGGAAAGGGGACGATGCGTTAGCGCCGCCCAGAAACGAACAAGCCGGGCGGTCAGCCGCCGACCAGAGAAGGATGAAGCCTTGGCCGCGGCTCAGGAGGCGAACAGGTTGAGGGTTGCCGCTGAGCAGGACATCTGGAAGCTGGACGGCAGGATCTCCGAGCTTGAAGCCTCCGAACACAAGTTGAAGAAGACCCTCGCGAAGGTGGCCGCTTCACGCCGCTGGGACGCAAAGATTAAGTGCCTCAGGGCGATTCAGGCTGATGGCGCCTCATCTTTTGATCTGGAGCAAGAGGAGGCTGACTTCCACGCTGCGTTCCCTCAGCCACCCGATCTCAGCGTCCTGGTGGATTTTGTGGACTCTGACGACGAGGAGCCTGCTGCGCCTGCTGAGGAGGAAGGTGGTCATCTTTGAGGAGTGGATGAGGCCGGTTCTTTGTGGAGAACCATTCTTGCAGTCCGCTGGAACAGCTGCTGAGGTCGAGGGTGCAGGTGCCGTTGCTGAAGAGGCTCCTACTTTGGATGTTTCAGCTGTGGTGCCTGAAGAACAAGAGCAAACCCCTGCAATTATGTAATTAACCAGTTCAGCTTAAGTCTTAGTTTAAAACTGCTAATTTGGGGTAGCGTGCCTATCATGGACGCTTGTAATTAAACAATATTTTGCTTGACATATGTGCTCAGGGTCCTTTGACGCAGGGGACCCTGAGTTATGATGATCGAAAACCATGGTGGCCAACCATGTTTTCACTTACGTTTGTTTGTAGCGCGCGCGTTCGTTTGTATGCATGCTTTTAGAGTCGACTTAGTGCCGGCCTGGAGTCTTAATGTCCAAGTGGGGTCATGTTTATCCCCGATGCCGAGCCTTGTAGTGGTGACTTTGGTGGTTCTGGAATCTGAGATGTCCAAGTGGGGTCATGTTTATCCCTTATCGCCACGCGCACGGAGTCCTCTCTAAGGAGGATAAGCGTAGGGGCCAAGCAGGCCTCACTTTTGCCCTAGCATTTCAAAAATAGAAATAGTTTTAGAAGACTCGCAAAGTACTTTTTTGAAGTGACAAAGGAAATTGCTAAATAACTTTTCAAAGAAACTTTCTCATAAACTGTATATGCTTACAATAGTTTGGAACGGGTTTACAAATAAACAACTGCCTTTAAAGGCAGGCTTTCGAAAATCAGGTGGGGCAAAAGGAACCTGGGTGACGATGCTGGGAGCCTTGAAGTCCCTGGGGCCCTGAGCGCCCTTTTAACGTTGCTGGGAGCCTCGAAGTCCCTGGGGCCCTGAGCACCCCTTAAATGTAATATTTTTTGAGGTGAAGGATGTTCCATGGATTGTGGATGATTTCTCCTTCCATGGTCATTAGCCTGTAAGCTCCTCTTCCTACAACGCTCTCGACCTGGTAAGGGCCTTCCCGCCAGGCAAACTTCCCCGCCACGGGTTCTTGGTGATTCGGAAAACCTTCCTGAGGACCAGAACTCCTACCTGCAGGGTCCTGACTCGCACTCTCCTGCTGTAGCTTTTGGCAACCGCTTGCTGGTAGGATGCAAATCTGATCTTAGCGCTCTCCCTGAGTTCATCTACCGTGTCCCGGGCGCCGTCATAGCACCGTTCCTCTCTTCCGTTTGGCACCCATATCTTAGCGTGGGGACCCTGACCTCTGACGGGATCACGGCCTCAGCGCCAAACACCAGGCTGAATGGTGTCTGGCCCGTGGCCACCTTAGGGGTGGTTCTGTCTGCCCATAGCACCAAAGGGAGCTCATCAGCCCACTTGCCCCCAATCTCCTCCAACTTCTTCTTGAGGTTGTCCATCACTATCTTGTTCTTTGGATTACGCTTGCCCATCGATCGAGGGTACCTGGGTGCTGACTTCCTCAGGGTAATGTTGTATATGCCACAGAAGCCTTGCGTTTTCCCGGATATAAACTGGGTCCCGTTGTCGCATATTATCTCCGAAGGGATTCCAAACCTGCAAATAATGTTGCGCTTAATGAACGAAATCACCTGCTGCTCAGTCACCTGTGCATATGCCTCGGCTTCGATCCACTTGGAAAAATAATTCGTCATTGCTAGCATGTACAACCTGTTTCCTGGAGCCCTGGGCAGCGGTCCGACAATATCCATCCCCCACTTCATGAAGGGCCAGGGGGAGATGATAGGGTGGAGAGGCTCCCCAGGCTGGTGCTTCACGCCGCATGACGCCGGCAGCGCCACACTTCTGTATTCCACAAAGATCCTTTCTCATAGTGGGCCAATAATAACCCCGACGCAACGCCTTATTGGCTAGGCTCGCCTCAGATGATTTCCGTAGTCGCCACTGTGGATTTCATACAATACAGCCGAAGCCTCCTGTTCTCCCAAACATCGCAAGTAGGGCCCTGCGAGTGACTTCCTGAAGAGGACCCCATCGATGAGTACGAACCGTGACGCTTTCATTCTTAGGCTCCTGGCCTCCCCCCTGTCTTCTGGCAACTTTTCTTCCTGCAACCAATCCATGTATGGCTTTCTCCAATCTGGTCCGAGCTGTTGCACCTCTGCACTGTGAATTCCCCCTGCTTCCTTAAGCCACTTCCAACATTGGTCCGCGTAGGTGTCTTTCCCCTCCTCAGGAAGGGTCAGTTCAATTCCAATCGCAGGACTCAGAATGTGTACCATAGGCACATTGGATATCTCATCTGGTTTGAAGGTTGCCCCAGCCGAGGCTAGGCGTCGCCTTCCACATTCTCGTCCTGGGTATTTGAGTTATCCGATGTTGTCGAACTCGCTTCAATTCTTTTGCGACCTTGAGGTACGCTACCATTTTGGAATCCTTGCTACATACGTGTCGCTCATATGGTTCACGATGAGTCGCGAATCATCAACACCTCCAAATTTCGGATCTTCATGTCCTTCGCCAATTTCAAATTTCTAGTATCAAGGCCTCAGATTCCGCTTCATTGTTGGTTGCTCGAATTCGCATCGCATCGCTCGCACAATCAAGTCTCTTCTGGGATCGCAACACCAAACCAACTCCAAGACCTCTCATGTTGGAGGCTCCATCCACGTCAAATGCCAGGATCCTGTTCGCCCTTCGATTCCAAGCCCAGGGCCTCCTCCTCGCATCTGGTCACGAAAGGTGGTGAACTCTAAAATGAAATCTGCAAGGGCCTGTGACTTTATAGCTTTCCTGGGCTCGTACTTTAGGTCATATCCACTCAGGTGCACCGACCACTTCACCATTCTTCCTGAAAGTTCAGGCTTTCGCAAGACACTCTTGATGGGAAAATTAGTGACCACAGTAATAACATGGGATTCAAAATAAGGACGCAACTTATAGGAGGCGGTGACTAATGCAAGGACAAGTTTTTCGAGTTCAGTGTACCTGGTCTCTACTGGGAGCAGAGACTTGCTCACGTAGTAGATCACCGGGTCCCTTCATGCTCCCTGACCAGCACGGCACTCACAGCCACCTCTGTTACAGATAGGTACAAGTACAGCGGCTCCTCAGGTCCTGGCTTCACCAGGAGCGGTGGCGCTGCCAGGTACTTTTTCAGCTCCTGGAAGGTCGCCTCGTGGTCCGAGTCCACTCAAATCTTTGGCTCTTCCTCAAGGTCATAGAACGTTTGCACCTTTCGAGGACCGGATATAAACTCGCCGAGAGCCGCCACCCTTCCCCGTTAGCTTCGCACGCCTTTGGGTCGCTTTGGAGACTCCACCAAGCAGGCCCCGATTTGCTCCACACTTGCCTCTATCCCCCTTTGCGTTACAATGTATCCTAAGAATTTCCCAGAGGAAACCCCGAAGGTGCATTTCTGGGGGTTGAGCTTCATCTGATACTTCCTCAGGGTCCCGAAAGTTTCTGCCAGGTCCTTAGCGTGTTGTTCTGCCTTCAGGGACTTGACCACCATGTCGTCTATGTATACTTCCATTGTTTTCCCAATTAAGTCTTTGAACATCATGTTCACCAGCCTTTGGTAGGTGGAACCTGCGTTTTTCAGACCAAAGGGCATAACATTATAGCAATATATACCTCTCTCCGTCCTGAAGGCTGTCTTCTCCTGGTCCTGGGATGCATCCTGATCTGGTTATACCCGCTCCAGGCGTCCAGGAACGTCAACATCTCGTGTCCAGCTGTAGCGTCCACCATTGCGTCTATGTGGGGCAAAGGAAATGGGTCCTTGGGACATGCTTTGTTCAGATCCGTGAAGTCTATGCACACTCTCCATTTTCCGTTCTTCTTCGGCACTACCACCACATTTGAGAGCCATTCAGGGTAGTTAACCTCCCTGATCTTCCCGGCGTTCAGCAGGTTTTCCACCTCCTGATTGATTATCTGGTGGCGCTCTGGAGCATACTTGCGCCTCTTCTGCTGGACCGGGGTGTATCCAGGGTCCACATTGAGTTGGTGCGTTATGACACTCGGGTCTATCCCTACCATATCTTCGTGGGACCAAGCGAAGCAATCCATGTTAGCTCTAAGCAAATTGACAAGTTTAGTTCGGATATCACCTGTGCAGGCTGACCCTATCAGACTGCGGCGCCTGGGCGCCAAGGCCAAGGTTCACCTGGTCCAGATCCGGCTGCTCTGGCTCCTGGTACATCTCCTCAGCGCGCTTTCTCTGTAATTGCTATGCTTCCGGGGGCACCACGGTTGGTTTCAGAGCATCCTTGTAGCAATCCCTCGCAGCCTCCTGATCACCACGGATTTCTTGCACCCCCCAGGGTGTTGGGAATTTGACGCACTGATGGTACGTTGAGGGTACCGCTCTCATCTCGTGGATCCAGGGCCTGCCAAGAATTACATTGTAAGATGACTGGCAATCAATAACCAAATACTTTACCTGTTTGTTGATGCCCCCGCTGGCCTGGATGGTGATCTCTCCCATAGAGTGTGCTGTTTCGCCACTGAAGCCAACTAGGGGAACCTGTTTCTTCACCAAATCTTTCTCGCTGAAGCCCATGTCCCTCAGCGAGTGCAGCATGAGCAAGTTGACCGAGCTTCAGATCCACCAGGATCCTCTTCACCAAACAGTTCCCTATGGACAGGGTGATGATCAGGGCGTCGTGATGTTCCTCAGGTGTGTTTTCAGCGTCCTGTTCGTCAAACGTCACAGTTGGCAAGTTGTGGTGGGCCACCCTGGCTGAGGATGCTGGCCTTTCTCCCTTGCTGCTCCGGGCTCGCCTCTTGGCTGCTGAGTAGGACAATCCACACAGCTCCGACCCTCCTGTTATTACGTTCACGATCTTTGTGTACAGCGGCGGCGACGGCAGGACCTGTTCCGTGGACCCCACCTTGCTGGACCTGGAGGCTCTGGGCAGGATGTGGTCGAGGTGCCCCCTATCCTGGAGGTACTTCAGCTCTCTCCTCAGAGCCACGCAGTCCTCGGTGTTGTGGCCGATGTCATCATGGAATTCGCACCTCCTGCTCGAGTCTTTCCTGCTGGAGTCCCCGTTGGCCGGGCTCTTTCGTGGCCATCTGACTCTGTCTCCCAGGTCCTGCAAGTGTTTGAGCAGCCCATCAATATCAGTAGTAAATTTATACTCACTTACCTTTGGTGGGAGATCCTGGCGGCTCCTCCTGTCCACGGCTCCTGAAACTTTGTTGACCGTAGGCTTCTGATATGGCCTGGACCTCTGCTCGCGGCCGCTAGTGATCTTCCCGGGAGGGTCAGCTGTGGGTCCTCTTCCTGGTCAGCCGATCTTCCTCGAGCCTCGATGGTCGCCAGCAGCTACCGAGCATCTTCGAACGTTGAGCATGGATACTTTGTCGTGTCCTCAGAGGTCCGAGTCTTCCCCGAGACCCGACGAAAGGCTTTATGGCGGTTGCGACATCACAAATACGGGATGGAGACCTTTTCTCTATTAAAGCGGTTGAGGAACTCCCTTGTTGTTTCTCCGGATTCGCACCAGCATGTGTCGCCGGTCCGCTTTCGCTTCGCCGCCGGGCGAATCGCCGACCAAAGGCGCGTTGACCAATCCAAATAACGAGGTGATGGATCGATTCGGGAGGCTGACGAACCATTCCAGAGCTGCTCCTGTGAGGGTGGAGCCAAAGCCCTTACACATGCAAGCCTTCTTCAAGGCCCCCGTTGCCGTGACCACCATCATCTTCTGCTTGTACTGGTTCACGTGATCCTGTGGGTCTGAGGTCCCATCGTACAGTGTCATGGTAGGGGGGCTGAAACCCTTTGGAACATGAGTGTGTGAGATGCCGTCCACGAAAGGTGAGTCGGCAGAATCGCCCATCACGCCTCTCCAGCCTGGCACCCCGGGATCTTGGTGATCATGCTCTCGCCTCGCAATCGCCGCTTACTACGGCGCGGTTGAACCCTATTCCTGCCAGGGCCCCAGCATCGTGGTGTACTGGGTCCGCGAACAATGGCGCCGCACAATCGATCCAAAGAGCTACCCGGCCCAAGTTTTGCTCGAGTTCTGTCCAAGAAGGGGATGTTAGTTAGTTCCGCAAGTTCTTTGGACGCAAAGTTACCTGGGCTTGGCTGCTGATTGCCAAGGCTTAGGGAGGTGTCGATGGCTATGGCCCCAAGGTCCTGGAATGCTGAGGATGTTGGGGTGACTCCTCCGAGATCAAGCTGAGTCACCAGCTCCTGAGGTATCCTCTGGCTGCCGACCTCGCCTTCCGTAGCCGGGTTCCTGGGAGTACCGATCCGCCGCTTCCTGCCGAACCTTGGACTCCAGAGCCTGCAACCTTCTAGCGGTTTCCTCGCCTCCTCTGCGTACTTGGTCCATAACCCTCGACAGCGACTCCATGCTCCTCATTAGGGTATGGAGCGGATCCTGAGGCTGTGTGCTGGCACGTCCCTGGGAGCCTCCTGTGGACTCTGGCAGCCATCCTGGGGGCATTCCGAATCCTCCTGTGCTGGCGGGCGGTGATCCCCTGGGCGCTGAGGAGGGTGATCTTGGGACCCCTGCGGTGCGTCCTGGCCGGGCGCGATGCCGTGGCGCATACACTACCCTAGGAACCAGGCGGCGAAGGACCCCGAGGCCGTAGGCGAGAACGCCGCGGCCGACACCACCGGTGAACTGGTCGATCCTTGACTGGCGTTGCTTGACATGATTGCTAGTTGAGGGGATGAATCTGGCTACAAAGATGATCGCAATTCCCCACAGACGGCGCCAAATGTTTCGGCAAAAAATTTACCAAGTATTGATTCAGTGTGATTGGGGTTAAAGCGACCTAAATGTACGCCAAACAATAAATTGCGAATGGAAACGTAAGGAAATGCAACGAAGATAATAAAACGAGACACGAGAGTTTTTTGGTTACGCGGAAAACCCGATGTGGGAAACGACCGCGGGGGGAGGCTCTTGTCCCACCAACTATCCACTATTCAAAGGGGGACTACAAGATTTAGGTGCGTGGGCACGTTATTAGGTACAAAGTATGTAGAAAGCGTAAAGTGTTTTCTGAGAAATGTAAACGGAATGATTAGTTTGCTGTCGGATAATGGTTGAATGTTGAATGCCTCCTCCTTGAACCCTAGCTTGTCTTTTATAGTTGTAGACCTCCTGATTTTTCTCCCTTCTCCTAGCCGTTATTCTTCCCTATTCATTTGCCTTGATTCGCTCCTTCTATGTAACGCCTCCCCCATTCTCGCACCTGCCTTAATTATCTGTTTTGATTTTGTATAGTTCCGTTGGTGAGGCTCCTGAGGGTCCTGGTCGTCCTGGACCTCGCCAGTGGTCCCGCCGTGGTCCTTCCCATGGTCCTGCCCGGGGCCTCGCCCAGGATCCTGTCCAGGGTCCTGCCTTGGGCCCTGTGCTGGTCTTCGCTGTGGCTACTTTCTGGACCAAATCTGGGCTTGCGGATTTTGGGCCCAACAATTACTTAAATAGTCCTATGACTTCAAGTAAATGCAAAGTCGAGTCGACGAGAATAATGTCCATGCGTGCACTAGATTAGGATATCAACACGATAACACAATCACCAAATTACAATAAATCCAGCTACTAATATAAACATTGTGATCGACTGAAACATTTGTAGAAAGTACAACGGCCTAATTGGGTCATATATTGTCTATCGATCAAATCAAATGAGCCATATAAGGTATTATAAGATGAGTATATGAAATGTCATTTTATCAAAATCATATCATCCAGCAAGCAGCAAATGATATTCTGGTTACTCCAAAACCTAAATACAAAATGGAAACGAGTATACGGTGAGATAGTAGATGGGTACTGTTGGGCCCAAATTTTCCGGCCCAGTCTAGGCCCTGTTAGCAGCAGTACCTTGCTCAGGACCCTGAGCATCACGGGACCCTGAGCAGGATCTAGAATGTTCCGAGGATCTGAAGGTACCGGAAAGCGAGAGAAACCTATCGACGCCCTGCGCGCGCCCGACCTCGCCCCCGCCGTTGCGGGGGCGTAGGGGCGGAATGCGCCTCGCAGGAAAAAAAGTGCGAAGTTTGCTAAAAATGGGGGAGATCATTGCATGAATTTGTGATCAAAAAAGAAAAGTATAAAAGTCCTTTTTGAAATGTATTTTCGGAGTCGCCACCAAATATTAAAGGAATTTGGAACCTATTCAACGCGTCTTGAAATACAAGACACGAGTGTCTCAGATTTCAAGGTGCGTCGATACCTAAAAATCTAAGGTTTGAAACCAGAGAAGGGGTTCGGAGTGAGGTTACTTTTCGAAAGTTTTGACAAAATGAGTTTTGAAAACAGTAATCAAAAAGCCTACGTAAGAGTAGTCTCTACTAATTTGAAAACATTTGCTTAATTTCGATATTTGGGCTAAAATGACGCTACGTACAAGTGCGAATAAAAATGACTCGATTAAAATGCATAAATAATGTAAATAGTCAAAATAATGACTTTGCTATAGGAAATGTACGTTAAATAATAATTTATTGACTAAATTATTACTATAGACGTTATTTTCCGACCTTATATTTAGAATTTATGGAAAACCCTCAGTTTTGACATGCTAAAAAGACTCTATGAAACGGTACAATTTAGTGTTGGATCCGTGATTCTAGTCGTTATTTAATGCATGAATGAGGACTTGCGTAATTATAAAAGTGACGTCGGTTTGCTTTAGTGATAATGAGTCGTTTATTTATGCGATATTGGCGAGGTTTAGATGGATTAGGAATCCGAATTGCTACAACCGTATTACGAATACGGCTTCGCTAGTGCCAATATCTGTTTGGGGTTAATGTAACCCCATTGTCCGAGTCTCAAACGCCCAAAACGTAGGTAAAAGGTTTACCTTTCAAAATGTAAAGACGGTATTTTTGAGTGGATTTTTGTGAATAGTGTATAAGTGTTAAAACCGATCCTTTGAAATGAATTAAGGGGTTGGTATTTATAGAGGTTGGTGGTTTATGGGTGAACAAAATAATAATCGCCGCCTTTGGCGAATTTTATTTCATTTGGGTTGGATTTTTGTAAGAAAAACACAAAGGTCGCACGCCAAAACAAATTTTTAATCGCTGTTAACAGCGATTAGGTTTTTAATCGCCGTTAATCGCGATTTTAAATTTGTTTTGGTGTGCTATTTTCACCGCTTTTGGTTTTGGGTGTTGATTGAGTAATGATGATGTTTTATTCTTAGCTTAAGGGTTAAGTATTTCGGTCGCTCTGTTTTGGTCCGAATCTTGGTTTTCGTGTTTCGCTTTTGTCGTGTTTTTCGGTTTGGCTCGAAAATAAAATAATATTAAAGTATATTATTTTATGGTTTTGTAATTTCTAGTTCTGTGAAAATGTGACACGGACGCACTTTGGCCCGCTTACGGGTTGTGTTTTGGGTCGCTTTTGTAAGTTTGGGCCGCTTTGTAGCTAGTTGGGCCGCTTTTGTGGCTTGGCTTAAAAGACGTTCCTATATTTTGTTCGTGTTATGCTCATAATGATTAAAGTTGACATTCATTTTTATGATTATGCAAGTCCAAATTAATACGCTAAAAATGACCAAATACGTTTTAGACACTTTTGTACCGTTTCGACTCTTTTTAAAAGCATGTATGACAGTCCTTTTCATCATCGGGTTTGTTTTTGGGGGGTACGGATACGGGTATCTACAGAGCCCCCAGTTTGACTGAGCTTGGACAAAGCGTTAGTCAAACTTAAAGATAGTATCCCACCATCACGGTCTCGATACTACCCCAAGGCTTAAGCATGTGTCTTATGGGAGAGACGAGGACTTAGCGTCGGGAAATGCGGGGAGGGACGACATGTTTTTAAGGACATGACGGTCCTACATGTTTAAGGGCATGTCAGCCTGCACGTGGCCTGAGTACTTCCAGCTGGCGCTTTGCTTGTGTTGTTCCTTGCTCTGCTTTGCTTGCGCTTCTGGCTTGCGCTCCTGGTTTTGCTTTGCTTGCGCCTCTGGCTTGCGCTCCTGGGTTTGCTTTGCTTGCGCCTCGGCTTGCGCTCTGGCTTTGCTTTGCTTGCGCCTCGGCTTGCGCTCTGGCTTTGCTTTGCTTGCGCCTGCGGCTTGCGCTCCTGGTTTTGCTTTGCTTGCGCCGCTTGCGCTCCTGGCTTTGCTTTGCTTGCGCCTCGGCTTGCGCTCTGGCTTTGCTTTGCTTGCGCCCGCTTGCGCTCCTGGTTTTGCTTTGCTTGCGCCTCGGCTTGCGCTCCTGGCTTTGCTTTGCTTGCCCCTCTGGCTTGCGCTCCTGGCTTCGCTTTGCTTGCGCCTCTGGCTTGCGCTCCTGGTTTTGCTTTGCTTGCGCCTCCGTCTTGCGCTCCTTGCTTTGCTTTCCTTGCTGGACGTCTCGTAGGAGAGGTCACGTGCTTTGGGGTTTGGTTTATAGGAATGGTTTAGATTTTTGTGAACGTCTCGTAAGGAGGCTACGTGTTTTTGAATTTTAACGTCTCGTGAGGAGGCTACGTGTTTTTCTCATAAAAGGTTAGATTTTTATGAACGTCTCGTGAGGAGGTTACGCGTTTTTTTGAATTTTAACGTCTCGTGAGGAGGTTACGTGTTTTTCTCATAAAAGGTTAGGTTTTTATGAACGTCTCGTAAGGAGGCTACGTGTTTTTGTGTTTCTCATAAAAAGGGCTAGGTTTTTATGAACGTCTCGTGAGGAGGTTACGTGTTTTTGTATTTCTCATAAAAAGGGCTAGGTTTTTATGAACGTCTCGTGAGGAGGTTACGTGTTTTTGTGTTTCTCATAAAAAGGGCTAGGTTTTTATGAACGTCTCGTGAGGAGGTTACGTGTTTTTGTATTTTAACGTCTCGTGAGGAGGCTACGTGTTTTTCTCATAAAAGGTTAGATTTTTATGAACGTCTCGTGAGGAGGTTACGCGTTTTTTTTGAATTTTAACGTCTCGTGAGGAGGTTACGTGTTTTTCTCATAAAAGGTTAGGTTTTTATGAACGTCTCGTAAGGAGGCTACGTGTTTTTGTGTTTCTCATAAAAAGGGCTAGGTTTTTATGAACGTCTCGTGAGGAGGTTACGTGTTTTTGTGTGCGAAAAACGGCTCGAAAAACCGTCATTTTCGTGTGTTTTGGTATAGGGGCCGATTTTGGTCGAAAATTTTTCGGTTCCGAAACTTGCCCGAATTCTCTGTACTGTGTTTTCATGGCTAGTATGGTACACATTTGGCTTTGTTTTGTAGGAAATGTATGGTTTGGAGGTGTTTTGGAGCGTTTTTTGTAGTTTAGGCTAGGTTTCCTAAAATCGCTCTTCCTCGCTTTTCGTGCCCCGTGTATGTAAAGTATTGGAGGGTATGTTGTCTGTGTTGGCTAGGGGGTTGTTTTGTGGGAAGTGGGGGCTTTTTGGGTTGAGTTATGGTCAATAAAAGGTCGTTTTTGTAGTTTGGAGGTGTTTCGCAAAAGCTATTCAGTCGAGGTGTTCGGGACATCGTTTTCGCATAAAATTTTTTTGCACGTGCTCATCGTGATTTATGGGTTGGAGTGCATTTGTAAAATATGGGTTTCTCGCCTCTGTAGCGTTTTGTCCTTTCTGCTATTTTTAGGTTAAAAAGCCTATTTTCTGCTGTTTCTGCTGATTTTCTGCTGCTTTTGCGTGGACTTGCTCCTCGTGTTTATTGTGTGGGACGTGTATACCGTGCGTGTGTCCTTAAAAGTGCATTCCTGTGCCTCTGCTTGGCTTTGGCCTTGTCTGTCAAGAATTAGGCCTCCTGCTTCCTTTTTGATGTCTTGTTTTGATTTGTCGCTATCCTTGTGCATTCCTGTTTCCTGGACTAGCTGTGTAGGACGTATATATCATATGTGTGTTATGAACTATACTTTTCTGTGCCTTTGCCTTGTTTTGGCCTCATTTGCAGATTTTTGGGCCTAATGCTTGCTTCCTGTTGCTTTTGCGCGTGTACGCTTCTCGAACGATCTGCTTGTAGTTGTCTGAGTATGCCTTTGAATTTTGTGCAGTGATCCTGCGCCTTGATCTCTACTTCAGCTCCATGGACCAGGTCTTGGCTGGCGTTGACTTTAGCGTACGGAGGGAAGATCATACCCCTACTGCAGGGATGGCTGCGCCTATGGACGGTCCTGATGGCCCGTCTCAGTCGGACTTGCTGAGAGCTTTTCCTCACAGGCCTGGAGCTTCTACGACGCCTGGAGCTTCTACGACACCAGTGCGCGAGTGGCGGTCCTGCTGGTCGTCTCGCTTTTTCTCGCTAGTGGCGCGGGCGATCTTGAGTCGTCTGGGCCTTCTGCTAGTGGCCTAGGATACGATCGTTTCTCGGTGGTCCCGAGCCGCTTGCCAGTGGCTCGGTCGTGGCGTGGTCGCCGAGTCACCGCTTCTTTCACCAGCGTGCGAGAGGAGGTCGCTATCGGCGACCAGGTCTTCACGGAGTTGTTCGTGAGGCCGCTGAGGGTCTTCCGATTTTTCAACTAGAGACGACGCAGGGGGCGACGCAATTGAAGCGACTGGCTCTTCTGGTGGTGCTAGCGGTAGCGGGTCGCTGGCCGAGCCGCCGAGGTCTCCCGGTCGGTCGAGGTCGACTCAGGTGTTGTTTCAGGCTCTTTCGCGAAGCGCGACGCGTGGCGCCATTGTGAGACGTCTGGGACTCTGTGGGAGGTCGTGGTAGAGGCCGAGGTGCATTTGCGGTGTCTTCGCGGGGCGTGGCCGTGGTGGTCTTCTTTGCGAGGTGCCTGTGGCTCCGGGAGGAGGCCGTGGTGGCGGCCAGAGATGGGGCTCGGAGGAATCCGGCGGGAGAAGCGTAAGGTGGATGAGGCCTCTGGTGAGGCGATGGTAAGCCGCGACGCCGAGCTCGGGATCTTTGCGGAGGGTGGTGGCCGGACGCAGGCCGAGGTCGCCGGTGTTGTTGAGAGGTTGGGCGGGGAGCTCACTGGAGAGGTCCCGCGAGGCGTGGTCGTGCTCGAGGGCCGGAGTCGTTACGAGATCCTCCCGAAGCCGGAGGGATCTCAGGTGACGAGGAGCGAGCTCGACGAGGAGCAGTGCTGCCGAGGCCGAGATTGGCCGATGCGGGTCTGCGGCCGCGGCCGCGCCATGACGCTGCTGTGGCTGCCATTAATGCGGCGTGTGCTCCTTTCATGGTCGGGGTCGTTCGTGGCCATGCTCGGAGCAGCCGGGACGGTTGAGAGATGTTGAGGACGAGGCTGAGGGAGACGCGGCTGCAGATGCTGCCGCTTGCGCCGGCCGCGCCGGGCCGAGACCGAGGTCGCCATGGTTTCCTAGGGATGGTCGACGAGTGGGTATACGACCAGCCTTATCCCCAGGGGTCAGTCTGCGGGTCCTGTGTCAAGAGACTGGGATGGCGTGAGTTTGGTCTGGAGTCCGTTGGAGCACTTGTCGATCCGGGTGAAGGTCGGCTTCCCGTTAGGCGGGATGAGGACCTTCTCCGGATTCCGGACAGCGATTGACGTTTTTGAGGAGAGGCTCACACAGGAGGAGCGGGACATAGTGCTCGGGACGGCTTTGGGTCCCCTGGTGCAAAAATGGAGAGAGGTGCGGGGAAGCGGGTGAGCAGCGTCTCGGCGTGCTCGGCGTTCTTTGGGCGAGGTTTTGGGATACTACCAACACCTTTCACATGCCTGGTTACGAGGTTGGCGTGACTCTTCCTCGTGGGCGATTGTCACTGGTCGCCTCATGGTGGCGCGTGACTGGGGCGCGTGGCGTCCTCCTATTGATAGTCCGCGTCACGGTTGATTAGCGGCGAGGTTAGGTGCGGGAGAGGCGAGAGAAGACGTTTGACCGGACGATATGGTTTGCCGACTTCTTCGAGGGGAAGAGGAAGAAGAAAGGTTCTACTCGAGCGAGCGCTGAGCAGAGGGCCCGACTGTGGCTGTGGTGGTTCTTGACGGCCACCCATTTCGGCGACAAGGGGGAGCGAGCGTCGACGGCTGTGCTGATGGCGCTGTCGGACCTGACACGTCTGGGTGAGTTTGACTGGGTTACTCCTGCCCTGGGGTTGCTGATCCGATACTTGGGGGACGCAGTGCGTCTGGCCGGATCGACGAAATCGGATGTGTCGCCAGGTCCCGGCCTTCTTATGGAGGTAAGGCTTGATTTTGTAGCGTCCTGTTGTCTTGTTTCTGTTTTTCTTTTATGACATGTTCTCTGATTGTTTGCAGGCTTGGTGCTATGCTCACTTCCCTTCTCTGCTTCCGAGTACGTTCCAGGTTACACGAGCGTACCCGGCCTTCCATGCGTACGCGACAGCGGAACGGCAGAACATTGGCCTTAAGTACGACGAGGCTCGTGTTCTCTTCAACGGGATGGTGATGGATAAGGTAAGGGTGATTGTGTTTTGTATTCTGGTCTTTTGTAGCTTGGTTTTGGTTTTGTGTTTGTTTTTAGTAGTTTATGATTTGGTTTTGTTTTGTAGTTCGTTCGCGACCCTTGGAGGAATTTTACTGGCGTCCCTCCGTCGATTGCAGCTCGCTTTGGTCCCCTTGAGACGGCGGTGTACATCGAGACCCGATCTGGCTCGTCTTGGCGGCAGGTGGCGTCTGTCTGCGTGAGCGGGTCGCGGGGGCTTCATCGTACCTGCTCCTCCGCCTTCGGTTTTGTTTGTGGAGACGCCTGATGCTAACGAGCGTCGTGACGTGTACCATGAGGGTCAGTCCGATTCCCTGCTGCGGCCGGCCGAGGATTACGTGACTTGGGCACAGCATGCTCTTGCTGATGCTGTGATCGAGGTATGTTTGTTTATCCTTTTCGCTTGTATAGGCTTTGGCTTTGAGAAGCAAAAATTTTACCCTATTTTTGTTTTGTAGCGACGTGATCCTGATCTTGAGTTCCAGCCTCCTCCGTTCGTCGAGGATCTGCTGGTTGTTCACGAGGGCTGCTCCCATTCGATCGTGCTGCAGCCTTGTCTGTCCGTGGTCACTGACGCGGGACTAGAGAGTTGGGATCCGAAAGTGAAAAAGGTATTCACTTTTTTTGTATAGCATGTGTATTATGTAGGATAGCCCCCAGTTTGAGTAAGATTTTAGTGTAAAATCATTAGTCAAACTTTGTTGGAATAGCTTCTGATTATAGCCCCCAGTTTGAGTAAGATTTTAGTGTAAAATCATTAGTCAAACTTTGTTGGAATAGCTTCTGATTATAGCCCCCAGTTTGAGTAAGATTTTAGTGTAAAATCATTAGTCAAACTTTGTTGGAATAGCTACTGATTATAGCCCCCAGTTTGAGTAAGATTTTAGTGTAAAATCATTAGTCAAACTTTGTTGGAATAGCTTCTGATTATAGCCCCCAGGTTGTAAAGCTAAGTGGACGTTTCGTGTTTGTTGCAGGTGACGGCGGACGCACAAAGCGCTATGGCGCAAATGAACCTGGCGGCTGATCGTGAATGAGAAGGTGGTTGAGGCTTGCAGGGCGGAGAGAGAGGCAGCCGACGCTCGACTTGAGTTAGCCAGGGTCGTGGCGAGAGGCGAGATCGCGGGCGAATGGAGGCTGCGCATCTTAGGAGTTAGCGGAAGTCCCGAGGCGGTGGAGGGTCGACGCAGGGAGGCTGGATAGAGGCGCGTCTTTGAGATCGATTCCCTGCGTCTTTGTCTTGCAGTCGTGACCCGATCGTCGTAGGCTTGGACTTGTGTATTTTGGACTTGTATTACGAATATTAGTATTTGTTTGTATTGGTTTATGTATTAGGACTTGTGTATGGTTGGTTGATTTTTGGTCTTGTGGGTGTTTATGGGCCTAATTCGGTTATTTTGTCTTGCTGCAAAAATGCATTCCTGCGTAGTAGCCGTCTAAAATCCTTGCATATTTGCTTGCCGAGCCGCACTGCAAAACATTGTTAGTCGTAAAGCATATATATACGTCTCGATTGAGATCGACTCGCTAATGACTAAATTTTTGAAAAATGCTAATTTAGCAAAAAATTTAGACTTGTGAAAAAGACGTTTTTGACATAGCCAAAATATGAGCTAAAACGACGTTTTTGAGACGAAAAATTGTGAACGTGAAAATCATATTTTGTGTTGTGTTTAATTTTTGTGTGATTATCGTGTTTTGTGAAAATGAAAAATATGAAAGACGGGAGCCGATTACGTAAATCGAGACGACGCGACGGGACCGATAGTGTAGACCAAGAGGTCGGTAAAGGGGTAATAGGGGTTGAAAGTTTGGGTTTAGGGTGTAGGTGTGTAAGAGTTTGTAAGAAAATCGAATAATTTTGTCAGAAATAAAAATAAAATCGCCTGTGAACAGGCGATTTTAATTTTAATCGCCTGTTCTCAGGCGATTATTTTTTTGTTTTGTGGTTTTTGTTTGATCTCTTTTAATCGCTTGTGCACTAGCGTTTAAATTTTTGTGTTGTATTTTGTTTTGCACATCTCGGCTATAAAAGGAGGGCTAAGTTAGTTCATTTCACTCATCCTCTCGTCTTCTATTCTCGATTTTCCAAAAATATTCAGAATATTTACGGAACATTCGTCGAGTTATGGAGAGTTTTGAAGGAAACTTGCGTCGTTGGTGTGCGTCCTTATCGGGGCTGGAAGAGGAAGACTTGAAAGATTGCGGTTTTTGGGTCCTCCTGGGTCTAGGGCGGCTTCGAATGGAGCCCGAGTTCCTGGATGCGTGTCTCGACTATTGGGACTTGAGCTTCCACGTTTTCCGTTTTCCTAGTGGGGAGGTCTGTCCGTTGGTCGAGGAATTTGGAGCCATTGGTGGTTGGTTGCGAACTAACATTCCCGTGTGCGTTAGATCGGGGCCTGGATATAAGAGGCACGCGCAGAACTACCTTCAGATGACTCGTGTGGAGACAGAGGAGTTATTTGTTGGGAGTCGGATCAGCCTCTATCGCTTGTGCAGGAGGGTTATGAACCGCGAAAATGAGACGATCTCGCTTTGGTGCGAGAAAAGAGGCGTTGGCATTCTCGCTAGTCCACCGTTACATGTTTCCTAATTCTTTGTATGAGGGAGCGCTTGGTGATCTCGCCTAATCACCGCTGCTCAAGAGATGGAGTATGGTCAGAACCCTTCCGCCTTGATCCTAGCTGAGACGATCCTGGGACTGAATGATCGTGCCTGCAACAGGGCGAGCCCGTATCGAGGGTGTCCCTTAATCCTTCAGTGCGGTTGATGGAAGCGGTTGGCGTGCTGGCGATATTCTTTGGGTCACATCCTGCTGGGGACGTGGCTAGTCGTTATATTAGGTGGCTGGATCCACATCATCGCCCCGACGATTACTTCCCTGGACTTGTGGGGTCGTCGACCATTCGTTGGTTGGTACCGTGGTGGGGAATAGTTGATGTGACGGCGTGCGAGGCTGGCGATGGTTCGTCTGGAGTCCTCGCTGCGGATTAGACATGGGTGTTTACATCCATCCTCGCGAGTGAGGAGACAGATAGGGTGGGCACAGTTCATTCCTGGTCATGACACCAAGGTGCAGGGCATGCTTATGTTGACTAGTGGCATGGCGGATGCCTGGGTGTGCGGATGGATTACGCGCCCTAGGTGGCCTGTGGCGGGTACTCCTAGGCCGACTCAGGTATCACCAGCCTAGACTAGGAGGACTACTGCGCGAGTCCCCACAAGAGGTCACGCCTTCGAGCCTTAGAGCTCAACGGGCTTTCTCAGATGTCTGTTTATGACCCGGCCGACCTTGGACGTATCGGTGGTGATGGCGAGGGTTCGAGTCTGGAGCTACTCTCGGCCGATGAAAGTGTGTTCGGCCGTCGTCATATTCCAGGGTCAGGTGATCAAGGTCGTTATGGCAATGTTGGGGATCGCCGTTGGGGTTGAGGGTTGATGCTTCCTTATTCAGCTGGAGAGGTCTCGAGTCGGCTTCGGAGAGTAACCTGGCTTTAGCTTATGTGTGTTCTGTTAGTATTATGTTCATATTATGTTGTATTATGTAATATATTACCTATCCTAAACCCGATGTACATGCCGGGACTCGTATTGTAATATATAGTGTTTGTTAGTGTATTTCTAAGGTCGTAGTTATGCTCCTACGTTTGAAAATCCAAAATGTAACCGTTCTTTTTAATGTTAATAAAAATCAGGTTTTTATTTACGACTTTGCCTCATTTTGCTTGTTATTTTGTGTGAAATTCCTTGGCTCTAATCTCTTTTCAAAGGTTTAGAATGCAAGTGTGGTTTTTGTTTTTAGGAAGTTTTTGTGTTGACTATTCCCTTGGCCTTTTTTAAGCTTTGGGTTTGTCGTTTTGTGTTGAATGTCGTTCTTTTCACCCTTAGGTTAAAAAACGAATTTTTGTGTTGACTATGTCCTTGGCCTTTTTAAGCTTTAGACGCGTCATTTTTTGTGTTGAATATCGCCTTGTGTTAACCTATTAGGTTATGAGACGGTTTTTGTGTTGACTATGTCCTTGACTTTTTTAAGCTTTGGACGTGTCATTTTTGTGTTGAATATCGCCTTATGTTAACCTATTAGGTTACGAGACGGTTTTTGTGTTGGCTATGTCCTCGACTTTTTTAAGCTTTGGACGTGTCATTTTTTGTGTTGAATATCGGTTGCGCTTTTTGTAAAGCTGCCTACGTATCCACGAAAAGTGGAATCAAACCGGCGTAGTTCGGGAATGTATGTTTAAGGGCATACCGGCCCATGGATTGTGTTTGCTTTTTTGTGGTGAATGTGCACGTTTAGGGGCATCCCGGCCCATGAATTGTGTTTGTTGGATGCATGTTTAGGGGCATGCCGGCCCATGAGCATGTTTAAGGACCTGCCGGTCCATGAGCATGTTTAAGGACCTGCCGGTCCATGAATTGCTTTTGATTTTTGTGGAGGGAAAGAGCACGTTTAAGGGCATGCCGGCCCATGAGCATGTTTAAGGACCTGCCGGTCCATGAGCATGTTTAAGGACCTGCCGGTCCATGAATTGATTTTTAGAAAATTTCGTATTTTATAGATACATTGCAAGGCATTTTTAAGGGTAGTACTTCTTGAGCTGGTCGAGGTTCGTTGCTAGGTTAAACTCTTGACCGTCCAAGTCGGTTAGTTTTACTGCTCCGCCTGTGAAGACTTCCTTGACGAGGTAGGGTCCAGCCCAGTTAGGCTTGAATTTTCCTCGTGGGTCGATTGGAAGTGGTGCTCGGACTGACTTTAGTACGAGATCACCTACTTTTATGTGTCGTGGCTTAACTCGCTTGTTGAATGCTCGTTGTAGTCGGGCTTGGTACATTCGTACGGTGCTCAGGGAATGCAGTCGGCGTTCATCCAGGAGCATGAGTTGTTAAATGCGGATTCACGGGCCCATTCTCGCCTTAGGGATGCTACTTTCCATTAGTATGCGTAGAGATTGTATTTCTATTTCCATCGTTGGACTCGGCTTCTGCCGTAGGTGAGAAATAGGGGTCATGCCTGTAGGGGTTCGGATGGTAATGCGGTATCCCCGCAGTGCATATGGTATCTTGTTGGGCCAATCTTTGCAATCGCCGATCATTTTCTCGAGTATGGTGACGACCGCCTTGTTTCTTTGCCAACGGCTCCATTGGTTTGGGGTCGATAGGCGAGATTTGTGATGTTGGATGTTGTATTTTGTGAGTATAGCTTCCGCCTCGCTACCGAAAGTCACGAGCCTTGATCGCCGATGAACTCATGGGGTATGCCATATCGGCATATGATGTTTGTCTGTATGAACTTGGCGACTTCTTTGGGCCGAGGGTCCGAAAAGAGGTCGCTTTACCCATTTAGTGAAGTAGTCGATGGCCACCAAAGACGGGCGGTGACCTCCTGCTCAGATGGGGTGGACTTTTCCTATCACGTCGATGCCCCAGGTTGAAAAGGGCCAGGGTGAGGTTAGTTGTATAGTGGTGAAGGTGGTACATGTTGGGCGTTCTTTGAAAATTTGGCGGTTGTGGCAATGCTTGGCGTATTGGATCTGATCTGCTTCCATGGTCGTCCAATACCATCCTAGCCGTAGGATTTGTTTGCAGAGTGCTCGAGCGTTCATGTGGGGTCCGCATTCGCCATCATGGACTTGCGTGATGATTTCCTGCCCCCTCTTGTAGTCGATACATATGAGCAGTGTCCCTTGTGGTGTCTTCTTGAGTAGTTGTCCCATCTCTAGCACAAATTGGGAAGCTAGGAGTCTGATGGCTCTTTGTCCACGTTTATCGGTGTCGGGTGGGTAAGTGTTGTCTGTTTTGTAGTTGATTATGGCTTGATACCAAGGCTCTGTCTGCTCGGCTTCGTCTAGGTCAAGGGTGTGGATGTAGGCTGGTTCGTCACGTCTTTCAACGATGATGGGTAGTAATTTCATGTCTGGTGGCATGTTTAGGAGGGATGAGAGCTTTGACAGTGCGTCGGCGAACTGGTTTTCCTCCCTTGGGAGGTGATAGAACTCAATGCAGTCGAAGCTGGCTAGGAGTTTTTGTACTTTAGCTTGGTATTTGGTGAGGGTTTCGCTCATGATCTTCCATGCCCCTGTCACTTGATTTATGATGAGGAATGAATCTCCATGTACCCGTAGGTTCTTTATCTTGAGGGTGATGGCTGCCTGCAGACCATAAATGCAGGCTTCGTATTCCGCGGCGTTGTTTGTAACGCTAAAGTCGAGCTTGATTGAGAGTGGAGTATGATCGCCGTTTGGGGATATTAGGAGTATTCCAACTCCATAGCCGCGGTAATTTGACGCTCCGTCGAAGTATAATTGCCGCATTCTCTCTATGGCGAATATCCCGTCGTCCGGAAACGACATTGTATCGATCATGGGTTGTTCGATGATGGCATTTTCTGCGAGGAAGTCCGAGACCGCTCTTCCTTTGATTACTTTCAGAGGGAGGTACTTGAGTTCGTACTCGGCGGGAAGCAGAGTCCATCTGGCCATGCGTCCGTTCAGGACTGGTTTTTCAAATAGGTATTTGAGGGGGTCCATTAGGGAGTAGACTCTTGTAGTGCTGGTGAGTAGGTAGTGTCTGAGCTTTTTGGTTGCCCAGACCAGTGAGAGGCAGCTTTTCTCGACTGGTTCATACCGAGTTTCGTAATCGTGAAACTTCTTGCTGATGTAGTAGATGGCCCGTTCTTCGTTGTTGACTTCTTGGGCGAGCATGGCACCCATGGCATCGGGCGTGGTTGTTAAGTAGAGCGATAGTGGCAAATCCTTTTGCGGAGGTACCAGAACGGGTGGATTTGTAAGCAGGCTCTTGACTTTGTCAAATGCTTGTTGACAGTCGTCATCCCATTTCGTGTGCTCTTCCTTCTTCAATTTCTTGAAGATTGGCTCGCAAATCATGGTGAGTTTGCTGATGAACCGGGAGATATATTGGACTTGTCCCAAGAAACTCCTTATTTCGTCGATGTTGCTCGGCGTTTTCATGCCCATTATTGCTTTGATTTTGGTCGGGTCTATTTCGATCCTCAGCTTACTATGTGGCCTAGCAACTTGCCTGATGTGACTCCAAAGGTGCATTTCTGTGGGTTTAATCGCATTTTGTACTGCCTGATCCTGGTAAAGAATTTCCGGAGATTTGTGATGTGGTCATCCCTTTCTTTCGATTTTACGATCATGTCGTCGACGTATACCTCAACCTCCTTATGCATCATGTCGTGGAGCAAGGTGGTGGCAGTGCGTTGGTAGGTAGCGGCATTTATGAGCCCAAATGGCATGGCCAGTGTAGCGATATGTTCCCAGGGGTTCTGAAAGTGGTTTTTGGCATGTCGTCTGGCCGCCATTTTGATTTGGTTGTATCCTCATATCCATCCATGAATGACATAAGGCATGGTCTGCACGTGTTGTCGATTAGGATGTCCATGTGAGGTAGTGGGAAATCATCTTTTGGGCAGGCTTTGTTCAGGTCCCGGAAGTCGGCACATACTCGTATTTTGCCGTTTTTCTTCATAACTGGTACCATATTGGAGACCCAGTATGAGTATTCGATGACTTGGATGAAACCAGCTTGTAGCTGCTTTTCGATCTCTTCCTTGACCATGAGAGACCATTCTGGCTTGATGCGTCGGAGTTTACCTTGGCCAAGCTTGCTACCCTGCTTGATCGGGATGCGGTGTTCAGCTATCTCGCGGTCTATGCCGGGCATGTCCTTATATGACCAGGCAAAGACGTCCTTAAACTCTGCGAGGAGCTTGGTATAGGTGGCCCTTTCTTCTGTGCTTAAGGAAGCCCCCAGTTGCAGTTCTTGAGGTTCTTCGGGTGTGCCTATGTTGGTGGTTGTTGTGTCTTCAATAATTGGGTTCTGTTCGGGTTTTGAGATAATACTTGCAATGTATCTATATAATGCAATGTTATTTAGTTTAAATTTATCGCAATTATTAGAAAGAGTAGAGTTTGAAAGAGGCAAAGAGTAATCAAAAACTTTCATGTTATTAATGTTATCAAAAGCGGTTACATTTGAAGATAGCTCAGACGAGGGAGCTTTGGACAACCTTAATGACTCTAGTTCTTTAGCTAAAATGACTATGTCAGGGAAGTAGCCCGGGGGCTTAGTTGGGGTAAGAGACTTGAGATGACGACGAGGGAGTTTAAACTTTAAGACAGTCTTTTGGTTTGGGGTATTGTCTTCGTCGGAGTCGGAATCTTCGAAAGCGTAGCCTTGACCCGTAGTTATCTTGAAAGTACGGCCTTGTTCGTCGGTCCATTGGAGGGTTTTTGACCATCCGTTGTGAGTTTTCTTCGTAAGGGATGATCAGGTTGGTAGGGTTGAAGTTGTTGTTGCGCCCGATGTCGGAAATGAGCTCAATCCCGGCAATGGTGTATGTGGTCGTGTCCTTAGGAATCTTGCTAGTGCCTTCTTTGACGAAGTAGTGGCTGGGGAGGATGTGGTATGGTTGCATATGGAAGTCATGATATTTCTTGCGATCATTGTATGCTTCCCAACCTTGAGAGACTTCGTATGACCATGGTACGTAAGATAGACCCATGGTGGGCCATTTATTGTCATCGTCCTTTGTGTAGAGCGCAGCGATTTCCTCTCCACGGGTCAGAGTACAGATGTTGAAGTCAAAGTCGAACCCACACATGTCGTCGGCTGGATCGGCATTTATCTCTGCAGTACTATCATTGGCTTTTTGCTGCTTGAGGGTAGCCCGAAAGTTCGAGGCGTCGATGGTGACGATCTCGTCATCAAGAGGTATCCTGACCTTTTGATGTAGGGTTGAGGTGACGGCCTTGGTAGCGTGGATCCAAGGTCTTCCTAGTAGCATGTTATAGGTAGGGGGTATGTCGATGATTTGAAATTCGGTTTCTCTCATGACTGGTCCCGTCATAATGGGGAAGGAGATGGTTCCCTTTATCTTTGCGGCGTGTTAAAGTCGTAGGCCCTGACACCGTCCGTGCACGGGATGAAGTCGTTTTCCTTAATTCCCAATTTCCTAGCTGTCTCAAGGGGCAAGACATTGACTGCAGATCCATTGTCGATGAGGACGACCGGCAACGTCATGCCATGGCATTCCACGTTGATGTAGAGAGGTAGATTGTGTGTCTTGCGCCGAGCGGAGGAGGTCCTTATCCGAGAAGGTGACGGCGTTGGCACGCCATTCGCCAGTAATGTTCTTGATAAGTTTCTCCGAGACATTTCCGATGTCATTGGGGTGACCTGTAATGCTTGGTAGAGGGCTTCACGATGTCCCATTGAGTCCCTTAAGAGCTGCCAGATTGAAATGTCCGCCTTCGTCTTGTTGAGTTGCTTGTGGAGTGTGTCTCCGATCTCGGGTGTAGGCAAGGGTGTTGGGGTAGCATTTGGTGGAGTTATTTTGTTAACCGGCAAGACAGGTACAGGATTGGTGTCAGGTAATGACACCTTGCTGGCTGGCGGCGTAGGAGCAATGTTTGTAGGTGGGGTTGCATAGGTAGGCGAAGTAGGCGGCGTGTCTTCGTCTATGATTATCCCCTTGTTCTTCTCTTGAGCAGTCAACCTTGGCGGACGGCTTTGAGGTTCAAGTAACTTTAGAGAAGCTTGGTACGGACGTCCAGAACGTGTTAGGTAGGCTATTTCATCATCACTGTCTGATAGCCTGAATGGGTACTTGTGACGTAATTCTCCGTACTTGCCTGGCGGGCGACGGGGTTGAGCCTCTTCCTCGTAGGGCTCATCTTGGAGACAGGTGCGGATGTCATCATTGTCGGCTTCATCCTCAGAAGTATTCCAGATGCCATTGACTTCGTAATCGTCTGAGACTATCATTTTAGAGCAGTCGATGATAGGGTGTGCTTAAGTAAATATAGCATGGTTATGTAGAGGTTCACCGGTTTGAAGGCTTAGGACTTGGGTGGGCTTAACAATAGTATTGTCGTCGATTAAGTCTTGCACTATGTTCTTGGAAAACATTGCTCGATGTCGTGCCCTTTTCCTCTGTGAAATTCGCGATATGCGTTACGATCCCATGACTTGGTTTCTTGTCCTGGGAGGTTCGCTAGTAGGCCCTATGAGTTGAAGTACATTGCGGCTCACCGACCTGCGGTGCTTTTGAGTAAGTCATGTATATCGGGTCAAAGTTAGTCGGGCTTTCATCGAACCGGGACCAGGAGGTGAGTATGATGCTTTGGCGGAGGCATGGCGAGGTCTTGGTGGTGTCGTAAAACCGGTGGTGCTTCTAACGCAGCGTCGGTGCGTTGATGGCATGGATGGGCTCGACTTTGGCGGTGGCTCGAGATGAGCTCCCTTGATACCCGCGCCCGTACTCTTATTCCTGCTTTTTACTGAGGTCGTCCTCGATGAGCTCGCCAACGACGCCGAGGGTTGAAAAATTGTCAAAATTTCCGTATCGTAGGTGTTCTTTGGTATGCGGGGTGAGGTTGTTGATAAACTTGGTGATCAAATCGGTGTCTCTTGGCGGTTAGGTATTTGGGCACATAGTTTCTTCCAAATAGCGTTAGGTACTCGGTAAACCCTTCAGTGTCTCTCTGAGTCAGGACCTCCAAGGTACGTAGCGAGACTTGGATATCATTGTTGTCTCGGTACTGAAGATCGAACGCAACCGTTATGTCCTCGAAACTTCCGGTTTTGTGTGGCTCTAAAGCATAGAACCATGCCCTGGGTTGTGCATCGAGTGAATGCGGAAATAAAGTAGCCCATGCGGGGGGTTCAACGCCCATGATGGCCATTTTAGCCTTGAAGGCTTTAACATGCACGAGCGGACTTTCGTGACCTTTGAAGATGGGAAGATCGCTGAGTGCTAGTTTATCTGGTAGCATGGACCTGACGTTCTTTGGGATGTGCTCGTTTTCTTGATGTATAGAGTAACCCCTTGAATTCGTGAGACGTTCTTCCATGGTTCGGATCCTTTTGCGTTCGATTCGGATTCTCGGCTAAGCGTACGGCGTTTTTCTCTGCTTCAAACTTTTGCATGATAGCCATTTGTTCGATAGTCGTAGTGAGGCTAGCTATCCTATCATTGAGCTGTCGGACCTGCTCGGCAGTTACCTCTGGGGGGGGTGGCGGCGGTCCTCCGAAACCTTCATCGTGTTGAAAGGCCATGTGAGGTTTTGGTTTTGATCATTGTAGGAGCGCTTCTTTGGAGGCGGAGGTGGGTTTAAGTGGCGGTTCTTAGTTAAATCGGCGTATCCAGGGTTTTTCAATGAGCGGACCTGACAAAGTTTTCAAACCTTTAGTGATTCTAAAAGAGAAGGAAAAAGACTCAAATGAAAAATCACATTCACGACCAAAGGAAGACACAAAAGTGTAAAAAGGGTGACTCGACTTGACTCGTGTTTTTAGCTTTTTTTTTTAAAAAGACACGGGAAGCTTTTGAGATAGAGGCATGTTGACACGTCCCTATTCTCGAGATAAGAAAATTTGTATGATCATAATCCGATTAACCCAGTTTGGCGGTATGTTGCCGGGGGTTTATCATTGGATTATGATAAAAAAGGATCAGACCGAAGTAGCGATAGGCTAACCGATCTGAGGATGTTAAAAATTTTGGGTAAAAGGTGATCAATTGTTCGCCTTTTACGTGTGACTCAGGGATTTGAATCAAAAATGACGATAGGTCACTTGATTCAAAGAGTAAATCAACGGGTTCGCATCTGAATGATCCCGCGTTTTGTTTTTTGAGAGAAAAAGATTAAGTCGGGATGACTAAAGAGTCACTCGACTTAGGGCTAATTCTAAAGTTCTAAAAGTTAATTTCATTTAAAATCTCCGAAATGAATTGACATATTCGGGTTTTTGCTTTGTGAAAGACTTTTAGCAATAAATGCATTATGACGATACGTCAGTCGCATAATTCATTTACGTTTTGAAAAGGACCTGGGATATAGTGGTTATCCTAGGTCGGTTTTAAATGTAGCGGCATTTTATTTATTAAACTCAAATGACTATAGGTCAAAGAGCCTAACGGCGTGTTTTTAAAAGTATGACCTTTTTTGAAAAAAGTTTGAAAAAGCAATTTCAAAGATGGACGTATTTTAAAAGTATAATGCCTAGGAAAAGTTTTTGCATGCGTAAAGTTTTGAAAGACTACTATAGTGAGGGTACTACAGCTTCGCACTTGTACATATAAACACAGGTTTTTGGTTTATAGGGTAAGGTTCCCTCCGGCCATTCTCGATACGTTTGGGTAGGGGCACCCGCAAGACTACACACGTCTTAGGTGTGAATTCAAGACGGGCCCTAGAGCATTCGAGTTTTGACTGGTTACGATCGTTTGTGCGGATGCCGTACTTCTAGTCGTGCAGGGGTGAGAGAGCAGTATGTCCGGAGTTACCACGCTTATGAAGCGAGAGGTACTGGGGGCCGTTCCTCAAAGGGTGTGGTTTGAATCAGGAGGATTCGACTCAACGTACTTTGCCCAAATATCGAGCGTAAATGTTTTCAAAGTTTCAAGCTTCACTTCTTTATGATTTTAAAATAAAAGAAAAACTAGTTTTTCAAAATAATAAAAATCATGCTCGTCCCAATGAGTCGCCCGGTGAAGGTGCAGGAAGCGAGAGAAACCTATCGGCGCCTGCCGCGCCCGACCTCGCCCCGCCGTTCTTGAGGCGTAGAAGCGAGAATCGCCTCGCGAGGAAAAAAGTCACAGTTTGCTAAAAATGGGGAGATCATTGCATGAATTTGTGATCAAAAAGAAAAGTATAAAAGTCCTTTTTGAAATGTATTTTCGGAGTCGCCACCAAATATTAAAGGAATTTGGAACCTATTCAACGCGTCTTGAAATACAAGACACGAGTGTCTCAGATTTCAAGGTGCGTCGATACCTAAAAATCTAAGGATTGAAACCACAGAAGGGGTTCGGAGTGAGGTTACTTTTCGAAAGTTTTGACAAAATGAGTTTTGAAAACAGTAATCAAAAAGCCTACGTAAGAGTAGTCTCTACTAATTTGAAAACATTTGCTTAATTTCGATATTTGGGCTAAAATGGCGCTACGTACAAGTGCGAATAAAAATGACTCGATTAAAATGCATAAATAATGTAAATAGTCAAAATAATGACTTTGCTATAGGAAATGTACGTTAAATAATAATTTATTGACTAAATTATTACTATAGACGTTATTTTCCGACCTTATATTTAGAATTTATGGAAAACCCTCAGTTTTGACATGCTAAAAGACTCTATGAAACGGTACAATTTAGTGTTGGATCCGTGATTCTAGTCGTTATTTAATGCATGAATGAGGACTTGCGTAATTATAAAAGTGACGTCGGTTTGCTTTAGTGATAATGAGTCGTTTATTTATGCGATATTGGCGAGGTTTAGGCGGATTAGGAATCAGATTGCTACAAAGTATTACGAATACGGCTTCGCTAGTGCCAATATCGGGTTTGGGGTTAATGTAACCCCATTGTCCGAGTCTCAAACGTCCAAAACGTAGGTAAAAGGTTTACCTTTCGAAAATGTAAAGACGGTATTTTTGAGTGGATTTTTGTGAATAGTGTATAAGTGTTAAAAACCGATCCTTTGAAATGAATTAAGGGGGTTGGTATTTATAGAGGTTGGGCTGGTATGGGTGTGAACAATAATATAATCGCCTGTGCACTGGCGAATTTTATTTCATTTGGGTTGGATTTTTGTAAGAAAAACACAAAAGGCTGCACGCCAAAACAAATTTTTAATCGCCTGTTAACAGGCGATTAGGTTTTTAATCGCCTGTTAACTGGCGATTTTAAATTTGTTTTGGTGTGCTATTTTCAGCCGCCTTTTGGTTTTGGGTGTTGATTGAGTAATGATGATGTTTTATTCTTAGCTTAAGGGTTAAGTATTTCTGGGTCGTTCTGTTTTGGTCCGAATCTTGGTTTTCGTGTTTCGGTTTTTGTCGTGTTTTTCGGTTTTGGCTCGAAAATAAAATAATATTAAAGTATATTATTTTATGGTTTTGTAATTTCTAGTTCTGTGAAAATGTGACACGGGACGCACTTTGGCCCGTTTTGCGGGTTGTGTTTTGGGTCGTTTTTGTAAGTTTGGGCCGTTTTGTAGCTAGTTGGGCTGTTTTTGTGGCTTGGCTTAAAAAGACGTTCCTATATTTTGTTCGTGTTATGCTCATAATGATTAAAGTTGACATTCATTTTTATGATTATGCAAGTCCAAATTAATACGCTAAAAATGACCAAATACGTTTTAGACACTTTTGTACCGTTTCGACTCTTTTTAAAAGCATGTATGACAGTCCTTTTCATCATCGGGTTTGTTTTTGGGGGGTACGGATACGGGTATCTACAGGATCCAGACGGCTCAGAACCCTGAGCACGGAAGACCCTCCAGGAGCCCCACCTAGCCCAGGACCTTGAACATTTCAGGACCCTGGGCAGGACCCAGAGCATCCCAAGAAGCCAGACAGCGCAGGACCCTGCACAGCCAGGGCCCTCAGGAGTCTCACCAACGGATCTATCTCGAGTTATAACGGATAGTCAAAGTAGTTGCGAGAAAGGGGGAAGCGTTACAATGTGAAGAGCAATTAAGGCCTATTCAGCAGGAAGTCACAACGGTCATCAAGGGAGGAAAAATAGGAGCAAAGCCGGGGAAGATACAAGTATAAAAGGAAAGCTAAGGTTCAAAGGAAGGGCATTCCACATTCAGCAACAACACTACCATATTCAACATCCAGCGACTATTTTACAGCATTCCAAACACTCTAAACACATTTTTCAGCAACTCTTAGCATTATTCAGCAAATATTGTACCAAATAACGTGCCTTAGCACCCTAAATCTTGTAATCCTTCTTTGAATAGTGGATAGTTGGTGGGACAAGAGCTTCCCCCCGCGGTCGTTTCCCACATCGGGTTTTCCGCGTAACCAAAAAACTTGTGTGTCTTGCCTTGCTCTTTTCATCATTCTCTTTACCTTTCGTTCAATCACTCTTGTTTGGCATACGATTAGGTCGCTTTAACCCTAACTCAATAAATTAAGCTTTGGTAAATTTTTTGCAAAACAATTGGCGCCGTCTGTGGGGAATAGCGATCATCTTTTGTAGCCAAACATCGTCCTCGTCGTTAACCAAGCATGGTGCCAAGCGTCGGTCAGGGTTCCACCAGCATGCAGGGGAAAGCTTCAGCAGGACGCTCTGTTAAGGTGCCCTCAGGAGCCTCCGCAGGAGCCAGATCTGGAGGTCCAGGATCCAGTAGAAGCCTCCGCAGGAGCCAGATCCGGAGGTCCAGGATCCAGTAGGAGCATCCCTCAGGAATTGGTCACGGGATAGATCATGGAGCAGCAACTCCTACTCTAGTGACTTCTCCGAATCGAGGATCCCTCATTGTCAACCCTTCACTCAGCCTCGAGAGCCACCAACCACACTCAGGTTACCTTTTGTCTAACAACTTGTTCGGATCTAACTCCTCTTTTTTGACAGGTACACCTGAACCAAGCCCTACGACAACCCTCCATCCAGTAAGGCTCAGGCTCCTGCCAGGTCCCTCTCAGGACCCTGACAGGATCCTGCCAGGCCCCTCTCAGTACTATCACAGCCGTTTTGCATGACATCCACATTCAAGAATGCGGAAACCATGCAGGGGGCAAGGACACACAACAAGAATACTACTCTCCAGCTTGGCACTGCACCCCAAAACGGTGTTTCATTTTGGGGGCCTCAGCGCCCACCTCAACATTATGTCCTCAACGGGTTTATTCATTTTATTTTGAAATCCATATTTTGTTTTTTTCTCTTTAAAGAATTTCATTTTCTTCCTATGTTGCAAATTTTCCTTAAGTTCTTCTGTAAACACCTCTAATTTACCCTTTAAGTCGTTTTAAAAGTTATTTTGCGCTTCGCTGCTGAGATACCCTGAGGATCCTGAGACCTGAGGACCCTGATGTACTCTCAGGATCCTGGCGTGCCCTCGCCATTCTGAGGTACCCTCAGCAGGTTTTATTGGTTATTTTTCCGTGAAAATTCTTTAATCCGCTTTTGAATCGTTTTAAAAGTATTTCTACAATTTACATTTGTGATTTATCTAAAACCTTTTATCCTTTTTTCTTATTTAAAGCTCATTTTTAAATACAAATAATATTTAAATTCATTTTAAAGAGCTTCCAAAGCTTCACTCCTTCATAAGGTAATGACCCCTAGGGTCACAAAGGACTCCAAGGTTCCCAGGGGACTCCAAGGCTCCCAGCTTCGTCACCCAGGTTCCTCTCACTCATATTTCTTCTTTCAAAAAAAATCTTTCTTTAAATGCAATTTTAGGAGCCCTAAATATCCTTTGTTGTTATTCGAAAATCCTTTCTTTTTGAAAAAATAAGGGTGAAAGTGAAATCTGGGTGGCCCCTACAATTATCCTCCTTAGAGAGGACTTCGTGCGCGTGGCGACAGGGGACAAACGTAACCCCGTTCCGGACATCTCAGATTCCAGGGCCACCAAGTCACCACTACGAGGCTCGGCATCGGGGATAAACATGACCCCACTTGGACTTAAGACTCCAGGCCGGCACTAAGTCGACTCTAAAAGCATGCATACAAAACGAACTCGCGCGCTACAAACGAACGTAAGTGAAAGCATGGTTGGCCACCATGTAAACATCATACGCCCAACTGGGACCTCCTGTCCAAGGGATCCTCCACGGAAATATTCGTCTTAAGTGACCACTACAGGCCTGAGCGCCACGTTTTTAAGTTCTAAAAATATTCGTCTTAATTGACCACTACAGGCTTATACGCCAGGAACCTTAACAGGAACCTAAACAGGTTCAGCAGTCCAGCTTCCCCAGAGGATCCAGCAACAGAATCACCAAAGGAGCCACATTGTCTCTCGTCATAATCCAGCAGAAAATTCAACGCACTTGGGTAAAGGGGGCAGAAAACAACTTCGCCGTCATGTTTTCCTCCTCCAAGATCAAATCGAAGAGTATAACAAAATCGAAATCTATGCTGAAGTCGTCACTGAGGACCCAGAGGTATCTTGAGCAAGAGTGATCTATTCCACAGCAGCTCCCTGAAGCATGTTACCCTCAGCAACCTCGACTTCTACAACTCCCTCGCCAAAGAACGCCAGAATCATAGCGTGAGATCTACCTTCGTGAGCACGAGCAGAATCGCTCTCATCAACATTTGAATCAGCAAAGTCCGCCAATCCACCAAGTATCAAGCACGAACAAAATCGAAGCAGCCGAAGTACGACCAAAGTTGAAATATGGGGAGTCACGTAAAGCAATCTAAGAATGAAAATTCCTGCTCAGAATTCGAGACCTCCTGAGCAGAAATTTTGGGGGCAAATGTTGGGCCCAAATTTTCCGGCCCAGTCTGGGCCCTGTTAGCAGCAGTACCTTGCTCAGGACCCTGAGCATCGCGGGACCCTGAGCAGGATCTAGAATGTTCCGAGGATCCAAACGGCTCAGAACCCTGAGCACGGAAGACCCTCCAGGAGCCCCACCTAGCCCAGGACCTTGAACATTTCAGGACCCTGGGCAGGACCCAGAGCATCCCAAGAAGCCAGACAGCGCAGGACCCTGAACAGCCAGGGCCCTCAGGAGTCTCACCAACGGATCTATCTCGAGTTATAACGGATAGTCAAAGTAGTTGCGAGAAAGGGGGAAGCGTTACAATGTGAGGAGCAATTAAGGCCTATTCAGCAGGAAGTCACAACGGTCATCAAGGGAGGAAAAATAGGAGCAAAGCCAGGGAAGATACAAGTATAAAAGGAAAGCTAGGGTTCAAAGGAAGGGCCTTCCACATTCAGCAACAACACTACCATATTCAACATCCAGCGACTATTTTACAGCATTCCAAACACTCTAAACACATTTTTCAGCAACTCTTAGCATTATTCAGCAAATATTGTACCAAATAACGTGCCTTAGCACCCTAAATCTTGTAATCCTTCTTTGAATAGTGGATAGTTGGTGGGACAAGAGCTTCCCCCCGCGGTCGTTTCCCACATCGGGTTTTCCGCGTAACCAAAAAACTTGTGTGTCTTGCCTTGCTCTTTTCATCATTCTCTTTACCTTTCGTTCAATCACTCTTGTTTGGCATACGATTAGGTCGCTTTAATCCTAACTCAATAAATTAAGCTTTGGTAAATTTTTTGCCAAAACAGGTACAATGAGGAAAAGTAGCTGACGTATGTAATTAGGGACAATCAATAGCAACTAAATCTAATACCAGGCAAGTAAACCTATCATACATACAATTAGCCAACCTAATTCAATACCAACAAAATCACAAGAATTGTCAAGCAAGCAAACTGATTTTGTCAATATTGTAAAATAAGAAGCTTATGATTTCATTCCTTTATAATTAAAGTAATTATCATGGTTGTTCTCTATACTGTACAGATTATAAATAGGTATTCTCCTCATAATAAAATGTACAGAAAAACATTCTAACTTACGTCTTATATGGTATCAAAAGGCCATCGATCCAACCACGCCCCACGCCCTAAACGTCCCACCTTCAAACGTCACGCAGCCACCCCCTATCTCCCCGCAGCCACCATGTCAAACACCATCACCACCGACAACATGGTCCCCAGCCACGACCCATCCAACCCGATGCAAACCCTCAAATTGAGTAACTGTGTTAAATTAACCTCTCAAAACACAGTTACTAACCAAATTTTTTTTTGCGCTTAGCCTCCTTGGTTATCTCGATGGTTCTGAAACACCGCCATCATAAACCACTATTGCTGATGACAAAACCGAAACCCCTAACCCGACTTACCCTCATGGTTAAAGCAAGACTCGATGATTCTCGCTGCTCTAATGGGCACGATATATATCATCCCACCTACAATACTTAATCGGTCGAGCGCAAACCTCTAAAGAAGCGTGGGACATTCTTGCCCAACCTTATACTAACCCCTCGAGACCCTATATTCTCACACTCTAAGAAAAATTTGATTCGACAATCAAACTCACCGATCAATCAATAACCGTTATATGCATCAAATCAAGGGTCGTGTCGATCAACTCGCCCTTATGGGTAAAATACTCGTCCCGGAAGATATCATCTCCAAGGTTCTCAAAGGCCTTGATTACGAGCTTTACAAACCCGTGATTGATACCGTTAGAACTCGGGACAACCGTATAACCTTCGAAGCGCTCCATGAGAAGCTTCTCAACCACGAACTGCATGTTAAACAACAACCTACTTCCTTCTACTTTTTGCCCTCGGCTAACCCGGCCTACACAACCACAGTCGTGGCCCTAACCGTAGTCACAACCAGCAGGCTGCAACCCGCAACCAACACAACCCACCTACCCTTAATCTCAACCCCAAACCGTTCAAGGGTCGGTGTTAATGTTGTCGACAAACTGGCCATGTGATCGCCCACTGCCTTTCCTTCAGGAAAAATTTGCCTCGACCTAATTTTCCCCGACCCGCAACCCTCTCGGTCAACCCACGACAACCCCCAGACCCATCTTGCCCACCACGGCGGGTCCCAAACTAGCCCTAACGTCCTCCTTGACAGTGGCGCGTCGCATCACCCCACTCACGATTTAGACACGCTGACTTCTCATTCTCCCTATAACGGTCTCGATGACTTAATTATTAGAGATGGTTCAACCCTTCCCATAGCTAATACAGGTTCCTTTATGTTACATAATCTAAAGTTCAATAACGTTCTTCATGTTCCTAAAATTTCACGTAACATACTGTCTATTTCACAACTTTGTCGTGACAATAATGTCTATGTCATTTTCTCACACAATTTATATTTTGTAAAGGAACTTCGAACCAGGAATACAATCCTCCAGGGTCGAGCCAACCAAGGGATATATGAATGGTCTCCGTCGAAACCTACTGCTCCAGCTGCTGTCAAAATAAAAAGAACCACGCCCATTTCATGGCATCATAAGTTAGGTCATCCGTCGTATGATGTACTTAAACTTATTAATAAAACTTTTTTATTCACAAATTTCAATAATGAATACTGTCATGCTTGTTGTATTTCTAAGAGCAAAAAGCTCCTCTTCTCTATTTCATCGTTTTAATCTGCCGCGCCTCTCAACCTTAAATTTTCAGACCTGTGGACTAGCCTTGACCCTTCTCGTGACCACTACAAGTACTACATTATATTTGTCGATCATTTTACGAAATATGTATGGTTACATCCGCTCAAACGCAAATTTGAAACGACCACTATCTTTACGCAATTCAAAGCCTTAGTCGAAAATTACTTTAAAACAGCAATTCGTCGAGAATATGTTAAATTAAATCAATCTCTCCTACCTAACGGCATCTCACATTACAGCATTCCGCCGCATACGCCGGAACACAAAGGGTATGCTGAACGCCGTCATTGTCACATTTTAGAAACTGGCCTTGCTTTACTAAACCACGCCGGACTTCCGACCTCTTAATCGCCTTTCGCGTTCAGTACGGCCACATACCTCATCAATCGTCTCCCTACCAAATCTCTAAATGGTGACTCACCATATTTCAAGTTACATAAAACCTTACCTGACTATACTAAGCTTCACAGTTTGGGTGGCAGAAGAGAGTTTGTGGTGTGAGGATGTATGGTGTTGTTGTGAAGCTGAAGGGGTTGAAGTGTGAATTGAGGAAGTTGAACAAGGGTGTGTTTGCTGAGGTGGAGAAGAGCTCAACTATTATGACTCAGTTATTGGAGGAAACTCAGAAGCTGTTACAAGTTAATATATCTGATCAGGCTCTGTTAGAGAAGGAGAAGAGTATAGCTGCATCTGTCAGATTGCTGAATGCTGCTAAAGCTAGTTTTCTGAGACAAAAGGCTAAAGTGCATTGGTATACTGAAGGGGATTGTAACTCTAGGTTCTTTCATAGCTCAATCAAAGGAAGAAGGGATGTAAATAGGGTGATACAAATCAAAAATGAGGCAGGGGATATGGTTTCTCAGCCTTCTGAGATTAAGGATGCTTTCCTTGATTTCTATGTAAATTTGCTGGGGACAAGGAGTGATGTGGTACCTGTGCAGGTAGATGTTGTTAGGAGGGGGGCTCTTGCTACTGAGGAGTAGAGTTTAGGACTGCAGGTTGTTCCCACTAAGGAGGAGGTGAAGGAGTGTATGTTTGCCATTGAAAATGATAAAGCACCTGGACCTGATGGATTTACTAGCAAATTCTTCAAGGATGCTTGGCCTATAATAGGGGATGATGTTGCTCTAGCTGTCATAGAGTGGTTTGAATCAGGAAGAATGTTGAAGCAGCTTAATCATACAGTTTTGTCTCTGATTCCTAAAGTCAAAAGCCCTAAGGAGGTCAAAGAATTTAGGCCTATTGCTTGTTGCAATACCCTTTACAAGTGTATCTCCAAGATACTATGCAAAAGATTGGGAGCTGTGTTACCTGTTCTAATTAGTCCTAGTTAAAGTGCCTTCATTAAAGGGAGAAGCATAATAGAAAATGTCCTTATTTGCCAGGATTTGGTTAGATTATATTCATGGAAGAGTTGTTCTCCACGATGTCTTATGAAATTGGATCTAAGAAAGGCCTATGATACCATTGAATGGTCTTTCCTTGAAGGGATGCTGAAAGCCCTAATGTTCCCTAGCAGATTCATCACCTGGATCATGAATTGTGTCACTACTACCTCTTTCTCCTTATGTGTGAATGGTGATTTATTTGGGTTTTTCAAAGGTGGTAGGGGGCTTAGACAAGGTGACCCCATCTCCCCTTTGTTGTTCACTGTATGCTTGAAATACTTGAGTAGGATTTTCTCTGTTGTGGCTGAATTGCAGGGGTTTAAATTCCACCCAATGTGCAAACCTCTGAGGTTGAATCATCTGTGCTTTGCAGATGATTTAATCCTCTTTTGTAATGGGACTCAACAATCAATTGAGCTTATGCTGAATGGGTTTCAGGTGTTTTCTAAAGCTTCTGGACTGTGCATTAGTACAAAGAAATCTGAATTATTCTGCAATGGCATTAGTGAGGGTGTGGTTAAGGATATTATTCAGATGACAGGTTTTGGGAAAGGGTCACTTCCTTTCAAGTATTTGGGAGTGCCTATTTCCCCTAGGAAATTGAAGAAGAAAGACTGTTACCTCTTGTGTGATAGGATATGTGAGAGGATTAGGGCCTTGGGAGTAAGGAGATTGTCTTATGCTGGTAGGGTTGTGTTAATCAATTCTGTGCTTAATACGGTATATAGCTACTGGGCATCCATGTTTGTCTTGCCTCAGTCTGTGCTGCAGAGAATTGTCTCCATTTGTAGGAATTTTCTGTGGGATGGGAGAGAGGATTACTACAAGAGTCCCTTGGTGAAATGGGAGGATGTGTGCAGACCTAAGAAAGAAGGGGGATTAGGGATCATTGATTGTATGGCATGGAACAAAGCAGCTGTGGCTAAACTTGTGTGGTGGATTGCTGTGAAAAAAGACATGTTGTGGGTTCAATGGGTGCATCAAATTTATATGAAAGATGAAGAGTGGCTGGATTACACACCCAACTGCCAAGCTAGTTGGTCATGGAAGCAGATTTGTAAAGTGAAGGAGGTGTTCAGACAGGGGCTTGTGGATGATGAGTGGATTATTGATGAGTACTCAGTGAAGCATGGGTATCAATGGCTGAAAGGTGTACATCAGCCTTCTCCTTGGAGGTTTTTTGTATGGAACAAGCTCAATGTTCCTAAGCATGCTTTCATAGTTTGGCTTATCCTTCAAAATCAACTTCTTACTTTGGACAGACTGAATAGAATGGGTATTACAGGTATGACTGACTGTTACCTGTGTGGAGAAGTGAATGAATCTGTTATTCACTTGTTTTTTTTATTGTTCCTATAGTAGGAAGTGTGTTGAGGAGCTAGGGAGACTAATGGGTATCCCCATTCCTTTGACAAATACTTGGCAGTGGTGTCTAAGGGTTAGAAGGCTGTCTAAATGGCAGAGAATGGTCCTAAACATGGTCTTGTGTGCACTGATGTATTGGATTTGGAAAGAACGTAACTGGAGTCGGCTTAATTTGGCAGTGAGACCATCTTCTTGGCTGTGCAAGCAAGTCATGGAGGATGTTAAGACAAGATTGAAAGGGCTTAAAATGTAATAGATGAGAGTGCCTATGTTTGTTTTGAGTGAGAGATGGTGTATTGAGCATTTGTAATTGGTTTGTTGGTTATTAATGATAATTTTACATTCTACCAAAAAAATTAAAAGTATAGTGTTCTTAAATAAAACCTACGATCTTCATCTTCCTCATTTATTTATTTCTTTTGATAAAATATTTTCTCACCAAAACTTATTTCTTCCATCACCTAATTAAATCACTTCCTCTTCTTAGTTAAAATCTTTTATGAACACAAACCAAAGACATTAATTTTTACTTTCTATTTAAAATCAAATATTTATAAAAACTTTAAATCTTTTTTTTTTTTTTTTTTTTTTTTTTTTTTTTTGCGAAAATGTAAGTTGTATTGCATTAGATATCAAGCATTACATTATGTCAAATTCCACACCTACTAGAACTATACAGATTAAACCATTAGACTTTCTATAAACTTTATATCAACTATTGTGTATGATGTACTACTCAACGCAAGTCTCTCTCGAAACATCAGCTTAACTTGCGCCAAAAAAAAAAAAAAAAAAAAAAAAAAAAAAACTATAAATCTTAATTTATTTTAGTTTCAAAATATTGTATGACATAGTATATTTTAATTTGTGTACTTTATCGATGATCCAAACAAGATGAGCAAGGAACGGGTTATTTTGGATGAAGACTTTTCCGGGTTTAAAATTTATTTTAGATCCCTCGACGATAACCATCTAATTTAAGGTGCCCCCGCACACTAGTTTATTTTAATGTATTATGATTTTGATTATGTGTGAAAAATAATATGTTCTTATAAAATATGTATTTTGATTATTTGCTAAGTTATTATTTTTGTTCTTGTGTGTTTATGTGATGTTTAATAATATGATAATAAACAATAAGATGATAATAACTAATAATAACGACAGTATACTTAATATGTTTCATTTTTGCATTATGTTGTAATATCATTTATTTTGTACACTTTAAATTGTTGTTTATATGTTTTGTTATGTTTTTATGAGTTTTAAATACATTATATGTATATATAAAAATATGTGAATGTATTAACAATGAGTTTAAAGTGAAGAAAATTGAAAATAAAAATATTGTTATGTGTATGTTATGCCATGGTTTACCCCTTCATTTTTGATCAATTTTTATTTTTAATTTTTGTAAATGATATGTTATGTTAATCTTGTTTTATATACTTGTATTTATGTTGGTGAAATTTAATTAAGAAAATAAATTATTAGGTATTAAAATGTTCATGTGTGTTCTTGATTTTTGTTTGGTGATCATGGTGTTATTCATGTGTTCATGATGTTCTTGATAAGTTTCATGTGTTCTTGATAATGTTAGCTTACTTTGATCCATAATATTTTTATGTTTGTTCTTTTTATTGTTTTAAATTACTAGTTAGTAATTATATTAGTATGTATATATTTTAAACAACTAAAATCATTAAGAAACTAAAGTTAGAAATTTAAAGTGTTAAAACACTATTCATAATTATATTAAAACCTTTAATCAAAATCACTTCTTAGTTTAAATTATTTTATTATAATTAGAATAATTAGAATATAAAAACTGTAAGCTAAAAACCGATAAAAATTTAAAAACGAAAATGAAACCTAAGCTAGTAAACCACACGGCATTTTGGACCATTTAGAGTTAAAAATGATATTTATCACTTTTTAGTTTCTCTCTAAAATAATTTATTTAGTTAAGTTAATAAATTAGGAATAAAAACAAAAAGAAATAAATGAATTATAAAAATGTACACGACATTACTAATAAAAATAGGTCTATTTTGATTAAAATGAATTTATCACTAAGTCACTAAATTTGAATAGTGAATAGGATTAAATTTAATTGTAAAACGAATCGATAATAAAAAGAATCGACGAAACCGATTAAAATTTGTTATTGATATACAAATGATATTAAATTGTGTGTTACTACCGTTGCATAAATATTGGACTGTTAAAATTGGACTATACGAACTAAATGAACGAACCACGACACTGTCACTAAAATGGAAACCGCCATAGTTTTAAATAGATGACTAAATTAAACCGAGTATCACTTTTATATAAATATCGGATATCATTTTTTACAAACCGAACTTAACGACTTTGAAACTAGATTTTAACTTAGTAACTAAGTTTGAAAATGAATAGTGACCAATGTGAATAGTGACTGAGGTGAACAGTGACTGAGATGAATAGTGACTGAGGTGAATAGTGACTGAGATGAATAGTAACCTTGGGGAATAGTGTCGATGAATAGTAAACTGGGACGAAACTTGTTAAACAAGTAACATCCCAAAGGCTTAAATAATAATCTTAAGCGAAACTTGTTGAACAAGTAACGTCTTGAAAACTGAACCGATGAATAGTAACCCGGGACGAAACTTGTTAAACAAGTAACATCCCAAAAGTTTAAAAACTTATTATAAGGAGAATTAGAGGTAACTTGTTGAACAAGTTGTCTTTTAAAATCACGAGACGTGAATAGTGAAAAATTCACGAAAATTGTTAAACAAGTTACGTCTCAAAATTTAAAGATACTTCAAATTTCAAAATTTGAAATCTTGTAAGTAGTTTAAAATTTACCTAAGTATAGAAAACTGAAAATGAATAATTTAAATAACTAAAGTGTTTCGAAAAACACTTAAATAAAATTGGACATATTAATGAACGTATCAACTTAGAAGTTTAAAAGCGTTAATAATCAGCAACACTTCAAATAATAAACGAACATGTTATGTGATCATATGAAACTGAATACAAAATTAAACGTTTGACGATACGACTAGGAGAGTCTAGTAACATGTGATTAAAATACCAAATAAAATAATAAATTATAAGTAAGTTAAAGAACGGGTCAAAAGCTTGGGCCTCTGTTATGAAAACGTCAATCGTGAGTGAAGTGGGGTTAAGATAGTCTAGTACGGATACCACTATCTCGGCCTTATTGCGTTTAGTCATCCCGAATAGTGTGGTCATCAAGCCGGCGGCCTTATTACTTTGTCATCTTGCCCATGCCTTTGCGCCTTAAGTCGCACTGCCTAAGCCGTACAAGATAATGAATACGCCAACTCTTTTGGGTCAGGCATTAGGAAATAGTCATATTGTTCAGAGTTAAGGTGCTCTATGAATAGCATAGCTCATTCTTAAAGTGAACACGAGTATATGCATATATAGATAAGGGTTTGATCTCCCTATTTCGCTAATGTTATCAGGGCCACCACGACCTTATTGCTTAGTTAGCTTGTGGTTTGTCTCCTTGCCGCGTTTTATTCTTAGTGGGCGCGACGCTAGCATTCACTTTTGCCACATGTAAAGATCACTTGACGGGATTGTAACAGAAGTTCGGATCATTTCGAACACTAGAAGATGAGATGCAAGTAATCTAGTATTCGGCGTGGTTTACGAGTCAACTAAATCGCTGCACTATTTTAGTGAGATGCAAGCGATCAGAGTACAAAGGCCTACTCAGTGGTCAGGCTCGTAAGCAGTATGTGTTTGGTGATTAAATGAAAATGAGTCGAGACATCTTTGAGAATTAAAGACCACAAATTTCTGAAATGATCGAGTCTGCATGATGTGATTGATATAGTATTGTCTAATAATTTGCGATCTGACATCGCACCGTAATCCTGCTGAATGCTTATTATACTATTGATATGAATTTACTTGTTAATTGCATTATAACTGTATATCATGTTTTATATGATTTATCGCTTTAAATCGCATGCTTATTTGGGACTTATTAAGTCTTTAAATGCTATATGTTTACCGCTATGGGTTTATATGGCTTAACGTGTGCGGGTTGAAATCGAGTCTGACGGAACGTTACCGTAGGTACCTCGAGGTTAATTGACGATGAGCACCATGGGATGGAAGGCTTTCTTTTGTTTCTTTTGAGAGAATGTAATATGACTTTGTTTATAGAGTATCGACTTATAATATCATAACATCTGGTTTTGTATAAAGTACTTATTTAATTTTCCGCCTTGTTTAATTAAGTCACAAAAAGTCGGGTTATTACATATTGCCTATACCGAAACATTTAGTCCAGTATTAAAGTCAACCACAGTTCGTCTAATACTAGCTATAGCCGTCACTAAATCATGGTCCCTGCGGCAATTAAACGTCAACAACGCCTTATCTACATGGACACTTAACCGACAATGTCTGTATGACTCAACCTCCTGGCTTTGCCGATCAAACCAAACCCGACTATGTTTGTATATTAGACAAAGCAATATACGGCTTAAAGCAAGCTCCTCGAGCCTGGTACACTAAATAAAAAACCTATCTAATTAACTACGGTTTCTGGCAATCGATTTCTGATTCCTCTTTGTTCACCTTACATACTCAAACCACGTGCATTTTTATGCTCATTTTCGTCGATGACATTATGATCACTGGACCACATCCTCAACAATTACAGTACTTAATTACAAAATTATAAAACCGTTTTTCGCTTAAAGATTTAGGTCACCTATCTTACTTTCTCGGAATGAAAGTCATTCCAAATACACTTGGTCTGCACCTAAACCAATCTAAATATATAACTGACATTCTTGACAAATACAACATGTTAACCGCAAAACCTCATGCTACACCAATGGCTACTGATACGCGGTTGCTTCTTGAAGATCATCGACCTGTTCAAGACTAGTCCATCTATCGTGCGATTGTTCACTACTACAAATCTGAGCAAAAACAACGGAACAAAAACAACACAAATTGTAAAGTTCGTTGTTTATAATATTATAAACAACGACCTAAAAATTTCCGTTGTTAAATCTTTAGGTGCCAAATCAAACTCATCACTAAAAACAACGAAAAAACAACTATTAACAACAGGTGATTTATAAATAACGGTTTTTATAAAAAAAATGTGTTGTTTATGAGCTAGACTTTAAATAACGGTTTCGTAGTAAAAAACCGTTATTTTTAATTGGACATAAAAAAAACGGTTTTTTGGAGAAAAACCGTTTTTTTACTTTATTTTAAATAACGGTTTTTTTTATTAAAAACCGTTATATCTGACCTAAAATAAAAAAACGGTTGTGCAAATTTTTCGTTGTTTTTAATGTGTACTTTAAATAATGTTTTACAAGTAAACTGTTATTTTTAATTAAAAACCAAAAAAACGAAATTTTTCAATACTAAACCGTTTTAAATTTTTCAATATATAAATCCTAATTTTTTTTATCTAAAACGCTATGTACTTTTTACCAAATAAATAAAAAAAATATTTGTCGAATTTGGTAACAAAATTTAAATGGTTTTTAATTTTTATAATTATTTATACTAATTCAAGTTATATTAAATTCTAATTCTAATTATAATTGTAATACTAATTCTAATTAAATTTAAAGTCTATAAATTTTAGTATGTAAACAATATTTAGATTTATATATATTATATATTATTACTAAGCTGTAAGCAATATTTAGATTTATATAATATTTACTAAGGATTTTATATACTAACTGATTTTATTGCCTTATTTATACTAAATAATTTCTTTTCTTAGCCTATATTTATTATAGTATAATTCTAATTCTCATACTTATATAATTTTAATTCTCATACTTATATTATAAACAAAATCTAATAAAAAATACAATTAAAAACAATTAAAAACGGTTATTCAGGAAAAACCGTTTTTAAAAGTAAACTTTTAAAAACAGTTTTTTAGTAAAAACCGTTTTTAAAAAGATACTTTTTAAAATGGTTATTTCCTAAAACCGTTTTATTTGAGTATTTTTAAAAACGGTTATTTCCTAAAACCGTTATTAAAGGTTTAAAATTAAAATTTTCGAGGGGATTGTATTTTTTAATAAGAGAAGTCAGTTTAAACGTTTTTTTTTTACTCTCTTTAATTTTCATTCTGCTTGTTTCACGAAACATATTCTCTCAAACTCCATCTTCATCAATCATTCTCATTTTTTTTCCAAGTAAATACATTATCAATTTCTCCCAAACTTCATATTCTCTATTGATTTTTCGTTTTCTCTTTTAGTACTCTATTCACAATATATTTGACGTTGGTTCAAACCCTAATTGAGTTACTAATAACAGGTTCGTTATCTCGTTTTTTTTTTTCATTAATTTCACTATTATATTAATTAAGTACGTTATGTTGGTGTTGTTGTTCTTCTTTTTGTTGGTTTAAACCATAATTGATGTTGTCGTTGTTGTTGTGTTGTTGTTGTTGGGGCGTGTTGTTGTTGGGGCATGTAGTAGGTGAGGTTGGCTCATGAGGGAGTGGCCGAGGGTAGGGTGAGGCTCGACTTTATTGGCGTGGTGTGGTAGGGTGAGGTTGGCGTGGTGTTGTCGGTGTTACGTTGTTGTTGCTGTTACGTCGTTATTGTTGTTGTAATATGGCTCGACTTTAAAAATACATAGTATGTAATACGAAGGAGTAATACGAAGTAATAATAATATGGAGTTACGGAGTAATAATATGTTGTTGTTACTACATTGTTATATGGAGTAATACGGAGTTTTGAATTGGAGGTTTCTTTGTATGCGTCGTAAAACTTTAAAATGGCCAAAACACCCTTTTAGAGGTCTTTTTTTGAAAAAGTTTTCGGACGTCAAAACCTTTGTACTAAATATTTATGAGATTATGTTATTCCCTTCTTTTATATTGACCTCGTTTTTAAATTATTTCTAAGCCGTAACTTTGATCCTTTTTTTTGGTCTGATTTATAAGATGAAGATATTCCGTATGTTTTTTTTGGGTCCAATTTTTTTTTTTTTTAACATTATTTAAGAGTAAATGTCCAAATTTACCAAAAAAAAAAATATTTGTCTCTATCTTAGATATTTGTTTACATTTTAATTTTTATGGTTAAAGTTATAACACTTACACCATTAAAGTCTTATAAATAGTTAATACGAAAGTTATTTTAATTTTTATCTAAATTTCATATATATGAAATTTATTTTGAGTTGATAAAAAAAATAAAATAAAACTTGATATTTTTAAGCACATATAATATAAATTGATAGATTTAATAAGAAAATTTATACTTTTACACAATTTTTTTTCCTTATTATATATTGTGTATCGGTTTATTTTAGCTTTAATATGTGACCTACAAATTATAATCTAATATAACTAAAGAAATATTTTTTTGCCACTAAAAAAATGATGTTGTGGCAAATACTCACTTGCGCCACGGAAAAAATTATAATCGTGGCTAAATGAATGTTTTTCCCACGATTTTAACTTTTTTCGTGTCGCAAGTGATTATTTGCCACGACATATTACTTTCGTGGCATAAATTTTTTCCGTGACCAGTCAAAATAGTTTTTTCCGTGGCTAAAGCAAATTATGTCACGTTTGACTAATTATCGTGGCATAATTCGTGGCCCAAATGTTAATTTGTTGTAGTGTCATTTCAGATGTAACATCCAAATGATGATATGCATGACGCCTTCTACCGCCATAATAAACGAGACTCATGATCTTGTTCGCCCTCACCTTTTTGCGCCAACCGTGCTTCCGCTGCTGTGGGAGCTGTCTACAAATCCAAAAGTAACTTGAACGTTCACGGAAATCAAGTTGGCCTCATATGTCCCCCAGTGGATAACGAAGTTCTTTCGGGCTCGTTTGTTCATGATTGCGAAATGATGCTGCAACAATACCTGCCTACCACTGCAATGAAAACCACAGTTAAACTACCTTGGAATATGCGCCCACTTTTTTAAACTAATTACGATCACTTTCAGTGAAATAGTCTTTTAAAAACAGTAATCCAAATTGAAAAGGGAAGATAATTTACCAAGCTTTTGACAGAAAAGAAAGCCACCCTCGCATGTCCGCTTGTAGACTTTTTCGCTCGATAGGCGAGAAAAAAGTCTCTTCGATGAAGCAGCGCAACTTGTTGAAACTATGGTTACATTCGTCGCATGAATGGGTGTTCGTGTAGTTCTTTTTAAAGACGATTCTGTCTCGTACCACTACAACAAATGTTCACTTGGGCCACGATTTATGCCACGAAAATTCATGAAATATGGCAAATTTTCTTATAGCCACGGGAAAAACTGTTTTACATGGCCACGGGAAAATTTTATGCCACGGAAGAAACATTTCGTGGCTAAAAATCACTTGCGCCACGGAAAAAGTCATAAACGTGGCAAAAACATTCATTTAGCCACGATTATAACTTTATCCGTGGCGCAAGTGATTACTTGCCACGAACTCATTTATCCCGTGGCAAGAAAAAAAATCTTGTGTAAACATATTGAATTAAAATTAATATGTGATAGACTAACGATAACATAAACTAATATAAGATAATAAGTTCATTTATCTTATGGCAAAAAATCGTTCTATAATCATATTAAATCAAAATTAATATCTCACATAATAAAACTAACATAAATTGATACATGATAATTTTATTTTCATACGTGTTTTATTAAGTAATTTTGTTGGGGCGTGTTGTTGGGGCGTGTAGTAGGTGAGGTTGGCTCGTGAGGGAGTGGCCGAGGGTGGGGTGAGGCTCGACTTTATTGGCGTGGTGTGGTAGGGTGAGGTTGGCGTGGTGTTGTTGGTGTAACGTCGTTATTGTTGTTGTAATATGGCTCGACTTTAAAAATACATAGTATGTAATACGAAAGAGTAATACGAAGTAATAATATGGAGTTACGGAGTAATAATATGTTGTTGTTACTACATTGTTATATGGAGTAATACGGAGTTTTGAATTGGAGGTTTGTTTGTTTGCGTCGTAAAACTTTAAAAGGGCAAAAACACCCTTTTAGAGGCCTTTTTTTGAAAAAGTATTCGGAAGTTAATGCCCCTTTCAGCATGCCCATTGTGTAGATCTCAAAAAGTTAAGCAGTTTGAAAAAAAAATTGCCCCAATCGGACATTCTGGCGTGAAGTTATGGCCGTTTGAAGTTTTGACAAACGATAACCTCCTACCAACTTTGACGGCCCATTCCTTGGTCACCGCTTGTCGGAATACAAATCCGTTTTCACCTACAAAAAGATCCCGCTGCACTCTACCTTACTTAGGTGTTCAAAGAATGGTGGGTCCGCCGATGGCGTTGGTTCCGACGGCTTGAACTACGATGGTTAGATTAAGCTTTCAAGTATCTATTATTTTATTATTACGCACTAAGATAATTATATATATTTTTTTTTTTGTAATATATCGCTAAAAATCCACCTGGAACATCATATACGGCGCAAGAAATCGACGAGGAACGAGATATGCGGGGAAAATTTGTATTTAGCTATATAAAGAGACAAGTATCTTAGCTTTTGTAAACGAAATCGTAGTATTATAAAAATATATATTATTATTGTTGAATGAGTACAGATTGAGTTTTTTGCCGGAATAATCAAGGTGTATTTAATTTTCATTTTCGTTTGCATAGGTTACGTCGTTTAAGGTGGATGTTTAGCGATAATATATATAAATTGTATTTTGATCATTTATATAAATTGTATTTGGATAATTTATATAAATTGTATTTGGATAATTTATATGTAATTATAGCAATTTCGTAATTTTATTCTTTTTTAAAAAAAAAATTGAATTTTTTATAACGGTTTTTTAAAAAACCGTTTTTTTAATAATTTTTTTATAACGGTTTTTTAAAAAAACCCTTTTTTAATTATTATTTATAATGGTTTTTTTTAAAAACCATTTTTGTAATAATTTTTTATTATGGTTTTGTTTAAAAACCCTTTTTTTAATTAAAAACCGCCAAATTTTTATAAAATGTTATTTTTGATATAAAAAACGGTTTCGTATATTTTTTTTGCGTTGTTTTTTTATTATAAACAACGGCCATGGAAACAATGGGGGTATTTACTATATAAAACGGTTTTTTTGCGTTTTTTTTGCTTAATTTTGTGCTAGTGGTTAGGAGTCTGCAATACATTTTTTTTAACCCGGCCTGACATTGCCTTTACTGTCAACCGTCTAGCGCAATTTCTTCATCACCCCACTGTGACCCATTGGCAAGCTCTTAAGCGTCTTCTTCGCTATCTCCAAGGTACCATCACTCTTGGTGTTCAACTCTGTCGCTCAACTAACCTCTATCTCCAAGCTTTCTGTGACGCAGACCATGATGGCGACAAAGAAAGCTTTCTTTCAACCTCTGGCCACATTATTTACCTAGGACGAAACTTGATTTCATGGTCCTCCAAAAAGCAAAATGGTGTTGCCCTGTCCACCACTAAAGCAGAATTTCGCTCCATCGCTATAGTCACCACCGAACTCCTGTGGCTTCGAAACCTACTCCAGGAGCTTCAGATTACTATCCCGACCTTGCCTGCCATCTTTTATGATAAATAGCAGCTACGCTGTATGCAAAAAATCCGGTCTTCCACTCCTATATGAAGCACATGGTTCTTTCCTTTCACTTTGTTAAAGAACAGCTCCAACTCGGCAAAATACGCATACAGCACGTTGCAAGCACTGATCAACTCGCTGACACTCTCACCAAGCCTTTATCCTAGGGTCACTTCCAAGACCTGCGACGCAAGATTGGTCTCCTTCCTAGGACGTCCATCTTGAGGCGCGTATTAGCCAACCTAATTCAATACCAACAAATCACAAGAATTGTCAAGCAAGCAAATTAGTTATGTCAATATTGTAAAGTAGGAAGCTTATGATTTGATACCTTTGTAATTAAAGTAATTATCTTGGCTGTTCTCTATCCTGTACAAACTATAAATATGTATTCTTCTCATAATAAGAAATAAAGAAAAACATTCTAACTTAAGTCTTATACATACAACATTTACCGCCCTTTGATGCTGATGGCCGGAGCACTCGACTGTCCGCCGTACAACAACAATCACTACGGAGGATCCTTGCATATCAAGTGTGTGATCATCCCCTTGCCTACTCGCAAACCTGAATAAAGTCAATACAATATACGGAGTAATACAATACAATACAATATATTAAATTCCTTAGTTACTTGAAATATGTAAGATTCTTAATCCTTGAAACATTATTCATTATTATCCGTACAAAATTGATTGGAATTTTTTCCACCTATAAATGTTTATTTTCATAGGGTTCATGGACAAAAATTGTTTGGAGTTAAAAGGAGTATAGCGTATACACGAGTGGCATTGTATATGTTAAGTCTCATAAAACTTCGATCAAAGAGTGCAACTACTCATGGTGCCTTGTCTTTACCAATAGACTATGACATCTTCGGTAAAATTTCAACGAAAGTGATGATCAAACATAATATCAGTATGTACTTGATAAATATTGTCGAAAACGTTAATTTCAACAAAAAAAAAAAAAAAAAGGAATTAAAAATAATTACAATTAGAAAAATGAATAAATAAATTAAACTTCAATGTTGAGATTTAATGATTTTATTAAGATATATATCTCATACAATAAAACAATTTTATAGTCCCTCCATTCCAGTGATTTGTTTACAGTTGACTTTTCTGTAAAGAAGATTGAAGAGAAGTATAAACAAATGAGAAAAAGTAATAAAATTACTTTAATATTTTACTTCGTCCATTCCAATCAATTATATACATATTCTATTTTGGGACATTACATTCAATTCTATACATTTCTATTTTGAGACATACTTTTACAAATAAAAAGACTAAAGTAACCTTACCTCACTTGTTTTGTTTCACCCAAAAGATTTATGTAAGGATAACAAAGTAATTATATACTCAACCCAACTTGTTTTTATCCAACTTAAATTTTAGTGCAAAAAACAAATGTATATAACCTATTAGAATGGGGAAAGTATGATCAAAGAGATATACTTTATACTCCGTATCAAAGATTACCAAAGTCAAAATAAACACGCAAATTTATATAAGTTAGTTCATACGGAGTAATTCATTAATTCCTATGAAAACTTCATGAATAGCAAATCTAAAATCCAAACTCGAGAAGAGATCGTGAAATTGGGTCCATTCCATATGAAAGCGAGGATATAACATATTCCGGGAAGTGTAAGTCTTGTGTGAAGCTGTTTACCAGAACGGTCAATAAGAGTTTAAAGACGAGGACATGATGGGAAGAACATCTTTCTTCCCCACTTGTCTTTGTCTTTAAATTACTATTCGTTCTGTGAACGCAGATTCTGCTTCATACGGTAATTTGTGTTCCGGGAATCGATACGATGGGTGCGCAAGTGCGCAACTAGCTTTGAGTTCCGTCGAATTTAGTTCGTTAATCATTACGTCTCCCCATTAAGCACACATTACTTTCCACTATAAAAATGTTTTCCCACCTTATTATCATCATGTTATTATACATTATGTTCTCAATTCATTTACGGCTCGACCTTAAATTTGGAAGCTAGGCCATGTCCGAGCATGGGTCGGTTACAGATCGAGATTCGTGATGGGTTACAGATCGAGAAAAAATCAAGCCTGGCCCCGATCCTTAGCCATGTCTATACATAGGAATAGACTGTCGCACTGATAAAGTCGTCCACTAGACTTTTAAGTTATATGTATATCCAGAACGATTAATTAATTAATTGATAAATAAATGTAAGTTAATGCGGACAACTAATATAATTTATAGGCACGCGACTTTTGTATATTTTTTTATTATCCACAAAACTAATATTTCTAAACAATAATATACAGAGTACTCCATAAGAATTACAATATCTTTTTTTGCATCAAATCAAAATTTATATTCCAAATATATAAAGAAAATATTAGCACTCCATTACCCTACGACAAAGCACTAAAATTTAATATATTCTATATAATTGTAGAGTTACCCTTACGCGCGGCAAATGTCCACATCATAGTATGAGACATCGGGATTAGAAGAGTAAGTTATCATATCTAATAAAAGCATAATACTCCGTGTATATTTTACTTCTCATAGAAAAAGTATTTTTTTTACATAAAAATATTATCTGGTTGATGTATGGATTGGATGGAGCATCATCCACCTCGTCATCCATCCATCCATCTTCCTTTTTATGTTTTGTCTGTTTATATAAGGGTTTCATTCTTCAGTTGTGTTGGCTGTAACAACTTTCATGCGATTTCAGATAAAATTGACATCTTTAAATTTAAATTTGATCAAATCGTACACAAGATTACTCCGTAATAGGTTTATCTATTTTCAGATTAAATTCAAATAAACTAATTTTAAATAGAATTTTGGAGCCAAATTAATTTTGCTTCCTCTAATTACACGACAACCTCACATCTTCCACTTTAGTCGTCATAGTCACGTGTACAATGGAGTGGTCAATTTGTGGATAAACTACCATGGAACTTTCAACAACCGACAATATCTATTGCGCAAATACTCCGTACAAAATTAGGCAAATTAAGGCTCATGTTTGGTGAGCCATTATTTTTCCGAAAAATTAACGGAAACTACTTTTTGAAATCAACTTCTCACATTAAATAACTTGAGGTCCTATTTTTCTTCCACATAATTTTATTACGGAGTAAATAGAATTGATTTAGGTGTCATTTGGTTCATATGGGAAGTAAGTTCATGGAATAAGAATTTGCAATTTACATCAATTAACTTCCCTTATAAAATTCATGGGAATTACGAAAAACTTGTTTGGTTGGTATGTAGGAATTTAAACTTCCCATAAATTAACTTCCTACGATTTGATTGGTTGTGATTAAAAACTTTCTATATTGTTGTAGAAAAATACCATTATACATTTAAATGTTTTTATAAAAATTAATAAATTAATGACAATATGATAATAGTAAAACTAAGATGTGGGAAGATTAACCTACCTATGGGCTATGGGGGAGTAGGTAAGTAACTTCCCACATAATGTAGGAATTGCAATTCAGTACGGAAGTTTCATTTCTTCCATTTTGCTAAATTTTGGGTAACCAAACAAGGGATTAATTTCAACTTCCTAGGAAGTTTAACTTCCGTGTTTCTAGGAGACAACCAAACAACCCCTTAAATTTATTTAAACTAAACAAGATCTAGTCATGTAAATTTATGATAAAATTTGAATGAAACTCGGGATTGTTAAACTAAAAAAAAAAAAATCTCTTGAATTGTTTCCCTAAACAGATTTGTAATTGTAATATATATGCAAAAAAGTTCGAAAATTTTTTCTTTTTATCCAATGCACATGATTAAAATCCGTAAATAAATAGCTAATGAATAAAAACATATGTACATGCAAACATCAGACATAATTCTAGACACTATTTGGGAAAACTAACTGAAACATAGCTAAAAATAACAGACTGAAAAGTTAATTGAAACGAACTATATTATTTGGTAAAATAACTAGAAATAATACTTTAGTAAAATATATGATGTAAAATGCATGATTATTGTTTTATGGATGAAGTTAATAGAGGCATAATACGAAGTAATAAAGAATTTTTTTTAATCATTTAGTTTACTTTTAATAAGCTACCCAATGTAGTTTTATATTTCGGCTAGCTAAAATACTTTTCTAAAAGTCTCACCAAATACTGTCAGTAAAAAGAAAAGTTCCTGAATTTTTGATCAAGTCAGGTAGCTAATCAAATAAATATCTAAAATGCGCAAACAAACAAAGACTTAATCTCTATATTATCCAATCTATTGTTTCAAGCTAAGATATTACGATGTTAACATGCTATTCAAAGAGAATGAAATAAAAATCCCAAAAAATATCATTTAAGGGCCGTTAGAAATTGCTTTGTAGTCCATGACTTAATTTTTTATGAAAACTAGTCCCTACGATAATTTAAAATATGAAAGAAATGATGCAGGTGAGCTATATATCCCATACTAGGATTAATTGGTATTTTCCACCTTTTATAAACACACTTTTAAAATCTCCCACCTTTTCTATCTTTTTTAAAAATTTCCCACCTTTTATAAACATTTTCTCAAAATTTCCCACCAAAACCTCATTTTAACCATATTAAATGTCTATTTTCATTTATGAAAACATGAAATTCCTCGTTTTATTTTTTTCACATTTTGAGTTTCGGTGCACGATAGTTTACCTTCGTAACGAAAAATATTTTAAAAAAAAAAACTTTAATTTTCACAAAAAAATACATTTTGATGGGAATTTTTAAGAAAATGCTTATAAAAGGTGAGAAATTTTAAGAAAACTTATAAAAGGTGAGAGTTTTTAAAAGTGTGGGTATAAAAGGTGAGAATTACTCCCTCCATCCCAATTTACTTGTCCTTTTTTGTTTTTGAAAAATCTCAATTTAATTGTCCCCTTTGGAAAAATTACTAAACTATCCTCCCACCCATATTAGTGAAGGCTACATTTGAAGTCTTTTTTGTTTGTTGCTACTCTTCTACCCTCCCACCCATATTAGTTGTAAAGGGTAAAATTGAAATTATATGTAAATATTGTGAAAATTAAGAGATAAATGTAGATTTTTTCTAAATTTCTTAAATCTAACATTTTGATAAAAAGGGACAAGTAAATTGGGATGGAGGGAGTAATAGATTACCCCTAATACTATATAGGAAGTATTATACTTTCTCCATTCCACAATGTTTGCCTAATTTATCAATTTAGGGCCCGTTTGGTTTATTATGGTGGAATGGAATGGATTGGGATTAGATAGCATGGTAGTATGGATTCAAAACCTCATACTTGACAAAACTTGTTTGGTTCACCATTAGAATGGATTTAAGATTTATGATTGACTTATTTTTAACTTTTCTAATTTTTAACTTTTCATACAATCAAATAATTAAAATGATTATATAACAAATATAAAATGATGAAAAAAATTCATCTAAGTTATTTTTTTTAACTTTAACTAAATGATTAAATTTTATTGAAATAAATAAAAACTTATATCACTAGAAAGTCACATCTAGTATACAAACATGAAAAATTGCTAAAGATTATCCACCTGATACACTATGAAAATATAATTAATTAATAAAATCATATGATAACGTTTTCAACAAAACCATTATAGTTTTATGTGTGTATAATAGTTTTTTTTTAAGTTATCGTATGTTGATCCGTACAATTCAATTTTTTATTAAATAAATATTTAAAAAATATTATTTAAAACAAGTAACCAAATAAAATAAAATAAAATAATTAACAAAAATTAATAAATGTAATATGCAATTTACAACAAAAAAAAACATAAAATTTACATTTTGTATGATTATATATGTGGGTATGGAGTTGAAATCTTATGAGGGAAGGGGAGAATGAGATTGAAGGGGGTTGGAATGGAATTAGAATCATGATGGATTCTAACTCCATTCCAAAATCACACAAACAAACACTTAAATCACTTGAATCCATTCCATTCCATTCTAATTTTGATCGTGTATAATATAAATTAAACTGTGTCAATAAATTGAATATGATAATTAAATATATATGTTTATCGTTAAAATATCTTTTATAAAAGCATATTTTTTTTTTATGAAAGTATATTTATTAATAAAAAAAAATGTTGTATATAGATAAAAGGAAAATTTAACACCAATAATCCATCCTATGCCCGGTCTTCCGAAAATAAACCAATCTTTAATTAATCCAATAATAAACCCAAGTATAGGTATATTCTTCCATCAACGAACCCCCACAAAATTTATTGTTGGTGACCAGAAATCAGTCACCTTCTTCCTCTTTGAAAACTAAGTTATCACTACTCGTATTTCATTGTACCCCATTTTTTCCATTAAACCAATCATCATCATCACACTCCATAACTGTCACCTACAATCTCCCATCACCGCCACCTACACCCACCACATACCGTCACCTACAACCACCCTTCTCTTTCCACCAAAGAGACCGCCACGCTTCTATCATGATCCATCGACCACCATGGGCCATGGCGTCATCTCCGTCGACCACCGTGGCTCCTTTTTCTCACCTTCATCCTTCATATTTCGACACCACCACCGAAGTTTCCCATTGCTCGGCGCCATTGTCTCACTCTCATCACCATGCAATCAAGGGCACCATTAATGGCGACCTCACTTACCTCATCCTCCCTCTTTCTAAGATCTGAATAACAACCACAAACAACAACAACAACAACAACAAACCATTAATCGCAACAAGGTTTGCCACTCATCTCCTTCGCCAAGTCAACTCCTACTATTGCCTGAGACTCCTGAGTCCTTTTTCTTTTTCTCTGTTTTTTTCTGACACCTCACCGTCGTTTGGATTTTTCCGCCAGATTTGGCTTTTTTGGGGTGTGAGGTAGGTGGTGGTGGTGGAGGGTGGGCGGTCTGCGGTGGCAGAGGTGGTCAGTGTTGTAGTTGGAGATGGAAGGTTGGGGTGTTCAATGTTAATGGAGGTGGTGTTTGATAAAGAAGATGATAATAATTTTTTTCACCTGTTATACCGGTAGCCGGTAACTTAGTCTACTTAGAGAAAATTATACTTATAGTTGAGTTTATTACGGGATTAATCAAAGTTGGGTTTATTTTCGGAAGACCGGGTATAGGATGGATTATTGGTGTTAAATTTTCCAAAAAACAATGCGGCAAATTATCATTTCAAATGTAGAAGTGAAGCATCACTTCATTTGAAAATTAAATGAGGCAAAACACTGTGGTTTGGAGGGAGTATAAGATAATGTTTGGTAACCATCACTTCATTTGAAAATTATCATTTCAAATGTAGAAGTGAAGCACCAAATTATTAAATGACATAATGTAACAGTTGAATTTGAAGATACAAATTTATATTTGTATCGGATACAATTTGGATTTGGCTCACATTCAAATTTAAATCCTTTGACTTTCCCAAATAAAGATGTTGAAACAAAACGAAATTTGAGAAGGAGTTGATGGTTCCAAACAGACTCTAAAGTCAAAATTATACGCAGCAGTGTCTGTTGGGACCAAAATATTCACATGGTCCAATAGTCTGAACAAAGCAAATATGCCCAAGTCAAGGAAAGGAGAAAACAAAACTCAGGTCCAGGACCAAGTGCATAGCAAACTTAAGAAGCCTGGACCAGGGCTACGCCTGGGCCAGGAGATGGGAGACAAACTGTTGGGACTAGAAAACCAGGCTGGTCCAGAACCCACGGTCAGGTCCAGACAAGTTCAGAATCTACAGCCAGATCCAGGATCTATGGTCAGGACCAGATTGTACAGACAAAACAAAGGTGCAGGTCAGGAGAGGAAAGGTCAAGATGGGCCAAGCCCAATAAAATAGCAAAGTTAAACCCTAGTCAAAGTCAACAAGCAGCTACCAAATTTGAGAGAAAAGTGGAGCATGACTTGCAACTAAAAAGAGACGTTATGGGAGAGAAGAAAGAGGAGAACAAGTCCAACTTACCACCAAAAAAGGAGGAAGCTGACCTATTTCTAAGGAAGGAGTTGAGGACCCATGGAGCATATAAAAGGAGCAAGAATTAGTTGAAGAAAACATCAGAAGACACACAACTCAATTACACTACACTCTACGAAATTCTCAAGCAACCAAATATTTTATAATTAATTTACACTTTGATTGTATTCTGTACCGGTTGGTCCAGACTCTGTACCAGATATTCCTGAACTAGTGAAGATCCTCTCCTGGCTTGGCGCCCGTGGTTTTTCCCTTAACATTTAAGGGTTTTTCCCACGTAACCATATCGTGTGTCTTGTTCTATTTTCGCCATCTTTTACACATTCTAGTTCCTAAATCGCATACAACGTAAAACTAAGTCTAAAGGATAGTACTAGTAGATCCACAATCACTAAATCAAACCGTGTGAGAAAATCACCCCGAACAGATTGGCGCCGTCTGTGGGGATACTAGTTTATTAATCCTACAAAATTTTCCAAATCAACAAGATCAACCAACGTAAAAGATGGCAGACCCAAGTGCAGAAGCCATGCTCAAGCTCCAGGAGGAATTGCAACAAGCCAAGCAAGTTGCAGAACAAGCCAAGCAGGCTGCAGAGGATGCCAAGGCTGAGGCAAAGAAGATCGAGGAGGCCGAGGTCGCCTCAAGAAACAAATAGAGACCTCGCACGAAAAAGCCTCAGGATCCAGGATCCAACCAGGTACTTCATTTTCGGATTTTATCAGACAAATTGACTTTTCTATTTTTTCTGCAGGTTCAGGATCCAAAACCAACTCGGGGGGCAACCCTGAAGATGACTCAGAGGTCAACCCTCGAGGCGGAGATGACGATCCAGGACAGCCAGAAGGGATCAGTGCAGGACAGGTCATGCTGTACATGGTCCAGGAGATCCAGAAATTGTCAGACATGGTGCAGAAAGTCCCAGGACTGCCTCCACCTATAGAGCTGGCCAGGCCAGAAAGTTACGCTGATTCGCCCTTTGATGATTGCATAGCAATGGTGGAGATGCCCAAAAAGTATACTCCGCCAAACCTGAAACTCTATGATGGGACAACTGACCCCCAGGAGCATGTTGCACAATACAAACAAAGAATGATCAATGCGGCTATTCCCATGGAGAAACGTGAAGCCTGTATGTGTAAGAGCTTTGGCTCTACCCTAACGGGTCCAGCCTTGACATGGTTCACCAATCTCCCAAACAGGAGTATCAGGACCTTTGCTGACCTGGTCAACATCTTCAACGCCCGCCGCCAAGATGGCGAAAGTTGGACAAACAGATGACAAGTGACTCTGCATGTGGTTGTCAGAAGAGGATGAGACCTTGAGAGATTTTTCAGACCGCTTCAACAAGGAGAAAATTTCCATTCCGAGATGTGACATCGGCACAGCAATAGAGGCCTTCAGGCAAGGTTTGGTAAGAGATTCTAGACTTTATATTGAACTAACCCGTTATCCTTGTTCTACCTTTGTCGATGTGCAGGCCAAAGCTCCGCCCGGATCGAGTAGAAGAAGACATGCTGCTCAGACACAACTCCAAGAGAGTATGAGAATAGCACGTAGGAGTTCGGCCTACAGAGGAAATGGTACCAGGCCTGCCCCATAGTAGCCAAAAAAAAAAAAAAAAAAAAAAAAAAAAAAAAAAAAAAAAATTTCCTAAGCCTTGGTAAGACACTCATCTCTAAGCCCTACCTTGTGCAATTTGTTATTTTATATCAAAATCATTACTAACTTGAAGGCCGAGGGCCGTTGAAAACGCCAACTGGCCGATTCGACCCAAATCAGGCCGGGCAGATGCACAGAGCAGAGCGTATATACAGAGCGCATAAGCACACCGGATCAGCAAAACAAACTGACAAACCAAATACAAAAAATAAGGGCATCAGCCCCAGCACGACTACAAAAACGGGACAGGGAGTAATGTCCGTTAAGGGAGCCCCAAGGTGTGGTCGCCTAAACTTTCAAACGCATGCATGCTACTTGACAAATTCAAAACAAAATTTGTGCGCACCAAAACAGATGACAAAACAAAAAGACTCATGACATATCCACAAAACAAAATAAAACAAAACCACACAACCATCTATGACGTCCTTACCGTCACAAAGACAAAATGATCCCAAGACAAAACATGTCCAAATAGGGGCCATACCCCCACCAAATTCAAAATTCCGATTAACAAGACAAAGTTCCTTGCAGGACTCACACTACCAGCCTCCCAAGGAACCTGCGCTCATTCTAGTCTGGACAAATGCATACAAACCTTGATCACCAAGAATAAATCAATCCTGAACCAGCGGTCTACCCTGGACCTCTGCATGGGAATACATTTCCTCACTTCCAGGCCAGGCCAGGAGACTGAGGAAATGGGGGGCAAATGTTGGGACCAAAATATTCACATGGTCCAATAGTCTGAACAAAGCAAATATGCCCAAGTCAAGGAAAGGAGAAAACAAAACTCAGGTCCAGGACCAAGTGCATAACAAACTTAAGAAGCCTGGACCAGGGCTACGCCTGGGCCAGGAGATGGGAGACAAACTGTTGGGACTAGAAAACCAGGCTGGTCCAGAACCCACGGTCAGGTCCAGACAAGTTCAGAATCTACAGCCAGATCCAGGATCTATGGTCAGGACCAGATTGTACAGACAAAACAAAGGTGCAGGTCAGGAGAGGAAAGGTCAAGATGGGCCAAGCCCAATAAAATAGCAAAGTTAAACCCTAGTCAAAGTCAACAAGCAGCTACCAAATTTGAGAGAAAAGTGGAGCATGACTAGCAACTAAAAAGAGACGTTATGGGAGAGAAGAAAGAGGAGAACAAGTCCAACTTACCACCAAAAAAGGAGGAAGCTGACCTATTTCTAAGGAAGGAGTTGAGGACCCATGGAGCATATAAAAGGAGCAAGAATTAGTTGAAGAAAACATCAGAAGACACACAACTCAATTACACTACACTCTACGAAATTCTCAAGCAACCAAATATTTTATAATTAATTTACACTTTGATTGTATTCTGTACCGGTTGGTCCAGACTCTGTACCAGATATTCCTGAACTAGTGAAGATCCTCTCCTGGCTTGGCGCCCGTGGTTTTTCCCTTAACATTTAAGGGTTTTTCCCACGTAACCATATCGTGTGTCTTGTTCTATTTTCGCCATCTTTTACACATTCTAGTTCCTAAATCGCATACAACGTAAAACTAAGTCTAAAGGATAGTACTAGTAGATCCACAATCACTAAATCAAACCGTGTGAGAAAATCACCCCGAACAGTGTCTATAGTGATATTGTCACAAACTCACAATATAATTTGAGAAATAAAAAATTATTATTTAAATATATACAAGAATAATTTAGGGATATTTTTCATGATACTCACGAGTTTTCGCAGATTACCCGTGATACTCCTTATTTTATGTATCTCCCTATGGTACCCCTAAATTATAATTTTAGTTCCCAACATACCCTTTTTCAATGTAATGATGCAAGTTGTAACGCAATTAGGTTTCTACTACTAATTTTTGGCTTATTTTCACGGTACCCTTAAGGTTCACCACTTTGCACTTGACACCCTCTTTTTGGGTTAAAAACCATTAATTGTATAACATGTGGCAGCGAGTTAAGAAAGTGAACCTTTTTTTTTTTTTTTTCATAAATCATATATCACGTGTATAAAATCAATTTAAGTACCAAATTAGTCGTTTTTCAAACTTTTGACGTCATGAAATATGGTCCATTAATTTTTTTCGACAATAGACTTTAACTGATCAAAACTCTAAGCTATAAGTTTTGAACAACAAATTTTTATTTCTAATTGTTAGTGATCTCGTATAAATGTGCAATTTAAAAAAAATATCGTATTTTGATCACGTACCTACAAGTTATAGGCAGTCTAAGTTTTTAAACTTAAAAAGAGAAAGGTGCCATGTGAAATGATGGAAAACCTCAAGGGTACAATGTAAAATGATGACAAATTACGAGGAGATAAAGTGAATTATCCATAAATTAAATGCAAAAATTTATCTGTGTTATAACGTTAGTGTGATCAAGGTTATAAACTTATAGTGACAACTTAAAATAAATGGATATTTCTCATGGTGCCCTCGAACTTTGTCAAATTATATATTGTACCCCATGTTTGAGGTTTGTTCATATAATACCCTTAAACTTTGTATTTATGTGCCTAATATACCATTTTTCTAACTAAAAACTTGACTGTTGAACGTAATATTAACAAATTTACTTACACTTGGTCGGTAGATGTTTCCTCGACTTTTGGTTAGAAAAAGAGCATATTTGGTACCTTTTTCATAAAAACTAACGCCGTAAAGTTTTTTGTTAGGAAAATGGCATATTGGACACATAAACACCAAATTTAGAGGTATTATATGAGCAAACTTCAAACATGAGATACCAATTCATACCATATATAATTTGACAAAGTTCAAGAATATCATGAAAAATATGTTAAAATAAAAAGTCAAGGAAACCATGCTAAGAAATTAAAACGAAAGATATCTTATACGGAGCACAATATAACAAAATCAAAGAAACCGTGAGAAATAAAATGATTGTACGAAAAAGTTTATTTGTTCTTTAATTTGGCACCCCGACGTGATTTAGTACAATTACAATACAAAATACAAATTACAAAATAGCCGAACACCAAGTGGCCATAGTGGTTTTATGCAAATTAATGTTTGATATTCAAGCTCCATCCATCAATCGGCCCAATAGCCTTTACCTAATGGCCCAAATCTCGTTGCCGTAGAGTTAACCGACTTAACAACTTTTTTATAAGACCGTTTTATACTATACTATAGTACTAGTTTTACAAATTGTTATACGGAGTATAGATAGATAGAGTCACCGAAGTATCGAGCCTTTTTAAATAATTAGATTAATTATACCCTAAACTATGTTACCAAAATGACAACACTTTTATATTTATATACTTGGTAATACGGAGTATAGATAAATAGAGTTACATAATCTTGTTGCTATATTCAAAATATTTCTAATCAGAGCGTCATCGAATTTACATAGCTTTAAAGGTGGTGTCATTAAATGACATGGACCTAATTTTAACTCCGTACGTGTTAATTCGTAAGAAAGTGTGAGCAAGGGGTGTTTGGTACAACCATTTTTCACATTACATACAAAATTGTAATTTTTAAGAATTCTCGATACTTTATTCGTTTCTATTAAAATGACAACCAAACAACACCTGAGTCAATAACTCGTCCTCGATCGATTAAGTTGATTACAACATGTGTGTTTTTATCTTAAGATTACTATTGTTACTTGTTTGATGAATGATAAAGCATGCATGTGGGCATGCATAACACAAGGAAGAGGGGAATCTAGAGACTAAATTTCAGAAGCTATGGAAGTTTGATGAGTTATTAATGGCACGTGATGAAAACAGATGATGGTGAAAAAAGCTAACATGGGCAAACAATTTTTAAAGGCATGTGAAGTTTTGTATGGGTTAAGTGAGTTACAAGGGAGAAGGGACCCCATTGGCCTCCTCCCATAAGTTTTTAGGGATATTTCATGATGCTCGAATTTTCTTGAGTCTGTAGTGCACGTGTGTGAGGTTTGTTCACATGGTGCACTAAACTTTGTAAATATGTGCGATATGTCCATTTGTGACGGAAAACTTGTGACGTTAAGTTTAAAGAAGAATCTTGATTATGAGTTTAGAGTCTGATTAAAGCGCATTATTCCTCAATTAAATGCTATTATGTGTTGATTAATTAGTATAAATTTTGTTGATTAGAGTACAAATAATAGCATTTAATCGAGGAATAATGTGGATCTAAATGTACCCTAAACTCATAATTGGTGCCTTCTTCCATAAAATTAACGTCGTCAAGTTTTCCGTCACAAAATGAACATATTGGGCACATATTCACAAAGTTTAGGGGTACCATGTGAACAAACCTCACACACGTGCACTACGCAGAATCTGCCAAAGCTCGAGGCACTTTAAATATCCCAAGTTTTTAATACCAACTCATTAATGGCCCATGTTACACCATCATCATACATTCATACACTACTTCACATTATATTGACTCACTTTTTTTTCTTTTTTTTTTTTTTACTTACTCCCTCCGTTTCGGTGATTTGTTTACGTTTACTTTATACACATTTATCGATGTGAGGAGAGAGGTTGAGAAAAAACTAATAAAATAATAATATAAGTACAAATGGGGCCCCGTTTGCTTAAAATTATCAAATATTATTGGTTGAGGGAGTAGGGGCCACCTCCCACATGGGTCATGCATGACCATTTTTGGAAAGTGTAAACAAATGACCTGTACGCCCCAAAATGAAAAGTGTAAACAAATGACCGGGACGGAGGGAGTACTATACTACAAATATGTAAGGATTTTTTCAACAATGAAAACAATTTGTCAACAAGATTCCTTTAACTAGGTTGCTAATGTGGTATTGAATTGAAAGATTCATTTTAATTGAAATCATTGGTTGGTAGTTGTGGTTTTAATAATTGATTTTCATGTACTTTAACAATAAAAAAATAATTTGAGATATCATTGAAATGTCACGGCTAGGAGTGTTACCGTTTCAATTTGGGCCAAAATATTTGAAGATGTCACTGAAATGTCATGATATTACTAATTTACTAGACAGTATTACTAATATGTAATTTACATAGAAAATGAGACAATTATTTTGAAATGGATGAAATATACTCCCTCTATTTCTTTTTGTTCTTCCCATTTCAATATGGAACAAATATTAAGGTGGAGAGGTTGTGTGGGTGAGATTAAAGTAGAAAAATAATAAAGTAAATTGTGTGGATGAGATTTGTTAAAAGTTGACAAAAATAGAAATGGGAAGAAAATAGTGGAATTTCCTTTTTGGGAAAGTGGGAAGAAGATAGTGGAATGGAGGGAGTATAAACAAAACCAAGTACTCCGTATTAACCAAGCAAAATACCAAATACCAAAAAGATGGGTAACAATCGCTAGTTGAGTATCTTTGAAGACATTATAAGACCATAATTATTGGTGATTTTTTTCTTCTACAACCTATACAAAAAATTAATATTTTATTCAACAAAACCCCACAACTCACAACCTCAATCTTTGTTATTTTTTATACACTTTATCAACAACCCACCTCAACCTATATTATATAATTATATCTATTATTTTAATATAACTTTACCCACTCTCTTTTTCTTCAACCAATCATTTTCTAGGTTGTCAAGGGTCTCTCAACCAACCCACAAAAACATGGGTTGCCAACCCACATCTATTCTACATGTATTTACTTTTATTTTTCTTATTTTCATATGGCAACCTATACACAAAAAATCACCAATAAACATGGTCTAAGTATTACGGAGTACATTACACTAGTATGAAGAAAACGAAATATGAACGAACAATTGAACAAAATACTATAGTTGATTACAACATGTTAATTAATGTTAATTATAATATAATTATTTCCCTCATGAAAGCTATAATCAACAAGGAAACAACAAAAACACAATACTTAATGATAACCTTTTAACGGATGATAGGAATTTAAATGAGTACTATATTAGGTTTTGGTAGAGAATGCATTACAAGCTGAAACGTATGGTTTAAAAGCAGTAATGGAATGGGCTAAGAGACAGGGCTTACTACATATTAATATAAATACAGACTGCTTACAACTGGTGAAGCAAATTGCAAATAAAGCAACGCTACATCATACCCTTTGGAATATTTTGGAAGATATTACGGAGCTTTCAAGTTATTTTCATTGTTTAGTTATTTCATTTATACCTCGATCCAGCAATAACCGAGCTCATTTAATTGCTAAAAAGGCAATGGGTGTTGGTATATAGTTGATGGATCTGTTATTTGCAGGCAAAAAAAAAAAAAAATGATAACCTTTTAACCAAAGCACCTAAGTAACTTGACATTCCTATATATTCCTTTGTTTTATGTTGCAAACTGCAAAGAAATTACCACACTTAAATACACTCCTAAAATATAATTTCTATATCGACGAAAAATAAATTAAAAATCCTCACAAATTAATAAGACGACACACGATACAACTTACAATTGGCAAGACAAAACAATGCTAATTAATGTCTTAATTCTGGGTTTTTTGTATGTTACAAAATATGGAGGCGGCTTGGGCCCATTTTCCATTTTCGATCGACCGATGATTGCATATAAAGGCGGTTTGTTCAAGGTATTGTTTTTCCGGTGTTCTGTAAGCCCGTTGCAGAGGACTAAACAAGGTTTAATGATGAGAAAGCGGAGGGAGAGCGGGTGAAGGTGGTGGTGTCGGAGGCTTGCATTGATAGCACTTGGCAAAGAGTCCAAAGGTGTCGATTTGCCTGATAAAGTTGGTCATGCTCGCCCATCCACCAAAGCCGAAACCAACTACAAACACCCAAACGACGATGAAGATGTTGATCGCGTACATGGCTGTCCAACTTGGCAAAAATGATGGAGGCTTCTCTGCTGCATTCTGTATAACAATAACAATACATGTTGAAAATCGAATATTTAGTTCCGTTACATGAATTTGACTCATTTTAAACTCATATACACCTCGTAACGTTAGCGAATGAACCAAATCCCGCTTAAGTTCATATTAAGAAGAATTAATTTTAAATAAAATGTAATACGGAGTATAAGATTATATTACAATTCTGACGGGAAAAATTACCAACACATATACGGAGTATAAATTAATTAGCAAATAGTATTCCATACTTCATAACTTTCTATAAAAAAATAATAAGAAAGTAGTATTGTGTAAAACAATAACCTGGTGAAATAGCTTCGATTATTAAAACAATAGATACAAATAATATTAAAATGGTTGACATGTCAGTTGTCAACAGTCACAACTAACATTTAAATGATACGAGTAGGAAGTATTATATCTACCTAGATGGTCACACTAAAGTATAGATAGATTGATCTTATAAAGATAATTTAAAATAAAACGATTAAGAATTTGTGAAATAAAAAATCAAAACCAATGTAAAAGCCAATAATAAGAATATGGATAGATTGATATGATAAGTTTATTAAACCTTAAGAATATGTGACTATTCATTATGCTAGAATTTCACAAAGCAAGTTTTGTTGGTTGATGAATACATAGCTAATATTCCACTCACATCAAATGTCATTTATGGAAATTTAAGGCTTTTATTAGATGTGTAAAATGCTTATAAGTGAATGAAATCTCTTTGTGGACATGTGATGTTAAAATTCTTTTTTATGAGTGTGACTTTGCTTATTATTTTAAGTTTTCACAACGTATCAAAACAAATTACTTTAACCACCAAAAGTTTTTATATTTGATAGTGGGAAAAGAATTTGATGACAATAAACATCTCTTATTTGATAAAATCATTACAAGTTACTGTCAATCAGTCAATAAGAGATAAATAATTATTTCAAAACAAGATTGTTACTTTAAAAATGAATTGTCATCAATTATTTAACCTACCCAAAAAATAGATCTCACACACTTATGAATAGGGCTGTAAATTATCCGAGCTGGCTCGTTGTGCCCTCAAAATTGACTCGGTCAAAGCTTAGTTCAAACTCGGTCAAAACGAACTCGAGTTCGAGCCGAGCTCGACTAAATACGAGCCGAACCTGAACTCAGTAAGGCTCGGCTCGAAAGCTCGTATCTCATTTTTTAGTATAATTTTATTATATCGTAATATTAATTTATTTTAATTTATATATTATTTAGGCATTTATAAGTATTAATATAATATAAATTTTTTCTAATATTTAATAACTTTACTAGTTTTTTTGAAAATATTTATACGGAGTATTTAGTTAAACACAAAAGGTGAATAAGTTAAAATAATACAATGACAAACAAGCTCAAACCCAAGCGCAAGCTTCGAGCATGACCCCACCCAAGCTTGAGCTCAGTTTGGCTCGTTTACACACATACTTATGAATAATGTCTAAAAAGTGAAACGTATATAATTCATTAGAATGAGGAATTATTGAGTTAGTAAATACAGTATGTAATCTTCCATACATTATCTGGATGTAATGAAATATGTGCAGTTATAAATTAAAATTTTAAATTTAGTAATACCCTCAATTAAGGAATTAACTATTCTTTTGAATTACTCCCTTAAAAATATTACTCCCTTCATTCATATCCACAAGGCAAGTTTGCTTTTTCACACTTGCCCACGCGCGTTTTGCGCGTTAAATATCTTTAGCTACGTTTATTCAAAAAATATAAAAAATATATTTTAATTTTGTACTCGTAAAGACGAATCAAATAAGATCATACATGAATATATCTACATTTATGTATCGAGAGATAATTGAAGTTGAATGTCGAAGTATGAATAGTGTCCAACAAGCAAACTTGCCTTGCGGATATAAATGGAGGGAGTAGTTCTTGTGATAAAATGAACAAAGGTGGAATAAAATCTTATATATCTCATTGAAAAAAAAAAAAAAAAAAAAAAACTTATCGAAAGCCGATCACTACCCAAAGAGAAAAGGATTCTCTAATGTTCAACAAAGATGAAATCGAATTAGATTCAACTTATAGAAGTACGCAATGGATTGAAGCCACATGTTTGATTGAAGACGTGATATTCTAGGGTCACCATGAGGGCATGAGATCACATACAACTATAGGTGGCTAACTTGGCTGATCAGCCCGGTCAGATCGACCATTCGGGCCACGTTTTGGTCGTCCAGATACTGCCCTTCAAGGGCTCAGCTAAGTCCTAGTAACCGGTTGTGCCCAAGTTCTAACTTTTGGGGCCAACCATGCCTAACCTTTATAGTCTACGAATTTATGATCAATCAGTCTAATTTGGGTTTAAATTTGGCAAGCTCAACTGCCCCGCCACCCAAAAGGGCAAGTTCTGGAGTTCCGGGTCTAATTAAACAAGAACCAACCCACTACGGACTGTCTAAGCCCACAAGATAAATATTATTTCAAAAATCCACATTTATTTAAATTTGTTATTGTCTAAGAATTTGGATTTGTAATTTGCTCAAACCAAAGTTAAATTTATTTTCTCACAAAATTAAGCAACATTAGATGACACTGTAAACCCTATTATTTCAAATTCTAACTTACTAAAACTAGTGATTTGGTTTACAAGCTCTCAATTTCGAATGTCTACTTTTCAATTTAAATTTTGAAATCATATACAAAATATTTATTCAAAATATTGAATTTTAAACCATTCAAAATATTTATTCTGTTCAATTTTTGTATTAAGCCGCAACAGTAATATCTCAAAATGTAAATTTAAATACTCCCGGATAGCATTTCAAATCAAATCAACATTTCCTAACGCTATCTTATTATATAAGTACCTCTCTCCTTAGTCCTTAGAGAGTTAGAGATAATTCAAATCAATCTTCTCAAATCAAAATTAAGAGCAAAATACTTGAAGATAAGTTGGATGTAAGATGGGAAAAATATCAAGTTAAGTGCATTATATAATGTCCACATTGCAAACTGAGTTGACATAACACACCAATATGAGAACTGTAGCAGATAAGATTGTCTCCCACACCAATTTGTACCTTCAAGTTAACTACGTGAAAATGACGCGCCACCTATCTCTTTATTGCACCCATATTTTAGTATTTGATTTGACCCATTTCTAATAAATGCCCGTATATGAGCTAGATCCACCTAAAATCAAAAGTTTTCAATTACGGAGTCATATTTATTCTGATTCCACCGGTTTTTATCATTTGACCATTTTTATAAAAGAAATTTTAGTCGAAGGATAGGAATTTGATGAATCGCAGGAAATATATCGATAGTCGATTCATTACTAGACATATTATAGACCTTCCTGTAATTTTTATTTTCGAAGCATTCAATTTTAAAATTATTTAACAGTTTTGTGTTCAAAGCGTCATCTGTATAAGAATGCACGTTCATATATGTGATTCTTAATCCGTTCATCAATTTTATGCTCTAATTTTTCAGAACTTCTTAAACGTCCAAAATTTATGATCTGAATTTTACTTGACGGTAAATTTATATAGGCGAGCATTGGGTCCGAGGTGGCAATTTACCGCTTTACTCCAGCCAAAAAAAAAAAAAAAAAAAAAAGGTGGAGAATAGAAACTAAAAGAAGCAAGAATGAGAGAAAAAGGTGAGTATTACAGAGGAGAAAATGAAAGCTATTAATAGTAAGGGGGGTCAGATGGCACGAGGACTAAATTGAAAAATAGGAAGAGAGTTGCAAAGTTGAAAGATATTGTCAAGATTTGTTACCACTTTGCATTTATAGTCCTCCCTAATTGATTGCGGATGCATTTAATTTTAAGGATTTTGTACATCCATTTTTCTACATCTAGTCTATTTTAATGCTCCATTTCACATATATTATCGAATATATTTGTACTTTTTAATAATCAACTCAACCAATAAAAAAATTTAAGCTGATAGTTGAACCGTATACTTGCTCACACAAATGCTCTTTGGACTTAAAGTGTGGAACTACAAAACTTTGATACTATGTTACGGAGTAGAAATTAACTCAACCAAAAGTTTAAGCTGATGGTTGGAAGTCCAAGATTTAATTCCCTTTAATTTATACTCTAACAATACTTATTATTAATACTTTCTAAATTTTACTAATTCTAAGCTACTTTTTCAATAAATTACGAGTTTCAATAAAATTATTTTTTATTTCGTCTCAATCATTTATTTACCTGTTTTTTTTTTTCTTTTTTTTAAGTATCATTTGTTAACATTACCTTTTAAAAGATATTTTATTTCACTAATTTATCAAGTAGTCCCTATTCTATTGCCACTCATTTCTACAAAAATTTGAGTAACATGAGAATTTAAGGGGTATGTGTCTTTTAATGAGTTTTTCTTGGTGTTTGTGGCAAATAATTGAAATCGAAGAGCTATGTGATTAAATAATGTGTAAGTCTCATATGAAGCAGATTGTTTAAGTATGAAAGCAGTGAATATGTGGGAAAAAAACAAAGAACAAGTGGGGAAGAACATCTTTCTTCCCCACTTGTCCTTTGTCTTTTCCCACATATTTGACCCGTTTCTCATATGAAACGGGTTACCCGTTTCATATGAGAATTTGTGTTAAATAATTGAAGCATGGACGACGAGAAAAAGGAGAGAAAGGATAGTAATAGTAGTGTGTACCTGGCGAGCAGAGGAGGTACGATAAGTGAGCATGTGAGCAAGAGCGGGGATGATATAAACAGTGAAGCTAACCAAAAGAGCACCAACGGCAGAGTTAATAGGTCCGAAGAAGGGGAATATTATGGCTAAAAACCATATCGGTATCACCACCGGTAGTCTTGCTAATGCCCTTAAACATATGCTCTTTGTGTCATGCATCCCTATTACTTTCTCCCATACGAAGTATAATGGCGTGCATGCAAATCCAAATGTTATAAACTGCATCAACTCACCCATTTCAAATTTTTAAATATATACTCGTATACTCGTGTTGTTTGAGCGATAGAGATTTATAGAAGCATTATTACAAATATATTGAATGAATTGAAAATAGATACTGTATATGTTGCAAAAATAGCGAGAGTATGCATATTTCGATTGTTGTCTACAAGTAGATATACAATTGCTTGAGACTAAAAGTATCAACATAACATTGCGCAAATTATGCTCATATACTCCCTCCATTCACTTCCATTTGCATCATTTGCTTTTTCACGTTTGTCAACGCGAATGTTGGGACACAAATATGTAGAGTTTTACGTTTTTAAAAATTATAAAATTTAGATATTCTTGTTCTACTCATTAAAACCTATCAAACAAGATTCCACATGACTATATTTTATTTGATACGTTGTGAGAAATTCCGAAAATTACCCACTTGAATGAATAGTGGTTTTTTTCTCTTTGATGCAAATGGAAGTGAATAGAGGGAGTATTATATAGTACTCGGTTAAATGTAAATTTGATATGTATTTTATAAACAAATACAAATAATTTTTATTCATTTGTAAAATAGCAATAATTCGATTATACTCCTATCTTATAGGAGTAACTTTTCCACATGATGTTTATATACTTCCTTAGTTCTAATAAATTATTTACATTTACTTAATTTTAGGAGGAAAAAATGAGAAAAAGGTAAATAAACAGCTGAGACCGATAAAATATATAAAAGGACCACTACTCTCTACAATATAAATTAGACAAGTAAATTTGGATAGAGGTATGAGTATTCTACTCATGCGTGCTTGAAAAAGACATAAAAGCAAGGCAAAATTACAAATAACTACCTTTTAAAACCCTTTTTTTTCAAATAACTACCTTTTATAATTTTTTTTTCAAATCACTACCTTAAAACGTGTTTTTGTTTTCAAATCACTACCTGTTCACCGGATTCTGTCATAAAATTGAAAATTCCGACGAAATTGAAATTTTTTGTTGGCTTTAATTTGAAATACCCATGTAAAATACCCAATCTACCCTTTGTTACTCTATTTAACCTAAGTTTTTCACTCATCTTCTTTACCATAGATGTCAGCCATTGTTTTCATTTTTTCTCTCATATTATTGAATCAAATAATGGGTCTTTCAATGTTCAGCTATTTTCATCTTTATTTTTTTATTTCTTAATGTTTTCCTTATCATTTTCATCCTCACTTACCCCCTAATTCTTATTCAGATTTTCCCTCTTTTAGCAAATCGAAAATTAGGGTTTCTTGTGTGTTGGCACCATGTCGTCTAATTCTCATTCCGAAACTTCAATTCCGGCACAATGTTACTGTGGGGATAGGGTTGCTATTGTGAAATCCTGGACACTTCAAAATCCAGGCCGACCAAAGTTGTTAAATGAAGAAGTTGGAGCGAAATTGAATTTGAAATGAAGAAGTTGGAGCGAAAACCATTTGAAATGAAGAAGTTGGAGGGAAAACCAAAGTTGTCAAATTTCAGGAAAATTTCAGGAAGAAGTTGGAGGAAAAACCAAAGTTGTCAAATTTCAGGAAACCAATTTTGACCTTCACTTAAAGTAATGAAAAAAAAAATTAACAACCTGCAATAAGAAGAATATGAACCGCTGATGAGAATGAACTACCACCAAGTGCTTCACATAGCCAACAATGTCCAAAAATTTGAAGAATTTACCCAGAAATTTTTAGGTTAAAATAAGGGTTTAGAGGGTGGGTGAAAATCTGAAACAAGATGAAAAGTAAAACAAAGTCTAAATAAATGAGGGGAGAGGGGTTAAAAAAAAGGCATAGGGGCAAAACGGTCAACTTTTCGAAAATATGGCTTAAATGAGATTTCAGGGGAACAGGTAGTGATTTGAAAACAAAAACACGTTTTAAGGTAGTGATTTGAAAAAAAAATTATAAAAGGTAGTTATTTGAAAAAAAAGGGTTTTAAAAGGTAGTTATTTGTAATTTTGCCTAAAAGCAATTGAATATGTGAATTGATTTAAATCCATTTAAGCAAGTGTTATTATAACAAGACCCCACTACTCTACTCCATATAATAATAAATGAGACACCATTTTATAGAATAATATTAGATAGATAGATGAATTGTCAGAAACTAACATTTAATCATCAAAAATTAAAGATGTTTAGGTGACAAGTTCCTGTAAATCTGCTACGGAGTACAATACGGAGTATGTTTATTAATTACTCCGTAACTCTTTATAAGTCAACTCACCTCACACACTCACGACTCACGCCAATCTTTACTCCACAGTAGTTTTCAATTTACTCAAGTCTGCATAATTATCTTTTTATTATTGCTAATTTTTTCACCTTTACTTTGACTGTGTAACTGAACGTAAAAAGTCAATGGCTATAAAATATACTCCGTACTACTCGTACGTAGTAGTACTTCATTCAATTATTTTTCTTTTTACCTGTTTTATTATAGGGAGTAACTCGATTTAATTGTACGTTTGCCATTTCTTTTGATTATAGTATGTCTGATTAAATAATTCTTACACATAAATATAAAGATGATTTGGATTACTTATATTTATACAACAACAATTAACCGTTATCGAGCAAAAAACCTATTACTTCGAGGGTATTTTTTTCAACCATAAATATAAACTAATTAACATATACGGGTAATTACTACTGGCTAGTAGACCACCTTCGTTCTCTACTGATTCTGATTACTTATATTTTTATACAACAACAATTAATTAAGGTTAACTTTTACTTTATCTTTTTCAACTAGTCCAAATTGCTCTTTTGTGAAAATTTTACCCAATTAACGATAATTTTTTTTCCCAAAGTAACACTTTTTCATTCATATTCATTTTAATAATTAAATTATTCCACTTTTTTCACATTATTCTACTTTCCTACCTTATCATAACATTCAAGAAAACTCAAAAAATATCTTGTTTTACTAAAAAAAGTGAAAGACAATTTTCTTGTTCATGAAAAGTGACAACTATTGAGAGAGATAAAAGTGGTAACAATTCAGTAAATAATGATTCCTAATATTTTAAATGTGAACACATTTTATATATCAGAAAACTCGTTTTTCACCTTATTAGTGAAAGACGGTCCTTAAGACTTACTCTAAAATTTACGTCATTTCCATACGCAATTAAATAAAAAATAGGCAAAATTACAAAAAACTACCTTATAAAACCAACTTTTTGCAAATAACTACCATATATAATTTTTTTTTTGCAAATAACTACCTTATAATACCTTTTTTTTTCATAATGGTACCTCTTTGCCTAAAACACCTATTTAAGCCAAAAAAATATACTCCGTATGTTTTTGTACCTTTTTTCCACTTGTTGTTTGACTTCCCAAACACAACAGAGATATTTCGTAAGCCTAAACTAGGTATATTCGAATAAAATGAGAGAAAAATGTTCATATTTGTCGAAAATTTTAAATTTTTAGACCGTTTGGTAGCGAAATGAAAAAAAAATTGTAACATTTAGGTAGTGATCTGAATACAAATGACGTTATAAGGTAGTTATTTGCAAAAACAATTATATAAAGTAGTTGTTTGCAAAATGTTGATTTTATAAGGTAATTTTTTGTAATTTTGCATAAAAAATAATGAACGAAATTAAAATAAAACAGTGATTAAAATTATGTGTATTATTATGAGAAATATGGAAGGAGAGAAGACCTGATGAATGAGCATGAGGATAACGGCGGCGTCACGGAAGCCAGACTTAGGAAGGAGAGAGAAAGCATTAGAGTGGTTAAGAAGCTCATCACCAAAGGCCCAGTAAACGGCGGCAGCTGACGGAAGTGTTAATGTAAATACATATAGTGTGGCCAACAAATAGATGTACTTGAATTTCCTTGGTTTCCACATGGCATGCATTATTTCCCTGTCACACCAACATTTTCACCCATTCATCATCATTTTCACTTCATCTACGAATATTGTTTTTTAAATAATTATAAAAATTTGATCAGATCGCCTACTGCGTCAGATAAATTTTATCCTTTCAAATTATCTAAATTTGATCACATTAAATTCGATAATATTATACGGAGTAGTACGGAGTATATTAAATTGGAGTGGAGTATATTATACGGAGTAGTATACTTGACAGAGTTTGAAGCAAAATTTGGTGGAATAAAATATAGGGTGTCCATGGTTGATTACAATTAACGTGCATAATTAAATTTGACCAAAGTAGTTTGCCATGATACATAGGAATCTTTTGATGATTAAGTAGATCTGTATTCGGTATTCACGCTGTATAATTTCTATAGATATCATTACTACGGAGTACTCGTATTTAGGAGTACTACTATTATTATTATTATTGCACATTACACATGGGTGATCATTACGTATGAAATGAGTAAATAATTATGTCAACTCTTCATATTTATAAAGTTGTCAGCCACACTTTTACTATTACTTGCCATCTAAGCAACTGTAAATAGCTTATGAAATTTATGAAAAATTACGTTTTACTCTATAACCTTTCATTGTCATTAATCGGCCTAACTAAAAGGTTAAACTAATTGTTGGAGGAGGTTAAGATCAGATTTAAACTCTACTATGGCGTACAGTACAGTTTATACAATTTTGTTTCCGACAAGATAATATCGTCCGAACCATTAGTTTTGAATTTTACTAGTCCATTGTTATTTTTGTAAAATTAGTTCTGAACGTTACTGGTCCATAAAATACAAGTTCCCAATTATAAATTTAAACGTATATACTCCATCCGTTCAAGTGATTTGTTTACAATTTGACTTTTTTTATGAGGGAATTTGAGAAAAGTGTAAACAAATGACTGAGACAGAATGAATACTATTTGTTTTTTTTGTTTTTTTTACTTCTAAGTAAAAGTAAAAATACAAAAAACAAGGAGAATTGGGTAAAACTATGTGAATCCCACAAGTAAAAAATGGGAAGGGAAGTAGTAGTACACTACTAGTTGCATGAGAATGTTGTAGAAGCAGAAGTGGGTTACATTAGAATCAAGACATAGGTTATCGATAATGTACCCGATCTACATAACAAAAGATAAACTCATCCAAACTCACATAAATTTGTAAAATTAGTGAAGACTATATCATTCTCTTTTGGAGTGATGAGTGGGGTGGTAATTTTACTTGGTTTAGGCAGATATTTGTACCCTATAATGAAAATTTAATCGTACTCAACTACCTCATTGGAATCCGAGAAACCCGGCAAAAGCTGGTACCCGAACCTCCCAAGAGATTTATGCATAATTTTAAAATGAAAAGGGATGGTGGGCCCAATATGACCACTAATTTATTTATTAGATAAAGAGCAAGTCTTACAAAATATCGTATTTTACAACGTAAAATACTACTCTATCCGTTTCAGTGAACTGTTTACAAATTGACTGTTTTTATGAGGAGAAAGAAGTCAAACTGTAAACAAATGACTGAAACAGAGAGAGTAGTTTTATATTCCATCCATTCTACTATGTTCTTCCCACATTGTTTTGACTCAAAAACTAAGAAATGTATGCTGTATAGATGAGATTAATGTTGAAAAATAATAAAGTAAATTGTGTGATTGAATGGATGGAAAATTAATATAAATACAAATGGGAAGAAGATAGTAGAATTTTCTTTTAAGGAAAATGGAAAGTAGATAGTGGAATAGGGGAATAATATATTACGTATAAATAATTGACTTAATGTGACCATCTTTAAACTTTTTGGTAACTTTTATCTTATGCACACAACTTACATTTTTTTAATTAGCGTGTCATGTTAAAATGAGAAAAAAGTATAATAATTGTGATTATTATGCTTTCTTACCCTACAATTTTTCTTTACTTTTATTTTCAAAACACATCTTTTGTTCACGAATACTAAATATATACTCGTATCTGTTTTACGCATACGACGATTTACTAGAGTCATCGAGTGAATGGATATGAGTAAAAAAGAGAGGAGTAGAAGAATGGAAGGGTAAAAAGGGCTTACACAGTGACAGCATGTCCTCCAAAAGTGTAGAGGATATTGGTGGCGCCCGTAAAATACAGCACTAGCTTCGTTGGACCTGAGTGCGTTACTCCTTCTGTCTACACCACATCATTTCACATTCTTCCAATCAATTTTCCTTACTTTTCTCTGAATGAGATGCTACCCATATAAATCCTTCCCATTTTCACACATTCTTTTTACCACTTTCGTTATTTTGTTTAAATTTTTTTTAATAAATATACTCTATAGGAGTAATTTGATTCTATGTAAAACTGTCGGACCAACTATTTCACATTACGATAAGAATTAAAAGACAAAAAAACCTTAAATATTACTCCGTAATATTAATCACTTGCATGAGTAAGAGGTCTCGTAATAAAGTTATCATGTAAGTGACTATCTGACAAATGACATTAATTTTAGAGTAAATTACAAAATACCACCTTTTAAAATTGAAAATTTTCAAATTACCACCTTTTAAAACATTCTTTGTAAATTACCACCTTTTATAACGCTTTTCCACTCAAATTGCCACCTTCCTCCAATTTCGGTGAAAAAATAATCCGTTTTGCCCCCACTTTTCAGTGAATTATTTACAGTTTGACTTTTTTGTGAGGGGAAAAAAGTCAAACTGTAAACAAATGACTGAGACATAGTAAATTATTTTTACACCGGAATTGGAGTAAGGTGGAATAGCGTTATAAAAGGTGGTAATTTACAAAGAATGTTTTAAAATGTGGTAATTTGAAAATTTTCAATTTTAAAAGGTGATATTTTGTAATTTACCCTTAATTTTAATGTAACATGTGGATCCAATTAATGAATTTCAAACGGTTGAAATTTGAATAACAAATGATCTCAACAGACAACAATCCAATTAGAAGGTTGAAAATTAAGAAAGTGTAAATGGGTTGGTGTTGAAAATGAAGTACCCGTACTATCAATCTGGTCAACAAGTCATATGGTACAATGGAAAATGGAACATGGGATTACTATAATACAGCCATTCTTCCAAAATATACGTGAAAATTTAAATTCTTCCTACAATCCCATATGATTCCTCAAGACATGGAACTAGTGGTATTTTGATACCTTTATGTAATAAAACACCAAATAAAAAAAAAAAAATTATTTAATCCTCATTTCATTTCCTTTTTAATATACTCATTAATTATAAATAAAAAGAAAACATTTAATTTGAAAAAAATTAAAAAGACAATGAAAACATTTAAATTCAACGTGTTCAAACTGTTAATTCTTCTAATTTAAAATTATTGTTTTAATTACTGTTAGATGCGACCTGTTATCGTTCCATGTAAAATGACTTTATTTGGTAATACAGAATAGTATATGAACCTTTTGTTTTATTTTTGATATTTTAGCGATACTAAAATTTCGGTAGTAGTTGAGACGTTGCGGAGGGGTAAAATAGGAGCAATGAGCTAGCGTACCTGACCGTGGAGAAGAGCAGCGATGGCCATATACCAAGCGGTATAAGTGGTCATAAAAAGGCCAAGAAAAGACCAAATTCTGTAGTTATGGAAGGATGGTATGAACACTGTTGTCGCGCAGCATGCTCCAAATATGTATGTCCATGTCCGCTTGTCCAAATGATCATTTATGTAGTATATGTTGCTGCATATCATTTACCCAACCACAACCACACCATTCATTTTCCCACACTTAACTATTACGGAGTATTATTATTAATTCAAATATACTGTCGTACGCGTACAATCGTCTTTCTGTCTTATATCTGTTGTACGCGTACAACTGTCTCATACATACGAGAATGAAATAAAAATAAAGAATGCTAGCTGACCTTGCGCAAGCAATGAGTTGAATGACAGATCCAAACAGCAGAAAAGTACAGTTGAAGGCTAAACCCGCTGCTTTCCAGTATGGTCCCAATAATCCGTCCAATACCTCAAACCACTTCATTTACATACACATACACACACACAACATTCTTTTTTTATTTTTAATTTACTAGTAATAATTATCTGTACAATTCTTTAAAGTTTCAAGTAATTTTCAATCAAAAGTTTTTCACTGACAGTTTCAGATCTATCCTTTTTACCCTTTTGTCCATTTTACCAGGTTTTTGTATATAGTTGCTGAAATGCAACAATATCAATCAACTGTGGTTGAATCTAAGCGAAAAATTCACAACAACTCTTTTATAAGACCGTCTTTATATCATAAGATATGATTTCAATTAGTTAAAAGATTGTACGGAGTAGATAGGGAGAGTAATAAAAGTCCAAAAATACCTGAATAACATGGTTTTTGAAGTTGACACCTTCTTTCTCTTTTCGACTACGATACTCAACGTACAATACACTAATGAGGTACGCGGTCCAGCTCCCCAAAAAGCCGTAGAATATCTGCAGTACTATTCCGGATAACATCCCCAATTGCGAGAACGAGTACGGCAAAGTTAGCAACACTTGCGCCACCTGCACCAACCAAATTTTAAAATTCATCGTCCAGTGATACGAATAAAACCAATTACGGTTTTAAAAAAAATAAAGATATAAAGAAAGTGAAAAACATGATTTGCAGTACTTGGTTAGAAGAGCAACTGAACCAAGCATCCCAAACAGAACCACCATGCCAAAGAGCATTCTTCATGCTAAAAACAGAATGATCAATCTCTTCGTTCGTCTCTCCATTGATATTATTACTCGTGTCGTTCGACGCGATTATTGCTTCTTCTCCTAGCTTTTGAGACATTCTTACGCTTGTAAGTTGTGTTGCTCAAGAGTAAAAGAGAGAAGAGTTTCTAGCTAAATGAGTGAAGAAAAAAAAAACAAAAACAAAAAAAAGGAAAGAGTTTCTTCACTCTCTTGAGAGATCAATACACTTTGCAATAATTATACTGAGGCCTAGAAATACATATATAAATGTATTTTTTGTTTTTTGTTTTTATTTTAATTGGTGAAATAAAAAAAATGGGTTCCCAAGAAAAAAAATTAAATAAAAAGGGGGAATATGCTGGTTGCTTTTGCAAGCAAATAAAATACTTCCTCCATTTCATTTAATTCTATACATTTACTTTTTGCACGTACGTCGATGCACGTTTTCTTTTGTTTATATCTTTAGTTACATAATTCTGAAAAATATGAAATTAAAACAAGATCTCACATGACTATTTTTTATTTCATATATTAAATGATATATCGAAAATTCTCCTCACTTTTAAATAGTGTCCAAAAAGTAAACGTATAGAATTGAATGAAATGGAGTAATTAAAAAAGAGACCCTTAAATGAGCCACTAATTGTAAATGCAGAAAGCAAAAGGCAGAAATACGGCTAGAGGAGCCCCCTTAAAAGCAGGATAATTATGCTAAGTTTTTATTTATTTATTTGGAAGGACCCTCTTAAAAGTTTCATTTATAAGACCAGTACACTAGTGAGTAGTGATCCTTTTATTATAAGGGAGTTTGTGAGAAAGTCTAAGGACTGACTTTATGTTATGTAATGTTACCCCATTACACGCTTGCCTATTACTTTCAATTTTTTTAATTTCTAATATAATGATTATCAATTATTGGGATATTTTTATTATGTATAAGATAGATACTTCCTCCATTTCATTTGATTCTATACATTTGCTTTTTGTACACTATTCAAAAGTGAGGAGAATCTTCGATATATCGTCTAATATATGAAATAAAAAATAGTCATGTGAGATCTTGTTTTAATTGTCTTTTCGAGAGCATTATTAATATTCAAATTTCATATTTTTCAGAATTATGTAACTAAAGATATAAACAAAAGAAAACGTGCATCGACGTACGTGCAAAAAGCAAATGTATAGAATTGAATGGAATGGAGGAAGTATTAATTACTCCATGTTTGGTTGAGACTTGAGATTATGTAAGTTATGCATTGGTATATCATTTTGTTAAAAATTACTCCGTATAATGCTACGAACTAAGGTAGTCTCAGTGTTAAAACGTAGCATGGTAAAGAACTAGTGTAAGTCTCTCTTAAAACGGGTCAACCCGTTTTAGCCTTGAAACGGGTCAAATATGACCCATTTTGCCTTTTTTTTTTTTAAAAAAAAAATAAACTTAACTCAAATAACGAATAAAATACAAAATTTAAATGGTAACAATGTTGATAAAAATGGTAACATACTATATTATATTGGTGACATATTTTCAAAAAATTAAAACATAATTAACCTATTTTGGTAACATATTATACAATTATGGTAACATATTAAACAAATGTTATGACAATTTTTTATTTTCTATGTTTTGTAATATGTTACAAATATAATATAATATGTTACCATTTTACATTACTTTGTTACCATTTTCAATAACCCTATAAACACGAACCTATTTTGGTAACATATTATACAACTATGGTAACATAATAAACAAATGTTATGACAATTTTTTATTTTCTATGTTTTATAATATGTTACAAATATAATATAATATGTTACCATTTTACATTACTTTGTTACCATTTTCAATAACCCTATAATCACGATTTCCGACAAAAGTTTTTAAAAATAAATTTTGGGTCTTGAAAAAAAATTTCAAAAATTTCAAAAATAAATAAAAATAAATAAATAAAAAATAAAATGGGTTGACCCGATCCGTTTTAACCTTAAAACGGGTTTAGTGGTTGCAAACAAGAATTTGTGAAAGAACTATGCAGTGTGGTTCTATACTGCTGTTGAAGTTGGTCAAGTACATGAAAGCGAACAAGCTAAGATCAATTTAGCTGATAAAATTTGATCCCAATGTGGATATACGAACATCCAAGTATAAAGACCTGTTCTTTTTGGCTTATTTTTCACTAATTTCGATCAGCTCGACTTATTCATTCGGCTCAAATTTCTCAATTGACAATTTTAGCTTTATGCGATTGATTGATTCAATTTCAACTCAATTTTATTCAGCTTCATCAAATTCAACCTATCTAAATTATGCTCATTATAAACTTAATAATTTTTATTAATTTTATTTATTTGTGATTAATATTATTTTATAATTATAATATCATTATAAATATAATAATAATGTTACTTATATTAATATTAATATAATATTAACTAGTTATGCGACCCGTGAAATTCACGGGAGCGTTTTAATGTTTTCTTTTGTATTTTTGGATTAAAGTTCTTAGAATTAACGTCATCAATAATCATGTTTCCCATGAAAATCTCTAAAAGTTCAAAATACATGAATTTCTCATTTGAGAGCACAATGAAATGTTACTTTCACAATTTAGCAAAATCAAGTTCTCTTTTTAAACGAAAGTATCCGTCTTAAGATTAGGACGGGTTGAATAATGAGCCATCTTTATAGATTCCAAAATGCATTTGATTACTAAACTAATGATCTTATAGACGCAAAGGTCAATGCTTCATACAACATGCCTCAAGCATATGCATCGTACTATAATGAAATAACGATTCTTCCATATCCCTCCATTGAAACAAAACCTCTATCTTCTAGAAATTACTTTGCTTGGCATTTCGGGATGCAAATACGTAATTAAGGCGATAGATTATTACGGAGTACGGAGTAGCATCTAAGAGTGCATGTGGTTGTATATGCTTGTATATGTGCTCTTTGTTGAACCATCGTGCACATTTTGCCAAACCATTTGACACAATGAGCAATTATCGCATCAGCAGCGCTGCAACAACAGTAGTATGCTAGAAGCAACATCATCTTGATAATAGCAGCGAAAACTCGACAACAACATCATACAAGACATTTACAGCAACAATAATAATAGCGACAACATACAGCAGCAACAACACAACGGTGCGGGGCAATAATATTGTATCAATGGGCAAAAACACCAAATGATAGTGCAATAACAACAACACAGTAGTAATTGTATAACCGTACGGAAAAGGTGAAAATCATGAATGATCTTACGAGATCACACAAATAAACCGACAATGTCATTGTTCCTTAAGCAAGACGACTCGACTTTTAGGCAACCGCTACTTTAAAACCCCAATTTCAAACAATTTCATCCTCTCCACTTCTGATACTATCGACTCTATATATACTTCTTTTACTCCTTCCTTTTCATTTCTAACACTTTTTAATTTCCGATTTTTAAAATTCATTGACTCGGTTATCCAGTCAATGGCGAATCAAAAACATCACATGGAGAGGTTAGAAATTGTTTAGTATAGAAACGTCAAGTGATCAACTCTTACAATGGGTATCGTCTAAGACGCTGAATTGACAATGGATCTAACCCCGAATTGTCCATGGCGTGCTTCATCGAATACAAAGGTCTCGTTATTGAATGAACCCTTTGATTTCCTTTTGCTTGGGTAGGCTATTTAGACCTCTCACATTCCAAAACCCAAAACTATACATTACCAATGTAACACCCGGTGTTGTCCGAGGTTATTCGGGTCGGGTTCCCCGTTGAAGTGGTCCATGTGATGAGCTCAAGTGACGTAGTGCTTAAAAGGGTTGAACGTGCTACTCATACCAACAAGTTGCATCTTCTTTTTTGGTGGCTCATCTTAAGAACTCTTCAGTTAAGCGTGCTTGCTGGAGAGCAATCTTAGGATGGGTGACCTCCCGGGAAGTTCTCAGGATGTGCACGAGTGAGGACAAAGTGCGCTGGAAAGGAGTCGTGTTGGTCTGTGGGCGATGTACGCAGCCAGGCGAGCTACCGTGAGTGACATTTCGGCCTTTGGTTGGGGCCGGGGTGTTACAACCAAACTGAGGTCCAGGCCCCAGTCTGGTAACAGACTCCTTAATAGCAGAGTTCAGCACCTCCATATAAGTGACATGAGTACCACCATTTGAGCTACTGCCTCTCTCCAATAGCACAGGTTGATGAACCCCAACCTCAGCATCCTTCTTCTCAGCAACTGATTTACCTTTGTCTAGAGTCAGTGGAATTACCACCACCTGCTGCTCCTCAGGAACCACAGGCTTCCAGACTCTCTTTGGGGGAAGCTCCCTTTTTTTTTTTTTTTTTTTTTTTTTTTTTCATTTGTCAGTATCATGCCCATAAGATTTGCACTTCCCACACAAGACAAGTCTCCATTTATACTCCACTCTGATTTTGTGCACAAGACCTAATTCATCCTCAAATTCAATCATCTCAGGGAATTCCTGGCCTATCTTGACCTCCACCATGTAACGAGCATAAGCCAGTCGTGTCTTCAATGTCGTTGCCCCATCAGCTTTAATAGGCACACCCACTAATTCCACAATCTTTGCCAAGCACTGCTCTCCCCAGAACTTCAATTCGAGGTCATGAAACCTCACCCAAGTGGGAACCACTTTCACCTCTTCTTTAACCAACTTACAATCAGGAGTCCATGGCTTCACTACCAGAGGTTTACCATCAAATAATTGATACCCCTAATTGAGCACCTCCAACTGATTTTCCACATTCTTAAAATGAACAATAAACACTCCATTTGGCGAATAAGAGATTTTATCAAACTCAAACTTACCACAGATTCTCTTGACAAAGCCATTGATGATCTCCATAGGAGGGTTAGCCCCCAAGATGAAGCAAACAACCGCTGACTTCCAGTATTCAATTTCTTCCGCCACATCCTCATGGACCAGACGTAACACCTTAGGACGCTTAGGCGAACCCATATCAGGCAGCACTACTGGCGACCCAGTTTCAGTCAGCTCCACCGGATCCTCATCCAGATTTAGAGGAGCGAAAGAACCATTCTGTAAATTTAAAAGGAATTTTTTGATTAAAAGGACTTTTTTTTAATTAATTTAATTTAATTTTTTTAATTTTTTAAATGTTAAATCTTTTTTTTTTTTTTCAAGGATAGGTTTAAGGCGAGAATATGCGAGGCGGTTGCGGGGCGGAGTTTGGTGAAATCCACCACCGCTCCACGACCGTGGCGGGGGTAACTTTTAGTACACATTTGCATTCCACGACCCATTAAAGTGTCGCTTACCTCCACCCTAACTGGGGCGGATGCGAAGCGGTATCCACTGACCCTCCCCACTGACATCCCTAGGTACAAGAATTAATGGTTCCTACAAAAAAAGTGAGTTCATTTAGTATAATAAATAGGAGAAATAATTGTCTTCATGGCAAGTGCAAAAAATATAAAGGGGAAAAAAGTGTCATTATCAAGTTAAAAATGTACTAGTGATGACGTCAAGATGTGTCTTCGTATCATAAGAGTTCAAAAAATTATAAAACTCTTAGGGTGATGGGATAGAGGGAAGAGGAGGGAAGAGAAAGTAAGGGATCATATCTCCTTTGTTTTGTAGCAAATGAGGATGAGAGAATTTGGAAGGAGAGGGGAAGTGCATTCGTTCTTTCCATTATTTAAGCCAAATTTCATTCCTTCCGAGTTCCGAGCAAGGCAAGATTCGGAAGAAAATTGCTCATCCTCTCGTCCCTTTTCTTCCCCTTCCATTCTCTCATATCATTTCCGCTTCATTTCCCTCTATTTTGGTTATCCAAACAAAGACCCATTGTATGTTTGAATTGAGGGTATTAGAGGAAAAGGAAAGGAATCGAAAGGACAAAAATTGATTTTTTTGTTCGTTTGGTTACTTTATATGAAATGAAAGAAATAGAAGGGAATGGATTTGAAAGGATCAATTTTTCCTCCTCCAATCTTAATCAAAATCTCTTCTCATTAATAGGCAACATTTGGAGAAAAAGTATTGTATTTGAACACTGTCGGAGTATTGCCCACATGTGAGAGTCCCATATTAATTGTGGAAGTGAGTGTAGTGTGATTTATAAAGTCCAAAGGTCCTCTTCTCATTGTCAATTGGTTTTGAGAAATGTGGATACCCTTGGACTAGTAAAGCGAACTCGCTGTCTTCCACTCGGGTTTGGCCAGGCTCGTCACATGATTCAAACAAACACTAATACTTCATTATCTCTCCCATTCTTTTCCATTTATTTTTCTTCCCTCCTTTCTCTTTCATATCCTTGTAATTTTGTTATCCAAGCACGCCCTTAGGCTTTTTAGTTTAAAGGACTAAGTAGTAGCAATAGTACTATAGGTCTACAAAAGTTATAATAGTACAATTGACAATTAACTCTAAGCCTGTAAGATCAAGTTTATTGGTGATTTTTTCTTCTTAGATTGCAAATTTCAAGTAATAATGAGAATGAAAAATATTTTTTGGGATGTCAACCTAACAAGAATGGGTTGGTAACATGATGTGGGGTATATGTATTAAAATAATAGATGATATGAGTTGAGGTGAATTTTTGATAAAATATGTAAAAAGTAATAAAGTTTGAGATTATGGGTTGTGGAATTTGATGAGTAAGAAACTAATAATATTTTATTTGGTTTGTGTTTTGTAAAATGTCAGCTATATATATGCAGATTGGATCCCCTATTTCATTTCATGTCATGTTTGGTGTTCCACTTCTTTTTATAGTAATAAACCCATTTTTTATATAATTATTTTTTTATTAATCTTTTATAATCAATGAAATCTATTACGGAGTACCATACATAGTAATTTGACACCAGGTTAGATCAGATATACAGTAGTAAATTAGGATATCTCTAGTTACCATAATATTAGGTTTATCATTTGTTATACGAAGTATTTTAATATTATGAGTTTTTTTTTTGTTTTTTTTTTTTTAATTATTTATTTATGTATCTGCTAAGTTAATTATACTTATTTAGTGATGAATCTATCAAATTAAACAATGTGAATTAGACGAATGCGAGTCGTATAAAAACGTGATTTTATGGTTTCCACACACATAGCAGATAGAGTAGTAGTTAATCTGTAATCAATACACATATACGAAATATAAGCTAAGTTAAACGGAGTAGTACCTACGGAATACTAGTTTAAATACATCAAGCATAAATTATGAAAAAAGTTGTTTAGTTTGACACAATGCTAAACTTACCGAGAAATTAATAAATGAAATGTTTATTAATTTTTACACCCTCCCTTAATATGATAGAGAACATACTAATAAGACAAGAGGTTATGCTAAACAAAAATGAATATGAAGTACTAACCTCCTATTTCTTTTGATCTTCTCACTTGTTTATTAAATGAGTGTATTATTTTAATCATGAAGTGGGAAGATCAAAAAAAATGGGAGGGAGTACATGTTTTCTATGCCCAAAAAAATGGTTGAATTGCAATTTTTTTTTGTAAAAAATAGCTCATTACGGATACATCATTAAATAGAGACACCCAACCATTCTTATCACTATCTAGAGACCATTGGCTATGTTAACAAGTGAAAGAGAAAGATTTCTGTGTAATTAAATGATTTAATATGTACACTTACATGAGATACATATACATGGTGAGGATGAGTAAATTAAAGTAACAATAATATTCTAGGACTAATCTTACATACAATAAAATCGGTTTATAATTTGGTAGAATCACTGTATTTTAGGTAAATTTTAATATATGCTAACATCCCCCTTAAGCTCAAGGTGGATGAGTGGAACCGACTTTGAGCTTGAATAATAGGTCTGCAAATCGGTCTGGAAGATGAGCCGTAGTAAACAAGTCAGCTTTCTGTTCACTCGAAGGTACCGAAACAAGAGTGAGATCCCTTTGAAGAAGATGTTGTCGAATGAAATGACAATCGACTTCAATGTGCTTAGTCCTCTCATGAAAGACATCATTGTGCGCGATTTGTATAGCACTTTGGTTGTCACAATAAAGTGTGGTTGGTAGACTCTGACCAACCCCCATGTCTCGTAAAAGCCATCGAAGCCAAATGAGCTCAGAAGTAGTATCGGCAAAGGCACAATATTCCGCCTCAGTACTAGAACGAGAGACAACAGTTTGCTTTTTACTACGCCATGATATGAGTGAGTTATCGAGAAAGAAACAATTTCCTGTTGTAGATCGGCGATCCGTAGGATCTCCTGCCCAAACTCGGGTGGAGAGAGAGCGAGCCCACTTTACAAGTCCAAGGGTATCCACATTTCTCAAAACCAATTGGCAATGAGAGGAGAACCCTTGAACTTTATAAACCACACTATACTCACTTCCACAATCAATGTGGGACTCTCACACGTGGGCACTAAACTCCAACACTCCCCCTCACATGTGAGGTCCCTCGAAAACTCTGGGCGAAACCATGGGAGCACACCGGAGGGGTATAAAAACTCGAACTCACGAGGGCGACAATAATCCAAACCCAATCGGAGCGGCAAACCCTCAAAGAGGACCTCCTCCGGTGGCATAATTTTTCAAGGGCCAGTTTTAAACTTATCAAACCAAGGGCGAACACGGGCTCTGATACCATGTTAACAAGTGAAAGAGAAAGATTTCTGTGTAATTAAATGATTTAATATGTACACTTACAGGAGATATATATACATGGTGAGGATGAGTTAATTAAAGTAACAATAATATTCTAGGACTAATCTTAGGAGTGAACTACCTAAAATACATACAATAAAATCGGTTTATGATTTAGTAGAATCACTGTATTTTAGGTAAATTATAGTATATGTTAACAGGCTAATTGGCCATTATCGCTAACTGTTGGAATTTTGGCAGCGGAAGTTTTTGTATTGCGGATCCAAAATTCTCATGCATGATTTTTATGCATTGAACATATTTTTGTTACACGAGGGAGTGAGAGTGGGACCTAATAATAACTCCTTAAGGTTTGTTTAAATTAAGGTAATTATTCCCCTAATAATAAAAGTTAACACAAGGCAAAAATGATGGAAAATGGTGATAAGGAGTGAGAATGAAGTCGAGATGTCAATGGGGCGGGTATAAGTGGGTACCGCCCCGCACCTGCCCTAGTTAGAGTGTGGATGGGTATAGGTTCGACGAGTGGTGGGGCGTATATCAAAATTGTACCCGCCATGTGTAGTGGGGCAGGGTGGATCTTGCAAACCCGCTAATACCCGCCTACCCGATTCTCATACATGTGCTTTATATTATAAAATAGTAATTTTATAGTGTTTTTTAACTATAATTGATGAAATGTTGTACTCGTCATCGGTAGTGGAGCGGATACGGGTTTAGAAACTTGTACCCGTCATGGGTGGTGGGGCGGGTATGGGTAGAGGTATTACTTGGTGGGTATGCCGTATGGGTATGGGGAACCTATATCCACCACCGCCCCAACCCAATGATATCCCTAAAATGAAGGGTGGAAGTGAATAAAAAAAAAGTATCAACATAATTATAAATGGGGGATAATTGTTACTCCATCTACCCTCATTTCCATCATCTATAACCACCACTTGCCATCATTTTTTCTTAATTTACTCTTGTGTTAATTGGCATTACCCTAGTAATAATCATGGGTAATCCATGCAAAGCCTTAATAGAAGTCTTTAAAACTACACATCTCTAAATGTGGTTTACATTGATATCTATTTATGATACTACTCCGTATTTAAATAGTATATTTGTATACTCTCACAACTATAATTTAATGTATAGAAAACAAAGGTTGACTACATATGATGATACTATAATCCAAGAAAATTTCATAATATATAGGTCAAGCGAAAGATATAATCTTCAAATTTTGGGAAGAATTATAGATCCGCCGTTAGAAGGTTGTATCAAGAAACAACGATATAATAGAGGGCATGCATAAGCAGTCATTATCAAGTGTTATATTATTGTTTTATTGAATATTTACATTGTTTGATCCATAAATTCGAATACTTTAATTTATAACGTTTATTGTAAATATTATATGACTTTTGATTAATAAAATGATTTTTTCGTTTGAAAATATTAGGTAATATAGCAGGTTAAGTCCAACCTGAGATTTGTACGTCCAACTATGTAACATATCGAAGCAAAGAACGAAAGTCAATTGACCACAAGTTAGAGACATTATATGAAGCCCATTGTTTGATGTCCACGTTCTATGCCCAATACTCAATTGGGTATTTCAGATACTATCAAAGGAATTTTGGGTTGAAAGCCCATTTGACATTTTTGAGATCTTTTTGGTTTGTAATAGGTTGTTATGGTCGTTTTTTTGGATTAATTGCCAAGAATAATCCGAACTGATCCTCTTATTCCATAAATAATCCGAACTCGAATTAATCCATGAATAATCCCAACTATTGATGTAATATTCCAATAATGTACTTTGACCAATTTCAATCGAGTCTAACACGTAAAAAAAAATGGTGAAATCGACTATAACTTTGCCTCACTCTTATTTTAAGTAAAATTCAAACTGTTTTCACTTTTTTTTTTTTTTTATTGATTAAAGTATGTTAAAATTGACCAAAATACATTATTGGAATGTTACTTCAATAATTGAGATTATTCGTGAATTAATTCGAGTTCGGATTATTTATGAAATAAGAGGACCAGTTCGGATTATTCTTGGCAATTAATTCTTTTTTTTTTTTTTTTTTTTTATATTTCTCATGGTATTATCTAATGGAAAAATTCACATGAATAATCCCAACTATCACCCATTTTCCAATAATAATCCCAACTCAAAATAATCCTAAAATAATCCCAACTATTGAAAATTATTCCAATAATATACTTTAACCAATTTTAACCGGCTCAAACGGGTACAAAAGAAAGTTAAACCGCTTTTAAATTTTTCTCACTCTTATTCTATCTAAAATTAAAATCGGTTTGACCTTTTTTTGTACCCGTTTGAGTCGGTTAAAATTGGCTAAAGTATATTATTGGAATAATTTTCAATAGTTGGGATTATTTTGGAATTATTTTGAGTTGGGATTATTATTGGAAGATGAGTGATAATTGAGATTATTCATGTGAATTTTCCCTTATCTAATTTTGTCAAATTGTTATGGTGCCTTAGTTTTGAAATTTGCTCACATGACGCTTCTTAAGTTAGTGTTTTACTGTCCTATATATCCTTATTGTAACTCAATTGGTTGCGGGTAACCAGCTGCGTGAAAGGGGTTTGGATCCTTAAGAAATGGACATCCATTTTCCTATAAACGGTTGGGATTTAATCTAGCGAAAATCTAAGGGTTATAATTATTTTGGTGAAAATAATGTTTTAATGAAGGAGAGAGAAAATATATTAAAATATTGGTGTATTAGAGAGGAAATGGAGGAAAAGAAATGGAGAGGATCTAAATTGGCGTGAAAGACCCTGGCTGGCATTAACCATATCAGTTAAACCATGTTCTTATTTGCGTGACACTCTGTGCTCCACATGACCCTAGTAGCGCTGCGTGACTCTCCTTCGCGCCACAGGCTCTTATCCGCCGTGTGTCACTTATCCTCGCGATGCTTGTTAAACGCTAACCGTGCCGTGTAACCTTACCTGCGTCACACAAGTTTTTTTGCGTGACAAAGTCCGCTCAACTAGACGCTATTTGCGTAACATTACCCATATCAAAGGTCATTAACTAAAGACAAGGAACTTGATACTCTAAACAGTTTAGCTGGTAATAATAGCCATAAGGCCTAAGCAGCCAAAACGTCAGACAACCTCAAAAGCTTTATATATACTTGGTCTGCCAATACCTGACCGTTGTCCGCGTGTGCGTTGTATACCGCTAATTCATTTGGCGTTACTTTATCCACACGCATGTATTGTCCATCATCGGTAGTGATAACCTTGCGCATTCCGTTTGACATCAACTTTAGACACCAAATCCACATACTAATATGCAAATCCGGGGGAGGCAATGTTAGAGGTCGAATATTCGACTAAGCCTAAAAAACTAAAAAACAATACTTATAAGGCCTACAACTCACCAACCACACTATTCTATATAAACCCTATGAGGGACAAGGTAAGTGAAGGGATTGATTATTACAAACTCTCCATACTCACTCTATTGATGATATCTCAAACACTCTCACAAATCATCATATAAGTATCGGTACTGACTTGGGAATCGAAAGGCTCCGCTGGGGGCAAAACCCCCGGGCCCGGAGTTCACTTTGCAGGACCACACTTGGAGCTAGTCTAGAGGTTAAGACGGTCTGCAAGCCTATGTGTTAAGCCCGACTTGCCGTCATTATGAAGAGCCTACGTTCTGAGCCGAAACAATAACTATTATTATTATTATTATTATTATTATTTTTTTTTTATTTTTTTTTTTTTTGTTGTTGTTGTTATTATTGTTGTTATTATTTTTGTTATTATTGTTATTATTATTATTGTTTGTTGTTATTATTGTTGTTATTATTGTTATTGTTATTATTGTTATTATTATTATTATTGTTATTATTATTATTGTTATTATTATTATTATTATTGTTATTATTATTATTTTTACTACTACTGTTATTATTACTGTTATTATTACTGTTATTATTATTATTATTATTATTATTATTATTATTATTATTATTATTATTATTATTATTATTATTATTATTATTATTTTTATTTTTATTTTTTTTAAAGAATTATAAACAACGTTTACACTTGGTGGGTAGCCGAGATACAATCTGGGCCCCCATCCCCTTAGCAATAGCAAAGCTAAGCCTAGGAAAAATATATGCGGACATACGAACCCCTGCATCATATGATGCAGCGAAAGTCTGGATCCGCTTCAGTAAAGCTACAGCATCCGAATCAAGCTCTCCTAGAGAAGAGAAGGAGAAGGGTAGGACACCATAGCCAGCCGCCACGCATAAATCCCTGTACTTAGCATACTTACGCCGCGCAGCATCGAGAACAACCTGTCCGGGCACAAACTCGACCATTCCAGACTGAGTTAAGGGTGAAGACCCTGTCAGGTCGACACAGACATCCCGCCCACTGTCCCAAGAATAAAGTAGCAAATCTGTAGAACGAAGAGATCTGTCATGCACATCGACCAAACCGATATCAACCTCCTTTCCGCTGAAATGCCAGCCCGAAAGCAGAAGTCTAACAAGGTGTCCCGGACGAGGTTATGCCGATACTTAACACCCATAGTACCAGCACAAGAAACAACATGATCGCCAAAGACGTCGTCAGCAGCCACCCGAGAACAGGCAGGACAAGGCCTGGGGACCGTGAATAACGGAACGCCTAACTGATAGCCAAGAACACTACGGTACGTTCTCCCATTCATGGTCTGACCCAACCCAAAGATAGGCACCACACGCAACCAATCATTCGTATGGGCTCCCTGCTGAGACTTCTACAACGCCACCTGTCGCGGGGTCAGTGAAAAAACAGAATCTACGGAAGAAGCAATTGTCGTGAAATATCTATCTGCCAGTTTGTTCAGAAGTCTGGTGGCAACGATTTCACTAGGATCGAGAGCAGAACCTGTAACCTGTGTAAAAACCCGCAAGGCGTCACCAAAAGTAGGACCCTTCACCAATACATCAGAAGGCCGTAAGAGCGTAGCCTGCAGTCTGCAAACGGGACGCTAGGAAAACATAATTTAAAACATCACCCGCGGCATAAACAACAAGCCCACTAAACCGAAAAGGGAACGTGGCAAGGCGCCACTGCCAGTCCCCAAAATCTAGTGTAACACCCCGACTTTTTTCCTTTTATTTAAATAATTCATTTCGTTAAATTCGTATTTCATTTCTCTTAATTTTGTTATTTTTGGCTAGAGGAATAAGCGAGACTGTAGTCAGAACTTAAAAACGGAGTAATTAGCTTAAAAACGGTGTAATTTCCTCATACGGACTCCGATTCAGGTGATTCAAAAGGCTAAACTGCGTATTTTTCCGACGCCGTCGCAACTACCAAACTTTCAAGAGTCAGTTTGAACCGCTCTCCCATGGGCCGAGCCGAACCCTCAACTCGGGTAGAGTTTTAGGGCTTTCTTGGGTTTGCTTCTTGCTCAAGACATTATAATATTTCATTCCCTCCTTACCCTAGCTCCCAAATTAGTTTTGCATCTTCCTAATCTCATCCCTAATCTCATCCTCATTCATCCCTCATAATTCTCCCACAAAAACTCTCTTAAAACTCATCAAACTCCATTGTTGATCATTTTTTTCTTTCTTCTCTTTAACCCTAAACCTTTCCTAGTCAATTCTCTCGGTATAGGATCTCTTTTAGCTCTTTTATTTTTCTGATTTTGTATTATTTTATGTGTGTTTATGTTGTGTATTCATTGCTTGTTTGATTTGGCTTGATTATGCAAAGGAGGAGGAGATCTAGAAGAAGGTGACACCATTCTTATCTACGAGAAGGAAGGCTAACTTGGTTTTGGAGCGGTAAAAGGTAACTAGGTGTAGCCTTAGTGATATTTTGACTCGTGTCAGACCATATGATTGATTGAGGATGATTTGATTGTTGTTATGTATGTAAAGCTATGAACTTTGGGTTGATTGTGCTATGAAATCATGTTCTTTGGTCTTATTTGTGTTGGTCTCACACTAATATGTCTTATGGAATGATTTAGGGTGATTGTTATATTGAATTTGGGTTATGTTGTTATTAAGTTGATTTAAAGATGATAATTTTGGGAATTATAATGGTTTATTATGGCTATTCTTGAGTTCTTATGATTATTACTCCGTATTTAACATGTTGATTATGGTCAGTGTTGAGAATGGTTGTAATAGGGTAGGTTATGTTGTTAAAGAGTTTGTAATGGTTGTTGAGATGACTTTGAGCTAAAGGATGATTGTGTAGGCATTGTTATTGATTGAATTGTTTGTATGCTTGAGTTGAGTGTGCGTCATCGCTGATGCACGCGTGCGTGAGGAGTTACAACGTCTTTTGTAGGGCCGCGTCACCGTCGTGGGTTCTCATCCATTTTGTAGTGGCTCTGAAACTATGGTTATCGAAAGTCCTTTTGTAGGGGCGCCACTCTTTTGTAGGGGTGGTTATTGTTTGTCCACACTCTTTTGTAGGGGTGTGCTTGGCCAAGTTTAGACTATTGTTCGAGGCATTTTGTAGTGCCACCATAGGGTCAGGATCTTTTGTAGGGTCCGGGGTGTTTTGTAGCGCCAAGATCTCAGTGCTTACTCTTGCGATTGATTGTTGATTGTTGTTATTGTTTGTCACTTTGTTGATGACATTCAGGTTGTTGATTATTGACTGTCACTTTGTTGATGACAGGTTGAACATGGATTACTTAAGTTGAGCTTGATTAACTATATTGAACTAATTGTATTTGGGGTTGTATGGTTTGTACGATGGTTGATTTGTTTATACTTTGATTATAGGTCGCAAGTTGAGTTAGTTGATTATTGAGTTAGCTTGAGGATGACCTATGTTGGTTGTGCATTTGGGTTGTATTGTTGTTTGTGTTGATTATGTTGAAATATGACTAGGAAGCACCTAGTTACTCCCCACTGATTGTGGCTGTTACTTTCTTTTGTGGCAGGTTAGCGCGGGTTCGGGTTTTGAAGTGTAAGAAGCCGTGAGGATTGACCCCGTAGCTAGCTTATGTTGAGGAACTTGGATTAGACTTGTTGGTTTAGACTTGTTATTATTTTATTTCTATCTCGTTTTGGTTAAGGATTGTAAGGGGTATTTACTCCCCACTATTAGGCTTCAAGGCCTACCTCTTTATCGTTGTTTAGTTGTTTAGTGAGTGACGACTCGGATTACACGGTGTTTCCGCCACCGTGGCCTTCATTTTTATTCATTTTCTTTTATGAACCTTTTACTTCTTTATTTTATTTTATTGGAAAATCTGGGTTGTTACACCTAGTCCTGACGCGGTAACAATATGTTCCAAACTAGAACGAAGCGCTGCATTAAAAGAAAGTTGGGCCGAGCCAAACACACTCGGGGAACAAGTAGAGAGAAAAAAATAGAGCTTCGAAACACCAGAACAAGCACGAAGAAGAAGCAACTCACACTGTGGGTCCTCAATCCTCGCGACTAGATACATAAGCTCAATGGTCCTAGCCACTCTCTTCGCCACAAGCTCGCTGCCGAAAATAGGACAAGTGCTAACAGGACCACCCAGCACAGAGACACCATGCTCAGGCCGAGCAATGGTAGGGGGGAAAACACCAGGAAGCCGACTCCGAGGATCCTCCGTAGGCCAGAAGAGCTCTGTCTTATCGACATTAAGATGGAGGCCAAAATTAGGCCATCCGCCATAATCAGACCCAACACCTTCCCCACCTCCAAAGTGTCCCCAACAACGGTGCCTTCATCCAAATACCACGTCTGAAAGCATAGGTCAAAAGAATCCCGGATCTTGCACACTAAGGGAAGCAAAACCAAGGCAAAAAGTAAGGGACCCAAAGAATCCCCCTGCTGGACCCCTCTACAAGACCATAAGCTATGCTCCCCATAATAGAGGCGAGCGGGACTAGAGTAACAAAACTCCACCCAACGGAAAAGTTGCGGGTAATGACGACGAACTTCCTGCAGCATGGTCACACGATCAACAAGGTTGAAAGCATTCTGGAAATCGACCAGCAACATCGAAAGACCAACATCACCACCACGAGCCTCTACAAGCCGGTTCAAGGCATGCAAAATAGCCTCCCCTCCACCTGACAAGCCCACCCAAAACCGAAGCCCAACAAAATAGCCTACCAAAGAAGGACCTACCAAAAACGCACCCACCTTAGAGACAAGAGGTCTCCAAATAGTACCAACCGCTATAGGACGAATGCCCCACCTGGTTTAACAAGTGGCGTGACCGGGGCGCTGGCAATGTACTCTCCCAAAGCAACCGGACAACGACCTTCAAGAAAAAAGTTAACTACCCTAGAAATAGAGGCCAATAAATCATCTGAAATAGCCGCTGCAGCGCCACTCAAACAGTCCAAAAGGTGCTGAGCATGGAGCTCATCCCTCCCGCATGAAGTGCCACGCAGAAACTTCCGAATCATATCCAAAGCCACGGAAGGAGGGGCAAGGAGAGGAGAGTGATCGCCGGACAAAGGCGGCAAAGAAGGAGAAGAGGCGATGGGGTGTTTATCCCGTAAGGCTGAAGGGTAGCAGAAGAGTAGGGGGGACACCGGAGGAAGAAAGCACTCGAACCGCAGCAGTATAGTGCCCATCATAAACCTTCCGCCGACACTGACGGAGATTAAGATCACTGGCGGCAAGTTCCTCCACCTCAAACAATGGTGGAGCCTCTTCCAAACACTCCTCCAAGAGACGTAAACTGCCACCAGGCGAACACCAAGCAAGAATAGCCCTGGTAATACTCTCCTCCTAACGTTGTCACCGAACCACAGATCGACACTCCAGATTACTCCGAGGAGCAAAGGTCCGAAGCAGACATAATGACAGCACAACCAACCGAACCCAATAGGAAAGATCCCCAGGGGCAGCAGCTACCTCATCCAAAGCCCCCTTCAAGGCCCGAGCAAACCCAAGACGACTCCTATGAGGTACAGACTTCACAGTGCGCAACCCCAAAGAAAGCAAACGATCAAGCGAAGATGTAGACCACTGAACAAGCTCCACCCACTATCAAATGAAGGGATCGACGAGGACAGGACTGCAGGTCTCGGAATACCATGAATGATAAAATGAACTTGGCCATCCCACAATCAAGAGGCGCCACGACGTCTTCCCGCCTATGACGACATCTAGAACGAAAGGTGTGAGTCTTTAAACACACCCCAAATAACCAGAGCCCCATCCGTTTCAAAGTAATCTCGGCATTAGTGAAAACAGTCAAACAATCGATAAGAGTTTGACGCGTAAGCCCCGAAGCATTTGCTCCACAATGCCGATCCTGGAAATGTCGTTGCCAAGAAGCTTGAGTGAGGCTCCTCCCACCTCCATCCGGACACCCATGAAGACCAGAAAACGGGCAATGAAAACGAATTAAAGCGGGCATGATAAGGGTAGAGGAAATGAGACCCCACACAAAGCAAACAACATGAGCAACCTCAAAAGCAAACCTGAAGGCTAAACCAAAAAACCAAAAGACCCGTGAACCAAAAAACAGGGCACCAAAAAGGGGCTCCAACCCAAGACCCGTACCCCTGCACCGAGCACAAAAACACAGCAAATACCACCAAACCAACCACCAGCCGCACACACACCCTCGAAACCGCAGAAGACAGCGAACCGGCAGCTCCAAAAACAGAGCAAAACAGGGCACCGCAAAACAAGGCGTGATGAAGATGATGGTGATCGAAGGGGATGAAGATGATGGTGATCAAAGAGGATGAAGATGATGGTGATCGATGAGGATGAAGATAGACGATGGAGATCGACGATGGTGATCGATGATGGTGTTAATAAGTATTATAAATATTATAATTACAGTGATGATGGATGATGGAGATAAAAAAGGAGGCAAGGAGGAGATCTTACCGGTGGTGGTAGACCGTAGAGCGGCCGGAGAAAGGCCGTTGAGGCTAGCGAATAACGGCCCCTTGATGATCGCCCATTCGAACGAGAGGTTTTTTTTTTTTTTTTTCTTCTTCTTCTTCTTCTTCTTCTTCTTCTTCTTCTTCTTATTATTCTTATTATTATTATTATTATTATTATTATTATTATTATTATTATTATTATTATTATTATTATTATTATTATTATTATTAATATTATTATTTTTATTATATATTTTATTATTATTATTATTTTATTATTATATTATTATTCTATTATTGTTATTATTATTATTATTATTATTATTATTATTATTATTATTATTATAAAAAACGCAATTTTATTAAAGAATTTTATAAGAATTATTATTATTATTATTATTATTATTATTATTATTATTATTATTATTATTATTATTATTATTATTATTATTATTATTATTATTATTATTATTATTATTATTATTATTATTATTATTATTATTATTATTATTATTATTATTATTATTATTATTATTATTATTATTATTATTATTATTATTATTATTATTATTATTATTATTATTATTATTATTATTATTATTATTATTATTATTATTATTATTATTATTATTATTATTATTATTATTATTATTATTATTATTATTATTATTATTATTATTATTATTATTATTATTATTATTATTATTATTATTATTATTATTATTATTATTATTATTATTATTATTATTATTATTATTATTATTATTATTATTATTATTATTATTATTATTATTATTATTATTATTATTATTATTATTATTATTATTATTATTATTATTATTATTATTATTATTATTATTATTATTATTATTATTATTATTATTATTATTATTATTATTATTATTATTATTATTATTATTATTATTATTATTATTATTATTATTATTATTATTATTATTATTATTATTATTATTATTATTATTATTATTATTATTATTATTATTATTATTATTATTATTATTATTATTATTATTATTCTTCTTCTTATTCTTCTTCTTATTATTATTATTATTTTACTCCTACTTTTTTTAAACAATTTCTCAAAAACTCCCACCAAAATGAAATTGTTGTGAAAATGAGGAAAATTTCATTAAATATTTTCATCACGAATGTGATTTGTCGTTCGCCAAAATTCAAGATGTGAAATGATAAAATGAGATTTTTTTTTTCGTGAGCCAAAATAGACGTTTATTTTGGTGAAAATGAGAATCTGGTGAATGTTATTTTTTATTTTAAAAAAAGGGTTATTCTATATAGTAACCCTGTGTTTTTTATTCTATGTGGTGACCCTACATTTAGAAAGATTCACGTGGTAACCCTCTACTTTATTAATACCTATTAGCGTGACCCTGAACTTGTATTCCGTCAATTTTTCCGTTAAGTAGTTAACGGAAAGTGTTGTGGCGGATTTAATTTTGTGTTTTTCTATATGGTACCCCGGGATTTAAAAAAATTCTACACGATAACCTTATATTTGTACATAACACTCATACTTCAAAAAATACTCATTAAATTAATTATTTTTCTCTCATTCTTCACTGTATTATATGTAGTATTTACTTTTTACATAATTGTGATTGAGGGCATTTAACGAATTGTTTCCACGTCCACCCTCTCGATATTATAGATTACATTATTATTTATTTTCAATGCCCGAACAATACATCCGCCTCTTCCTGATTGAGGTGTACTTATTCGGTCAAAGTCTCCTAACCAGCGAATTAACGAGCTTCTAGGCTAGAAACTAAGTTAATCACATTATAGTAGACAAAAGAAGATGTGAAAGTAAGTCGCCTGAAGAAAATTAATTCTATCAAACACATTCCATCTATGTCTTTCACATAAACAAGAATAAAACACCTCCTTAACAACTTCTAATCAAAATTTCAATTCAAAATAAAAGTAGGAGAAAAAAAAAGAGACGTGTCTCAATTGGTGAAATTTAAAGTTTTATGGTGTAATCAAGTGAAAACGAAGAAAATTGATTAACATAATGAGTGTGTTCCGTGCATTTTTTTTAAAAAAAATAAAAAATTAAAATAAGGTTACCATGTAAAATTTTGTAAAACACGAGGTTACCACATAGAAAAGCTCATAATTAATTCCACCACATCACTTTCCGTTAACTATTTAACGGAAAAACTGACAGAATACAAGTTTAGGGTCATGCTGATGGGTATTAATAAAGTACATGGTTACCATGTATATCTTCCTAAAAGTAGGGTTACCACGTAGAAATTGAAAAAACACATGGTTACCTTGTACAAAACCCCAAAAAAAAATGTTCATAAAAACGTGAGAGTTTTTAAAAAAAAATAAAATAAAAATGTAGGAGTTTTTAAAATTATGCTTAAAATAGGTGCGTAGGGGTGTAACTGAGCCGATCTGATACCGAGCTCAAGTGGACTCAAAATCGGCTAGGAAAAATTTTCTCGAGCTCAAAATCGGCTCTGAGTTTACCGAGCTCAAAAATTCAAAGCTCGAAATCGGCTCAGAAGAAGTTTCAAGCTCGACACGAGCCCAATTTGAGCTTTGTTGGATATTATTTTCTACGTGTTTTTTTTTTTCAATATCCTTTAAAATAAATATCTATATAATAATTTTAATAAAATAGTTTAATTAAAAATTGATTAAATGATATTATAAAGAAAAAATATATATACATGTAGCAAAATATAATGTATATACACAGACTAAATTATATATAAAAATGAAAACGAGCCCAAATCCGAGCATATGATCCAAGCTTTACTAAGCTCGGAATCGGCTCGGATTTAGCCTAACTCGGCTCGAGCTCGGGATCGAGATCAGTTTGAGCTCGAGCCGAGCTTTAACCGATTTGATTCCGAGGGTTCGTCGAGCCGGCTCTGATCATTTACACTCTAGGTGAGAGTGAACAATTAATCTTTATTATTATATAATTCCAAATATTTTAGATAAATTAAAAAAAAAAAAATTATATTGCTTAAGAAAACTTTAAAAAATTTCATATTACTACAGATTTTTTTTGAAAATTTCAGATAACTTCATATTGGTTTTAGAAAGTTTAAGATGAGGACAACATGCTTTAAATGGAGTGTGTGTATTTTAAGATGTTGTCATTCCTACAATTGGTACATGTGATTAAAATACTTTAACACTTAAAGTTCATATTTTAACGTTTATTGTGTTTACTTTTTTAGATTTTAATGATTACTTTATACATTAAAGCAGCGACGATTTTCGAATTTTGACATGGTGGGTGCCAGCAGTGGCAGACCCACAAATTGGTAAGAGAAGGAACATATTTTTCGATGTATCAACTAGATTTTTGTTGGCGGCTTGACAAAAAAATTAGTTCGAAAATCAATTTTCTAAACATATAGATTACTACTGATATGAGTACTTCAAAAAATTTTGTTTTAAAATGGATTTCTAAAGTTACAACCAAAAAATTTCGTAGTTGGTTTTTCCTATAAGGTTTTTACTCTCTTCCTATATTTTTTTTTCCACTTTTCTTTCATTCATTACACTTTTGCCTAATTATTCATCCTACCAATTTTCTCTCTTTAAACTTATAATCTCCGTCATTACTTTGTCCAAATAATGTATTTTAATTAAGTAAAAATAAATTATTAAGATTAATTTATTATTTAATAAATTAATTTTATTAATTTTTATTGTTATGTTGAAATATTCGGGTTTGAAAGATGGTGGTTGTATAAGTGGTGTTAATAAGGGTTTGGGGTGATGGGTGAGGTGGGACGGCGATTAGCGTGGCCAGAAGGTTTTTGACGGGTAGTGTCGTGATTGGTGGTGGTCGTGATCGGTGAATTTCGTGAAATTTGGTGGTTGGTGGATAGAAGAAATCACCATTCTTTAGTGCTCTTTCATTTACAACTCAAACGAGGAAAAAAAAATGAATTTTTGATTTTGTAAAATAATTAAAAATATACAAAAATAAAACATAATAACTACAAATATCAGATAATTTTTATACAAAAAAGTTTAAAAAAATAATCGAAAAAATAGTACATCGTGACAAATAATCTAAAAAAATGAATTATAGGATGTGGTAATTTTATAGAATTGCGTAAAATTTATATAATTGAGTAAATTATATGAATATATGATGTTGGTGATTTAAGTGAATCGCTAGATTCCCGTTTAAGTGTAATCGGGATTTGGTCAAAGCCGAGTAAATTTGAATGGATGTAATTTATGTTTGGGAGTGTAGTATACACACTTATATAAGAATGTGTTTCAAATTTACGGTTTTGAGACAAGTGCAAAATTATATATCAAAAATAATTTTGGTAAAAGAATTGAAGGAGAAAAGTGTTTTTCATAGTTGTTGGACTTGTATATATTACATTAAGTTACTTAACTATTAGTAATTTCCAAAGTATCACAGTTTGCAAAAATTGTAATTGGTGACCTTGAGGTCCTAGGTTTGATTCCAGTCTACATCCATTTATTTTTGGTGTAAGGCCTCTTCCCCTTCTATTCATTTATCCCACCGAAAGTGTTTTGGTCTCGGCACGGCGCCGGTTCAGGGCCGGCGGCCGATCGACCGGCCCTGGGGCATTTGCCCGAATTTTGTATTTTGGCGGGTAATTTTGATGGTTATTTGTTAAATAGTCGTGTCTCAAACGGAAATTTATCAGAAATATTTTATTTCTGTAAGTATGTATTCATGAGCATATAAATATACTTCATCATACATGGTGAAAGATGGAGAGAAGATCTGAAATCTCTAATGCTTTGATAAACAAACACAATATACTTCATTTGTGATACTCTCGCTTCTATTTGCCGTGAACGAGAGGGATTGATCTTCTTATCATGCGAGAGATTTCGTGATACCCGGGGCAAATGTAAGGGTCGAAATACTCTCAAAGGAAAGCGGTTACGCGATTCTATCATTATCCAATTTATTATCCTTATATTTCGGTATTCCGACGAGTACCGAAAATACCGTTACTTTCCAACATTCTTTTAGAGTAATTACGGTTTTGGATAATGATAGAATCAGTACGTAGAAATCTGAAATGTTTGTGTAATTTTCACTACAATTACACGTGATGGTATTGGTTTTGATATTCCGGGGACTTCTCTTTATTGAAAATGGACACCGTGTTTTACAATAGCGGTATGTTAGATTGTCTTATGGATATGCAGTACGATTTTATACCATGATTGTTGGGATGGTCCTCAATTTGTATCTTCTGTGATGGTGTATACAATCATTATGCATATCAAGTCTGAGATAAGAATTTCTTTCTTTTATTCTTTGATAGTTGATGTTAAGCATTTTAATATATGACGGTTAGTTTGTCATGATTATGTTTTGTAAGTGCCAACAATTTTGCGACGTTTGTACATGAGTTTAAGCATGGCGGTATGTATGTTGTTTTTTTGGTTTAAACCTTGATTTTGACATGATTAGAAGGACAATTTTGCGACGTTTGTACATGAGTTTAAGCATGGCGGTATGTATGTTGTTTTTTTGGTTTAAACCTTGATTTTGGTGTATACAATCATTTTAGAAGCATGGCGGTACATATTATTCTCCAAATATGTAAAAGATATTTCAAAAGATATGTTAAAAGATAATAATTATAAAGATCAGATTTTCCAGAAAATATCTATTTCAAATCAGGTTTTTCGAAAATAGCCTTGAAAGTTATTCTCTGCGTTTCTCGCAGAGTTCCTGGAAACGCAGAGTATAATCCACGGTTCCAGTGTCTTGTTGTGGAAACGTGCGTTTCCAGCAACGACACTACAACCTCAGAGTGAAACGTAGGATTCTCTTGTTGATTTACCATCACCCTTGTCATTACAAGGACTATATGTATACATTAAAAACTAGTGCTTCATGAGACGCTATATAGCCTTGATTTTATTCGCGTTTCCCAATAGCAAAAGCTTGATTCTTACTTGAATGCTTCACAACCTACTAAGCATCATAGACACTAACATACGGATTATAGCATAGCAAACAAAAATCAAAGACATCATCAAAACTAACGACAAGGTCGAGTCAACAGTGAGACTTTAATATACCTTTTACAATTTTAGTTATATTTGATCTCTTTCTTTAAACACGACTTTTTTTTCAAGAGGTGCCACTCGATTTTTGTTTGAGTTTTATAGTACAAAATTTACTGAAATAATAAACTTTTGTTTTTCTAATAATTTTTATTTTATCTTAACAACCTATAGTTTAAAGTAATTACAAATTTACATATTTGTTTTTTAGTTGAAATTATTCAAGTTTAAATTGTTGGTTGTAAGGATGAAGCTTTCAGTTTTCAAAATAAAATTTAATATGATGTAATTATATTTGGGTCCAAATTATCACTCCATATAGGGTTAATCTTTTCACATTATGAAGTAATAAGACAACCCTACATGACAATTTAATTAAATAAATAATGCTAAAGAATACGAGTACATATTTTTACACATAATAAAGTTAAATTATGAATGGTGCAAAAGTTATGGAAAAAGAAGTGAGTCAACGATAAAGAGTAAAGACTCTTGTAAATTTGAGGGGGTCCAACATTTCAAATTTTCAATTTTCGTTTCTTATACAACCCAAACACAAGATCATACTAACCTTTGTCCAATTTGGTAGGAGTATCCAAAGTTCACACCCTTAGTTCCGAATTATTAAAGTTATACAAATTTCGAATTTTCGTTTCTTGTACAACCCAAAGATAGGATCATTATCAATGATATTTTAGCCTAATGATTAAAATTAAAAGTACCAGTAACGATAAATTACAGGTTTGATTCCATCTCACCAATTGTATTGCCATTATGGTTCATTTTGGACAAAAAAAAGACATTAACGTTCTATTTACGAAGACGAATGAAACAAAATCACACGTTACCGTATTGTTATATGCTCCGTATTTTGAATAATGTAATAGTTTCTTCGAATTTGTAAATGGCAAAGTTTAAACTAAGACGGTTTCACGTGTACAATGGACTACCTATGAGTAAAATATGACATATTCAACGATTAAGGTGTCCACTTTAATGCATGGGCGGGAGTTTTTAGGGTGGGTGTCATGACATTCACGCTTTTCTCGGACAAAAATTAGTGATTAAATAGAAAAATAAAAAATAAGTAAAAAATAGTTTATGATAATTAAATCCAAGTTCATTAAATAGTGGCATACAATTGGCAAAGTGGAAAAGTCTCCAAAATATTTATTTCGGGTCATGAGTTAAACTCTCAATAAATTCTAGAAATTTTAGTTTTAACTCTAGAAATCTACTATAAACCTCAAATTTTTTGGGTGGTGCTTTTTCCTGTAAACTATATACTTCATACTATAAATTTTTTCCAATTTTATCATCCCCTTTATAATTTTATTCAATCCTATGTATTTTACTTCATCCGATAATTTATTCAATCAGTCAATCATATGTTGGAAATAAACGGTATTTTCGGTACTCGTCGGAATTCCGACATGTAAGGATAATAACTTGGAAAATGATCGAATCGCGTAACCGCTTTACTTTGAGAGTATTTCGACCCTTACATTTGCCTCGGGTATCACGAAATCCCTCGCAAGATAAGAAAATCAATCCCCCTCGTTCACAGCAAATAGAAGCGAGAGTATCACAAATGAAGTATATTGTGTTTGTTTATCAAAGCATTAGAGATTTCATAATTTCTCTCTATCTTTCACCATGTATGATGAAATATATTTATATACTCATGAATACATACTTACAAAAATAAAATATTTCTGATAAATTTTTGTTTGAGACACGACTTTTAAACAAATAACCATCAAAATTACCCGCCAAAATACAAAATTCGGGAAGATGCCCCAGGGCCGGTCGATCGGCCCTGAACCGGCGCCGAGACAAAAACACTTTTGGTGGGAAAAATGAATAGAAGAAGAAGAGGCCTTACACCAAAAATAAATTAATGCAGACTAGAATCGAACCCATAACTTCTAGGTCACCAATCACAATTTTTGCTAACTGTGATACTTTGGAATTACTAATAGTTAAGTAACTTAATGTAATATATACAATTCCAGCAACTATGAAAAACACCTTATTCCTTCAATTCTTTTACCAAAATTATTTTTGATATATAATTTTGCATTTGTCTCAAAACTGTAAATTTGAAACACATTCTTATATAAGTGTGCATACTAAACTCCCGAACATAAATTATATCCATTCAAATTTACTTGACTTTGACCAAATCCCGATTACACTTAAACGGGATTCTAGCGATTCACTTAAATTACCAACATTCCTCCCACATTTACGTGCATCCTTGATTCATTGACAACAAACAAAACCAAAATTGCACATAAAGTGAAAATGTCACGAAGATTGAATTTCCACCTTAGTGAACTACACATTCTATACTCGAGAATCGGGGTGCCTCTAAGGATTGAACCCTTCAACATATTTGAATACATGAAGACAGAACACATACAAGTTCAAGACAACTCCATAAGTTCATTACCGACACCATATACAGGCCGTGATGTCCCTATCCATTCATGAGTGCATACAAAGCCAAGCCTAAGCTTTAAGAAGCGACCACACTTCACACTCATATAGGTGGATTCTTTTAATTAATCGTGTCCTGCAATAACACTTTTTCAAAAGATCCATTAAGAAAATAACCTTCACCCTAACATATCATGCAGGTCCGAGCACATACTTTCAGGACAACATAACTATTGTGCTCCAAATTTTTGATAATAGGCTTTCCAGATTGAATTCTGCCTTTAACGTCATATTAGAGGGGAATTGGGTGTCCTACTACTAAAATTTTATAAATAGGCTTTAACATCCCAATACCCGACTTATAAATAAGTCCCTAGTTGACACTTTGTTGAAAGTGATCCACTAGCAAATTTTTGAGATCTCACAATGCAACCAAATTCATCCAACTTATGATAATTCATAATCCGTGTTATTTCTAACACCCCGGTGCGCACCTTTACTTACAATCAAAACATGGAGGATGTTGGTCACATACTTACATAGATAAATTATCTAAATCACATAGCATATTCACCGGCTATATTTAACATAATAAATTATACTCCAATGTCGACATTATATTGCAAATTCACTTTTGGAAATCCATTATCATGGTGTTTTCCCAAGCATTAATACATTACTTCTTGTAGAAATAACCATCTACATGGTAATACAATTTGCACAAACTATTATCCTTCTAATAACCACATTTGATCACTCCGAGTTCACGTGCACACAAAAATGACGCAATATGGGTATATGAATTTGAAAGATTAATTGAAAGGTAAAGAATAAAAACATAGCTTACTTTCACTAGCGCTCATTCAGGTTGTGTAGTACTCTTTATTGTATCCATTTATACTCCTATTGCATAATAAAAAGAATAACATTATCCTTAGTATTAATTATTAAAGGTGATGGTTTAGTGTAAAAAAATAAGAAAAGAAAAAGAAACTAATTGAAGAAAACCCAACTGGAGTAAGGGCGATCGATACCGTATAAAAGAGTAAGCAGTAGTTGAATGGAGTAGCAGTAATATGCCGTTGTATTGTCTTGAAATTGATTGAATTTGTATAGAAAATACAATGCTATATATACAACTTTATCCTAGGTTTAGAGATGGGAGGATATATACAAAAAGGAAGGAAATAAGGAGATTGATTTGGCTAATCAATTTACACGTTATTGCCTACTTGATTTGCTGTCAATTTGTGATACTAGTGGGCTTGTTTTCTTAATTGTAGTGGGTGTTGACTTTGGGTCAACAGAGAATATTGTTTCCTTAATAGTGTGTTGATAAAAAAATTATGTGATGAGGAAGTGAAGCTTTTAGCGAGACCGTATTCTAAGAAGGAAGTTAGGGCAGCGGTCTTTCAGCTTGGAGCCCTAAAATCTCCGGGGCCGGATGGGATCCCTCCTATTTTTTTTATCAAAAGTATTGGCATTTTATCGGTAAGGATGTATGTGAAGCGGTTATTAGCTGTCTTAATTCTGGAAGGATTCTTAAGGAGTTAAATAGAACATTCATTGTCTTAATACCGAAAAAGGAGGATTCAGAAAAAATTGAAGACTATAGGCCCATAAATCTATGTAATGTGGTTATGAGAATCATCTCGAAATGTTTGGCAAATAGGATGAGGAAGGTTATAGGGAAGCTGGTGGGGGGTTGGCAGAATGCTTTTATCCTAGGAAGAAGTATTCAGGACAATAATCTAATTGCTGAGGAGATTATTCACAATATAAATAATCACAAGAGCGGGCGACAAGGACGGTTTGCATTTAAGGCCGACATGAGTAAGGCCTATGATCGTGTTAGGTGGAATTTTCTACGAGGCGTTTTAGTAGTAATAGGTTTCCCTGATAATTTTATAAGATGTGTTATGGAGTGTGTAACGACGGTTTCTTATGAAATTTTGGTTAACGGAGTTTCGCAACAGCAATTTAAGCCACAACAAGGAATTCGGCAAGACGATCCACTATCTCCTTATTTGTTTGTGTTGTGTACTGAGGTGTTATCACAAAGTATCCTTATGGCACAGAAGGATAATAGACTGCAAAGAATAAGGTTGGGGCGTAATTCAATACCTATAACTCATCTATTATTCGCAGACGACTCGGTTTTCTTCTTTCAAGAGAAAAAGCGTGGGTATGTGGTGATAAAGGAGATTTTGGACGAGTATTGTGAAGTATCAGGACAAAAAATAAATAATCATAAATCGGCTGTCATTTGTAGCCCGAGTATGACGCTGAGAGCAACAACAGAATGTTGTAAGTGGCTGAATGTTAAGATGAGAAGAACGTTATGCACATATCTTGGTTGTCCAACGGATTTTTCGGGTCCTAGAACGCGGATCTTCAAAGCGCTCATTGAACTGGTACAGAGACGTATCTCTTCGTGGAACAGTTTGTTTTTAACTCCGACGGGAAGACTATGCCTTATTTCATCCATTCTATCCTCTTTAGCAATTTATTTTCTATCGGTATTTAAGATATCGGTAAGTATGTCTAGTAAAATTGATTCAATGCTAGCACATTTTTGGTGGGCTGGATGTAAAGAAGGCATGTATGTTCATTGGTGCAGTAGGAATTTACTGCATTTACCAAAGTCAAATTGTGGTTTAAGGATCAGGAGAATTGAAAGCTGTAATCAAGCCTTATTAGCAAAGACGATTTGGAGAATGCTAAGAAATAGCGATTCAATCTGTGCTCGAGGTTTTTTGGGTAAATTTGGAAGTAAGAGTATTATACCATTGGAAGGCGTCAAAATGAAAGGACCTGGGGTGACATGGATTTGGAGAGGATTAATGTGGGGATGAGATATTGATATATGGGCAGATAGATAGGTGGAGGTCAATCAGCCTATTAGAAATGATGAAACAAATTGGGGTTGCCCAGATAGTGGATACAAATTTACGGTGGATAAATTATGGACGGATGAAGGAGAATTGAATGAACAATTAGTTAGAATAATTTTTCAACCAGAATGGGCTGAAAGAATTATGGCTATACTGATACCAATGACTGAGGTTGAGGATTTCTTTTATTGGCCCTTGTCTAAGACTGGAGAATACGACTCAAAAAGTGGGTATGGTTTATTGATGGAAGAGGTTTGGAAGGAGAATCGATTAAGGAAGGATGAAGAGAGATTAGATAATATAAATGGGGAGTTCTGGAGGAAGTATTTGTGGAAGTTGCCAAGTCCGGGGAAATGTAAGATTCTTGTCTGAAAGGTTTTTATGAATGCGCTGCCAACAGGAGAAGAATTGATGAAACGAAGATTAATATCAGAGTATACATGCTGTATGTGTAATGGGGACGAGTTGGAGTCAATTGAGCACATTTTTAGGGATTGTGAATTTACAAAAAGGATTTGGTTTGGGTCGGTGTTGGGTATAAGAGTCGAGATAGGGGATTTGTGCAGTATTCAAAATTGGATCGTTAATTGGATTTCGTATCTGAAGAAGGTTGGAGAGAATGATGAAGCCTTGATTTGTTTCTTAGCTACGCTTGAGGTATTATGGAAGAGCATGAATTTAGCAAGATTTAAAAAAAAAAAAAAAAAAGAATCAATTTATACGGAGCTTTAGAAGCATAGGATACTATTAATTTGGTTGAAATGTAAGGAAAATGTGAAAGTCTGCATTAAAAAGGATACAGGTCTTAACACAAAGGAAGGCTCGGAGGAAGATTACTAGGAGGAAACAATAAGAAGTAGGCTTACTAATGGATACCCTTCCTTTCTTATTGGAGAAAAGAGGAGCTGCACCATGTTACACATTGAGGTTGATGCCGCTTGGATGTGTAACCAGAGAGCGACGATAGGGTGGGTTGTATCAATTTCAGGTACGATTATTGACAGGACAAAGTATAAGATATGGGCGGAGAATCCATTGTAGGTAAAAGCAACAGGTGTAAGGGATGCGATCAAATGGGCTAGTTCTCGAGGTCACCTACATGTCAGACTTTTTTCGTATTGCCTTAACCAAATGGGTTAGTTCTCGAGGTCGTCACCTACATGTCAGACTTTTTTCGGACTGTCTTAACCTTTTAGTGAAGGTAGCAAGTTAGGACGAAGTCGATCACTCAAGTAAATGTTTTGTATCGGATGTATGGTCTTTGGCCTCGAGTTTGCATTGTTGTAGTATTGCGTATATCCCTAGAATATTGAATAAAAGGGCTCATAAGTTAGCAAAGTAAGCCCTTAAATTATAATTATGCTATGTATTTACAAATTGGCAAAAGAAAAAGGATTAATTGCCAAGAATAATCCGAACTGGTCCTCTTATTCCATAAATAATCCGAATTCGAATTAATCCACGAATAATCCAACTATTGAAGTAACATTCCAATAATGTACTTTGGCCAATTTTAACCTGCTTTAATCAATAAAAAAAGAAGTGAAAACGGTTTGAATTTTACTTAAAATAAGAGTGAGGCAAAGTTCGTGTCGATTTCACCATTTTTTTAACGTGTTAGAGTCGATTGAAATTGGCCAAAGTACATTATTGGAATGTTACTTCAATAGTTGGGATTATTCGTAGATTAATTTGAGTTCGGATTATTTATGAAATAAAAGGACTAGTTCGGATTATTTTTGACAATTAATCTAAAAAAATAAAAAATAAAAAATAAAAATACCCATGGGTCCAAATCGAAAACGTTAATCTGGTTTTGAATAAAAGCCCAAGTAATTACGTTCTCTGAAAACGCAAAATTTAAAAGGCCTCGTCACAATCACTGGCTCTATTTCTCTCTCTTTTCCTAATTCAACTGTTTCTCCGTGTTCAACTCGCGTTCAAGCAGCCAATTTCGACGAGAATTACAATTTCTTTCATTTCTTCCTTCTAGAATTCCAAAGAAACTTTTCTCTCAACCGAACACATATACCCCCCTTAACTCAACCTCCATAATTTTTTCTACTTTCATCTTCATCCTTCAATCAATCATTACCCCCAAAAAAAACCAAAAAAAACAATTAATTAATAACAATAATTTCAATCATTGTCGAGTTTTTGAATTTATTGTTCTTGTAACTGTCGATCTAATTGCAAGTTCGAATTCACGGAGTTTCTGTTAATTTTGTGTATTTTTTTTTTTTGGGTGTGTGATCGACGATTAATTTATCTGTTGGAACATCAAAAACATCGAAATTTTCGCAAGGTTTAGCGAGGTTTTCGGAGGATTCAACAACAAAAAAAAATAAAAACAATTGATCGTTTTGACGGAAATAATGTTGACCTAGAACGAATTAAACCATGTGTTGTAAACTACTATGGAATTTGTAGTTCGTTGCTTTAAAAATGTCTCTTTACATCGGTCGCGAAGCTTCCAAGGTTATTGTTGTTCGTCTTCTTTTTTTTTTTATTCGGTTTTTGTTTTTGTTTCGTAGATCGATTGTTTTTGACGGTTGTTTTTTTTGTTTTGGTTTGTTTTGGTGTGGTGAAGCTGTGGAAGAGAGTTTGTGCAGAAGTGTCGACAGAAATTCATCTGCTTGCCGAAAATTGGAAGTACATTCTCGGCGGACTCGTTTGTCAGGTCTAATTCCGACGATGTTTTGGCTTTCTGTTCGCTTGATTGCTGTTGTTGATACGAAGACTACGCATTAGATTTGTGAATGTTTGTTAGTTTTATGTCCTTTTGTCGGTTTAGATTCGATTTGTGTTGGTGTTTTTGGAGCAATGAAGGTGGTTGAAAGGTTAAATATGCAGTTTTGTGCTTCTGTTTTCGTATTCGTGGTCTTATAATACTACATTGATGATTGATGATTGTTAGTGGCTTATTTTTTTTGATTTTGTGAGGCACACGATTCTCTTGTACTGCATGTTAATTCTATCTGATGTTGGCGAATTTGAGCGTATAATTCAACTTGAGTTGTATAACGATGAACAAAATGTTGCCTTGTATGCTTCAATATGAGTTATTTAATATCTTGAACGTGGTATATTTTTCTCGTATGCTTAATGTGTGGAGGTTTCATTCATGAACAGTATATTCACGGATTAGCTGCTCGTGGTGTTCATTATTTACATAGACCAGGCCCAACACTCCAGGATGCTGGTTTCTTTCTTCTTCCGGTATGTGTATGTCCAATTTGTATTGTAACTTGTTCGTTTCGTACTTTTGTTTATACTTACGGTGATATCTCTTTGTTGTAGGAACTTGGGCAAGATAAGGCTTACATTAGCGAGACCGTATTTACCTCTATCTTTGTATCATTCTTCTTGGTAAGGTTTGGTGCATCAGTTAGCTTTGTGCTTGTATGACACTGATGCACGACGTAGCTCCATATGTTTTGTCGGTCTCCTAAAGTATCTGTTACGCGTCATTCTGATGTTATCATCTTAATCTTGTGCAGTGGACATTCCATCCGTTCATTTTCAAGAGTAAGAAGATTTACACAGTTCTAGTGTGGTGCAGGGTTCTGGCTTTTTTGGTTGTAAGTGCTCATTCTGCCTGCTTGAATATTTTCTGTAATTTGTTTACGCTTGAGGGATTTCTGGAAAGTAGATTAATCGTAAAATTGTATCTACACCTGAGTTGTTTCCAAATGTCGAAGATTTGTGGACGTAAGATTGAACTTCAGCTGTATTGATTCCAGCTCCTTGTCACATTTGGAAATCCAGATAGCAACTTTTTTTTTGTGCGCAGCGGCAGGCTGTAGTCCTAGGGAAACATCTACGCGTAATATCTTTTCAGTTGGCTTAGTGATAAGGGTCACGTATTCTCTCTTTAAATCTCGTCTCCAAGAAAATATGATAAAAAAAAAAAATGCTAATTATTCTCCGCTATTATTGTGTGCAGGCGTCACAGTTTCTTAGGATTATAACATTTTATTCTACTCAGCTCCCTGGACCAAATTACCACTGCCGTGAGGTGATTTTCTGGTCCTTCCTCACATCCTTTACTTATTTTCTATGGAGGGTTGATAAACCCGGTCAGTTTGCTTTCTATGCATCATGCATTCCTCTTTACTTAGCTATGTAATGATATGTGCAGGGCTCAAAACTCGCCACTCTACCTCCTCCGCGCAGCGTAATTGAGCTTTTTGTGATCAACTGTGAGTTGCTAGTTATTCTGGTTTCGTATGTGAATACTGTCAATCCGTCGTGATATTTTATGCTCACTCTTCTTGGTTTGTCTATAAAACTGCAGTTCCTAGTGGGGTTCTATATGGCTGTGGTGACCTCATTTTCTCCTCGCACATGATTTTCTCCCTGGTTTTCATTCGGACATATCAAAGATATGGTACTAAGAGGTAAGTTTGATGACTTTGGTCTTACGAAATATTGTACACACTATTATATGCTTGTGTTAGTTCTTTTGTTAACCTATGCGTTGTGCTTAGTTGGCTTCAGCTACTTATAAATGCGTATTTATGGATTAGGTGGATTAAGCAGCTGGCGTGGCTACTTGCTGTGGTCCAGAGCTTATTGATTATAGCTTCTCGGAAACATTACACTGTTGATGTTGTTGTTGCGTGGTATGATTGACGTGTTCACGTTTATATTTTAGAAAACCGTCTTTGGGTTGAAGTGTTTGATTAACTTACAACATACCCATTCCTTCTTTGTAGGTACACTGTCAATCTGGTGGTATTCTTTGTTGACAGTAAACTTCCAGGTTGGTAGTCTACTTGACTTCTCTCCACTTCAAGCATTCCACTATTTTACCTTTTACCCTGTATCATGTGTTACAACTTGCATCGCCACAAAAATTTGTTTGTGATTTCCCGCTGAAAATTAATAACTTCAAGTTGCTCTATTTCAAGCATTTAGTTTCATGGACCAACTTCTCCGTCACAAGAAGTGGCTCAATGAGGCTGAATGATTAAAATTAACATCTAATCTACTAAAACAATATTATTCCGTTAATAGGTCTCCATATATTAGACCAGTTTTTTTCGTCTTAAGTTGTCTAAATTCTTAATTTTGAATATTGGAATTTTTTGAAGTTTAGCGTTTTTGAAGTAACAAATCTCCGTAAATTTTCTAAAGATGTGAAGTGTTTGATAACTTAAGGACAAATGAGAGCAAGTCCCTGAAATTGTTTAGATGGAAAAATGTGCTATGCTGCCATATACCCAAATCAAAATACTTTTTGATGTCTTGGGACCGTTAATACTGAAGAAATGCGTGTTAACCCGTTGGTTTGTTGACTTATATTGCAGAAATGCCTGATCGGTCTAGTGGTGGCGCATCTCTTTTGCTTCCTCTAAGTAACAAAGACAAGGATAGCCGGAACAAAGAGGAAAACCACAAGCTGTTGAACGGAAACTCTGTAGATACTACGGATAGGGTACTACCCTCGTCATTTTGACTCTTCATACTCGGTCAATCCCTCGCATTTTTTCTCGTATTATATTTGGCTCATCTTTCTCTTTAATATATAGCAGAGACAAAGAAATGGGATGAACGGCAAGATTCTTGACGACGGACTCACTCACAACGACAATGCAATGAACGGTGCATAGACGCTGGTGTTTTCCGCACTGTTCGGGGGTGTGGATGTATGTTACCTTTTCCGATAAGAGTACAAATCTGATCTGTATTTTCGAAATTGTGCTATTTTTTTTTGGTTAGGCATCTTTTAAAAAGCAATTGCCAGGGCATTTGTGCTAATTATTCCAGCAAAATTAATCTGTAGCTTTTTTTTTTTTTTTGTTTTTCCAATCATGTATCATTTTCAAATCAATTTTATCGCAGAAAATTCTGTTAGATTTAAACCTAGATGTTGGGGCATGTGATGTTGGGGCATGTCATGCACTCATGCATGTGAAGAAATCAGGTGTTGTGCTAAAAAAGGCCAGAAAATGAATTTGGTGATCTGCCAGGAATTAATATTTTACTCCGTAGTTCGTTTGGTGGGGACTGTACTCCCTAAAACTTTTGTGGCTATTCATTGTCTAATGTCTGCTTTGTACAACCTTCCTTTCGCTGTCCCTGTGCTGTTTTGTTTAATTGATCCGCTGCTGCGTGACCGCACATGCACTTCTTGTTCTCTTACGCTTTGCCGACTGACTTGTTTTTTTTTTCTTTATCGACTTGCTGTTTACGATTTGCTGCTGCATCTTGTGTACAGTTCTTGTTTTGTCCCCGGGGATTTAAACGGGCGGATGTATCTGTATGAGGTAGACAGTTATAGTCCGTTGTACGAGTATAACCGTCGTACAATAGAATCACTCTTTTCATCCCGGTCAATTATTATGAATTACTCCTTCCATCCCAAATTGCTTGTCCTCTTTCTACTAAAATTTTTTCTAATTTACTTGTTCCCTTTCTATTTTTAGTAGGTTTTAACAAATGATTTTCAAAATTTTTCCATTTTCATTACCATCCCTTAAATCATCCCAAAATAGAAAGGGGACAATTAATTTGGGATGGAGGAAGTAATTCATTGTTCAATGACGGTTAAAATTTACTCCGTAGATAGTTATCACAAAATTTGATAAATGTTGACTCCGTAGATAGTTCATCACAAAATTTGATAAATGTAAGATGGTCGGGTTGTTCAATGACAGTTAAAATTTACTCCGTAGATAGTTCATCTAACATTTGTGTTGACAAACGTGAAAAAGCAAATAATTTAACAGTAGTTCTCCTGAAAGACGGGCCTAACGATAATTAACGTAAGACACAAGCAAGAAAAGAAAAAAATAACTTCAGACTACTCACATGTATAGGACTTACGATAAATTTATCGTTAGGCCCGTCTCACACAAGAAATTGTGATAATTTAAATGGATATAAATAGAGAGAATAATAATAATAATAATAATAATAATATTATTATTATTATTATTATTATTATTATTATTATTATTTTATTTATTTATTTATTTATTTATTTTTAAATACGGAAAAAATGTTCATCATAGTTTTAGTAATTGAAACCTTTGTGGTGATACAACAAATTCTCCACAATTAACATTGGGTCGTTGATCTTTCTTGACACCTTTCAAGTCTCAACTCTCTTGACTTATGCTCATGGATGGACCTAGCAAAGTGGTTATGGCCATATCGGATGTGTAAGCCCAATAGGTATTTAAGGGAAAAAAATTAGGGGGTTTATTAAAATCGATGACGTTTTACTTAGAATCGGCGACGCTTTTTGCTGAAATGACCAAATTGTCCTTTTCATTTTTTCAGCTCACTCTCTCTCTTCTCTCTCTCTTCTCCTAAATACTCTCCTTTTCTCCTTTCTCTCTCTTTTTCTCTAAAAAAACTCAAATAAAACAACAATTTTAAACTTAAAATCTATAGTAAAAACACAATAAACTTAAGGATTAACTCAATGTCGGATGCCGAATCACTGGTAAGCTAACTAACATTAACAAATTACATATTTGTAAGTTTACTTAATTGTAGATTTAAGAAAAAAATTATACACAATTTACTATCAATTTGAATGAACAAATGTATTAGGTTTAATGTGTTTATGTTGAACATGGCCTTTTCAAGAGCTTCACATTGGTAAAAATTTGGATTTTTTAAGATGAATTAACATGTCGAAATAATTTCACACGTTGAAGTTAAATGTCAGAGAAAAATCTGGATGTCCAACCATGGAGGGACGAAGAATCTCATTGTCTGGATATGTGTAGGACGTTGAATATGAACGTCTGACATGAACAAGGTCCACAATCTGGACGTCCACCATGGAGGGGGACAAAACGGATTTGCTTTAGTTAAACACAAAAGTGTCCATATATAGTAGGACAATGAGTTTGTTTGTCCTACCACGGACCCAACAATTTTTTGGACGTCTGTCCACGGTAGGACAATGAATCTGTTTGTCCTGCCATGGACCCAACAATTTTTTGGACGTCTGTCCATGGTAGGACAATGAATTTGTTTGTCCTACCATGGACACAACAATTTTCTGGACGTCTGTTCACGGATGTGTAAAATACTAATCAACGACAAATGTTAAGCAACATTAATTTTTAACATTTTATTAATAACGTAGACATTACGTAGTAGTACTTAAACATTACAATTTACTACTTAATCATTAATTCATACTACTTAAACATTAGTACTTAAACATTAGACATTACATAATAGTACTTAAACACTAGTAAGTTTTGTGTGTTTTGTAAGTTTTGTTAAGTTTTGTATGTTTTGTAAGTTTTGTTAAGGTTTTGTGGTGGATTTGAAGATGAAGATGAACGAATGGTGTTTTGTTTCAATGAATTTTGTTTTAATTAAATGAATTCATTCAATGGTGTTTTTTTTTGTTTTTTTTTTTTTAATTTTCAGGTTTTTCCAAAATGAGAGAAAATAAGAAGGAGAGAGAAAGAGGTAGAGAGAGAGAGAGTAGGGGTAGCGAGTGTAATTTTTATGAAAAACGTCGTCGATTCTAAGTAAAACGTCGTCGATTTTAAGTAATCGGGAAAAATTACTCCGTATTAGGAATGTCGTTGAGCGGGACGATGCTAAATGTTAGCTATACTACTAAGCTCCTTCAGTTATACCCGTTTCATTAGCCACCACCTACAGTGATTAGTGGGTACAAGTATTTCAAACTGTATTCGTGTCATTACATATGGCGAACAAAATAATTATTTTAGTAGAAAATAATTAAAAATTCGCTTAGTAGGAGTAAAAATGGTAGTGGGTAGGATCTGGATAAGATCTCTTATAGGATCCATCCATATCCACATTCTTATATTGGATCCAAATTCATATCCACTAGATCTGAAATTATGGACAGGATCCATCCATATCCACAAAATCCTCAACAATAGATATGTTTCGTCATGTAAAAGCGAAAATCAGTTGAAAACTTTTAAATTGTTATTTCAGGCTCTTCTAAAATATACTTCGTAGTCCTCTACCTACGATTGCAGTAAAAGTTTTGCCTATAAACAAAAAGCACCAACATGCAAACATCAACCTTGAAAACATATGCTTAAATTGTACTTCCTTCATCCCAAAATAAGGGTTTCATTTTCTATTAAATCTAAATAATAATGGAGACACTTATTTTGAAATGGAGTGAGTACAATTGAATTGGTTACAAATGAAAACTCATAATATGTACGGAGTACTTATTATTTAATGTTACATTCAGTATCACAAATTCATTAGTTGATACTAGTTGAAAACAACAATTAGATACTCTCTCTATTTAAATTTATTTGCATTTTTATACTATTTGGCATTTTCATGTGGTCCGGAAATTTTTGATATTGTGGTTGATATATAAATTGAGAATATAGTCATGTGTGATTTTGTTTTATTCGCCTTCTTAAGCATAATATTATATTGAATTTATATACTTTTTTTTTATTATACGTAATTATAGATATTAACGTTGCAAAATGAGTCTCAATATGGACCATGACATCATGATGCAAATAGATATGAATGTAGGGAATACATACAAGGGCTAAACTGCCTTTTATTGGCCATATGGGTCTAGTAGAAATTTAGACAAATTAGTCCAAATTATTATGGTCAATTTGTCCCCTCAACTTTTACTGAAGTAATGAACAATTTAAAAAACGTTAACCTTATATTTATATGACCGTACGAAAGTAACAACTTTTATCTATGAGTAACAATAATAGTAACAACAAGTGTAATATGATATAATGGTTATAACAACTGTAATTCTTAGATTTAATTGTTACTTTTGTAAGAGCTTTTAAAAAGTTGTGTATATAGTGTAACATTCTAACTATATAGGAATAGGACATGTTCCCATCCTTCGACGACCAAAGAAAAGAGTTATCATGGCCGAGGATGATGAATTTTCACTTCTTCTCAAATGGTAGTGGTGTCGATCCCGTTCCACTTTAAAAGTAATTCATTAAAGGTCTCATTCATTTGGGTGATGTGATAGATCTCTATTTCCAAAAAACAAGTATAGGTCGAAGAAACTTCATCTACACCGTCACCCGTCTGACCTTAACATAAAGAGGACTCGCCTCCAAGCTGGTGTCGGGGTCCCTATATTATGAATAGGAGAAGTGTTAGATAGATTTGGAGAGTCACCCATTATTGGAAAAAAGAAGGAGTTACTGAACTTACGAGAAGTATAAATAGGTTAAATGTTTACCATTGTGTATCTTAGATAGAACGAGTGCGTGAAAACACAAAGGCTTGATTTTAGGTATATTGTGAGATAGTTTAAAGAAAAAATATAGTGAACAAAAGGAAAAAATAAAGTGAGGGGACTTATATTGGCATACCCAAAAAAATCTTGCTCAAACCTGTGCAACTCATGCAAGAGCGTGACATATGGAGACAATGTTAAGATTTGAGTTTTGGTGCCAAACCATGCTCCATATGAATTTTGAAATTCAAACATTTATCATTAGACATCTTTTCCCTGTCAACCTCTTTTCCCTGTCGACAGGGACCGACATCATGAGACATCCAAGAGAAGATCCAATTCTCATCTCGAATGAGGGAAAATTGGCGAGGCACGATTTCGTGCCCCACCATATGTCGTGAGATGCCTCATCATTTACCCCTAGTATCTAAAATCGAAGGATCGCTCGGTTTCTACCTGGGAAACGTGTGACTTATTTTGTTTGGTTTATGTGATTTCACGGATATATGGTCATGAAAGTGGTTAACCTCATACGTCCTTGATTGTACGATCTTCCATGGTGTTTAAAGAATTTATAATTATACATGAAAGAGGTCTAATATCTACTCTTTATTTCTCACTAAGAATTATATTTCACACAAACTAAGATTTTTACATAAGCTCTGGAACTCTTGAAGGCTACACTCGGAACCCCTAATGCTAGGTTTGTCCATCTTACATGGCTCATGATTCACCTTGTAACACCCGGTAAATTAGGGTCATTATAATCAACATTCGTACGTTAGATAATTATTTTGTTAATCCTTTTAATAATAGCTCGTACTCGAGACTTTAATAATTAGAAATTAGTGTGTGTCAGATCGACCTAGATACAGCTTAAACTAATTAAACCCGACTTAAACCTTTTGACCCAACTAAGCCCAAACCCTAATCACCCTCCTAATCCTATATATTTACCCTAATCCTTAATCTATACCCTAATACACATAAAAACCAAAACAAGATCAGATTTACCACGCTCAATCACACGCACAACATCAAACAAGAAGGCAAAAAACAGAGTAGGTTGTCCGTCCAATTTCAAGCTCGTTTTTTGACGTTTTTTTGCTTCCGTTTTGTCCCTAACTTCATTCCCAAGTTAGTATTAATGTCTCTTGTCATTGCTCACCCAAGAAAAGTCGTCGTTTCGCTCTTAAAACGCTGTTTTCGCCTCGTTTATCGCCCCTGTTTGCTGCTGTTCTGCTGTTACGTTTCCGCTCCTCTTTCTCCTTTGTTTCAGCATATTTTTGGACCGACGTTTCGTACAAAGACTGTTAGAAATATGACCCGTCATATTGGGTGGTTATCAGAAGTTATTGTTGCGTCGTTTCGAGTCATTTTTGCCGTTTTACGCTTTGTTTTTCATCACTACGAATTGCTGCTGTTTTCTATCATTTTCGTGGTTGTAAACCGCTTGTATGGGCTGGTCTTGCTGGGGTACGGTTAGAGTATGTTGTGGGGACGTGTGGGTCGATTTGGGTCGTGTCAAGACCGTTAATATGTTGTAATCGTGTTGTAAATGAAATTTTTTAAGCCCCCTGTTCTGCTGCGTTTTGATTTGTATGTTTCCTCTGCTCTCCGTCGTTTTTGCTGCTAGTGGAAGCGTCACGAGTCATACCGGGTTGGCAGAGCGTATTAGGGTGGTTATGACTACCAGTGGTAGCGGTAGGGGCCGAGTTAAGCGTTAAAAATTGGTTGTAGTTGTTGTTGCCGACTTGCTGTGTTGTTGTTGTTGTTGTTGTCGTCGTCGTCGTCGGTTGTGTTCTGCTCTATTGTTGTTGTTCGGTTGTTCTTGACGTGAATTATGTCATGGCCTAGGGTGGTGGTTGTCGGGGTTGTTTGTCGTGGGAAGCACGTCATTACTCGTTATTGTTGTTTCGTTGAATCTTTGCTCTGTTTGGTTGGGTTGTTGTTTCTTTAGGCCTCGGAATTGTAATATTCTTAGTTGTCAGACTTGTCACCGTTTCATCTCGCTATAATGTATTACGTTCAGTTGTTGTAATATTTTTAATGTAGTTGTCGTGGTTGTTTGTATTGTTACTATTACGTAATATAATTAAGTATGTTCCGTATTGTTGTTGTGATGCTCTGCTAATGTGCTCTGTTATTTATAATGTGATATGATGTTGAGGTCGTTTCTATCGTCGTGTTGGGAGTGAAAAATGGTTGACCTAGTTACGGACCCGTTTAGAGACTTTTGTTAAGACAGTTATGTAGAATTGTTGCATTATGAGTAATAGTTGTAATTTACATTAATTGTAGACTCCGGATTCATAAAGGAAGCGTTGTAGCCTTAGCCAAAAGTCGTGTGGCCCAACTGTCGAGGTAAGAAAGAATGTGTAGCCCTTCTTAAAATGCTTTTCAAAAAAATTAATTACGATTATAATTGCTTTCGAAACGATAAATAATTTTATACAAGTGTTATTTTGAATTCAACTTTTATTCGATTTTATTGGTTTGAATAATTTTGGAAACGCCATGGAATTTGGATTTAATAAAGGATTGGATTTAAAGATTTGGTTTCATTACGAAATTGGTATTGACACTGGTTTGGTTTGCAAATTAATGATTTACAGGAATGGTGGTTTTAAAGCCAGGTAGAGGAGTAGGTGTAGGGTATATCTCTACACTGAGTTATATTGGTACCTCTGTCGAATGAGACAGAGGGGTAGGTGTAAGTTGTAAACCTGCACTGAGTATATTAATATTTAGGGCCGGTTGATCGTGGTCTCGCCATTTGATTCCTCCTCTTTGGGGTTGGCTCACTGAGGGATGCGTGCATTCGGGAACTTCTGGCTTGGGGTTATAGTATATTTGGCACCTCTACCTGGACTTTGAACTGCTGTACGGAGTGGTTTTAAATGTTTTCGTTTGTTTAAATAATTACAAAAGGTTTTGCAGGAAAATGGAAGTTCTTTGGAGATCCTTTTATGATTTCTCTTATTTAAAATGAACGTTGTTTTGTGTAGGCGAAATGTTTCTTTAAAAGGATTTTTACTGGTTACAATTCTTTCTTATTCAGCCCGTTTGGCTTATATTTCAAATGTTTTCTTAGGCACATGTACTCATGGTCGACTAGCTCGGGTTGGGAATGAGTACACCGCCGACTTAGGATTACCACTGAAACTTTTGGACACTATAATAAACTGCCACTATTTTTTTGAGTTTTGTTTTTGGGACTTTGTATTTCCTTTGATTTTGTTTTTAACATTTTTCCGCTGTAGCCTAGATTACCATTTTATACCATTTATATACATAACTCGTATACGTAATACGCTCAATTTCCACTCTTACTCCAAAAACATCATTTATCAAAGTTTAAGGAAATTAGGAGTGTTACACAACTGTTGACATCTAAACCGTGATCCTGATAAATCGTCCGAGAGCATAAAGTCTCATTAGTCTTATACTCATTTAGTTATTTTATGTTCTCAAGTATTACAACTTTAACTCAAAGCACTAGTATTGTAAATTTGTAATCACAATACAATGTTACGATTTTATGATAAGCTTTTATAGTAAAACTAGTTTAATGACCAGTTCAATGCACAAATTTTTATTAATTAGTATATTCGGAGTATGCATACATCCTTTGTATTTCTTATGTAATCTTATCCTCCTATTTATTACACTTTTTTTGCAATTACAAAAGTGCTTGCATTAAGTTATATAACTATTAGGGGGCGTTTGGTAAGGGGGTTTCAGGAAAGGGAAAGGGAAACCAAAAGTCTGTTTCCCTTAGTTATTGTTTGTTTTGAGTTTTTTGTAATTCCTTTTCCCCCATATGGCTATTGAGTATCTCCTTTGGGCTCTTAATTTCTATCCCCCCTCCCCCCACTTACTAAATTTTATTCCTCCCCATTCTCCTCCTCTTCTTCTCTGACTACTGCATTCTCCTTAAAAAGGAAAAAAAAAAAAAAAAAAAAAAAAAAAAAAAAAAAAAACCTCAAACAGTTCCTCCCTACGTCGGCACCGGCTCCGGCACCGACTCCGGCGACACCCCACTGCAGCTTCCTCCGCCTCTTTCCACCGTGAGTCTTCGATTTTCGTGGCTTTTTTCCCGGGCCCCACGCCTCCTTGCTTCCCTTCCCCTCCCCTCTTTCCAGATGTTCATCTTTCATTTTTTATTTATTTATTTAATTTTTTTTTATTTTATTTTGCTATGTGATGTTAATATGATGTTATATATATATATATATATATAGGGATAAGATCAATCAAGCCCAAGTTATGAGGGAAAGTCGTTAAGCCCAAAATTCCAGATTTGAGATTTTAACCAAAAAATTCGAGATTCTAACCAAAAAAATGAGATTTTAACAAAAAAAAAAAAGATACCAATTTTTCCTAGGTTGATTTCATTGGCCCATGACCGGCCTTCCCACATCCTTTTGAGATTTAATCTCAGCCGTTGATTTTGATGATCCAATGGCTTAGATTACGACTCAATGGCTTTCTCTAGACTTAGGGCTTGAAAGATCTTATCTATATATATATATATATATATATATATATATATTTCAATTATAAACATTATTCTTTATAGTTTTTTATGAGTTTTGTTATTTTGATTACAAATTTGGTTGCTTTGATTATGAATTTGGGTGTCTATAAATTTGGTTGTTTTAATTATGAATTTGGTTGTTTTGATTATAATTTGGGTGTTTATTACAAGTATTACAAGTATAAACATATTACTAGTATGAATTTGGGTGTTTATTTCAATTGGTTAACTAGTATTGCTACCCGTGGAATCCACGGGCCGGTTTGTTTTTATTGTTTGACAGACTGTTGAATATAGGGGGAAACTTTATTGGAATGTTGTCTGAATGTCTTTGAAACTGCTGTCTCATGTCAGCTCTAACATTTTCACAAAAGCAGAAATGAACGATTAAATCGTACGTTTGGTCCGGTTCCTGTTTGTAATTGTCTTTGCGTCTTATTTTTGAATGTGCTATCGTACATCTTTGTTTTTATGCTTCATATTTTTGTTGTAGGTCGTTGTTTGTCATTTGTGAATGTGTTCGGCGTCGTTTTGTTGGTTGCGTTCAATTTGTGGTTTTATCTCCCTTTTGTCTCTTCATCTGTGAATTAAAAAATTTGTCCAAACATGTGGGCCCCTAAACCCTTAATTTTTTGGGTCAGATTATAAGGAATATATGTCACTTTTATTTGGCGGAAACAAATGACCGCACTTTGATCTACGACAATTTGAGCTATTTTTCCATTCGATTTAACAAATGAGTAAAATCACGTATCTATGAAAATATGATTTACATGAAGCTAAAAATTTAAAACATCAACCTAAAAAAGGTAAAAAATATAAAAAAAAAAACATTGTGAAAAACTATGGAGTAGTACTAAAACTTGTAATTTTGCCCTTACTATGGAGTAATTTTAAACACTACCCTCACGTTTTTATTTAACCCAAACTAATACGAAATACAAAAAAGCGCATTGACGGGCCTTTGCAGGCTCACCACTGGTAAAATATGACCTCCGCAAACAAAAAAGGCGCGTCGAACATAGAAGTTCACACGCAACATGAGGGTGTATCTCGACTTTATCAAACTTTGTTTGAATCCCGACGCTTTCGTGAGTTCCATACCCTGGCAAGAAGCAAAAATACAAGTACATTGGCCAACCTTCCAGACATGATTGCGAGACATCTTAGATGCTGTGTAGACTTGTTGTAGCAATTGATTACTATTTTGTATTAAGTTTGATTAGTGTAATTTGGTATTTTCAAGAGAGCATAGCAAAATTACGTTATGTTTTATTGATGCTGTGTAGACCGAGTTTTTTGATGTGATTATAGATGATCAACTAAAAACGTCAAAGCAGTTACCTGGCACGCAAGCGTAGAAAATTCGTGCTGACGAGGTCGGAAATTTCATCAAGTATGCACCCTGACCCATGTAAGCAAGTAGAAGGCAGGGAAATACAACTGACGTAAATGCAATCTGCACCGTCGTCATTGAATAATCAGGAAGAAATATATAAAAGAGCAGCAGTCATCTTTGTTAGGACCTGTTTCTTTCGTCTTAAATTGTCTGAAGTTTAGTGTTTCTTAGCGTGCGAATAATTGTTTATGTTAGCCGTCCTCAAATCGTTACTTTCTGTTGCTGCTGCAAATGGAAGCGTGAATAATAAAGGCCTACCTGTATGGAACGAACAGAGAAGTGACCTAGGTCTGCAAACATGGCTTCCGCTCCTGCAATCACACACGTCAATTTGTTCCAGAATAGCTCGCACATCATTAACTGAAACTAAATTGGACTCGAAAATGCAACAGATACCTGTGATACACAAAACGCAACCACCTAACGCAGACCACGCATGTCTACCATTCTTCGCAAAGAAAAGGTAGATGTACACGGGATTTAAGGCCTTCACGACAAATATACCGTGTCTGCACATATTGTAGACAACTATAGATGCCAGACAAACAAACCACAAAGCAAGCACCGGAGCAAATGAGAACCCGACTTTGCTTGTCCCAAATCTTTGTATGCTGAACAAACCTACCGCTCTACCAGAATGATCATTGATACTACGACCACAGCATCTGTCGAGATTACAAATATATTTCAATTTGCCATTTTGTATAACATCCATGGTAATAATCTTAACCGAGGATGACGTAAAGGTGCATGAAAATTAATTATCTGAAGCCTAAATTAATCTTTGGTGGCAATAGGCAATTGATCCTTATCATATTTTTTCGTACCCATCAAACATTTCAAATATCTTCAGAGGAGTTGTGCATGATATGTATCGAGGCGTTGCCATACAACCACAAATAAGATCGTCAGATTGTACCCTCGTACCATAAGAAACAACATTTTATTATCGAAATCATTGGAACTTGTAACGTTACGGAATCACGCATTACATTGAATGTTCCAACGTAACTTAAAACTTGGAAGGCGATATATGTTGAAACAAAGAAAAATAACTCTTGTAATTGAAGCCCTAGTCAGCCAAAAGGTTCTATGGATACTCGAGGCTAAAATCAATAATGAAAAGCGGTACAAACAGAATGGCTAACCTTTATTCGGAAACACACAGAAAGGTAGGCCGTTAGAATGTCCTGGAATAATCAGACGCAGCACCTAAAACAGAAAGAAGGGCAGCCATTCCCACAACTTGATTCGTTCTACGAGTTCCTACTGCAATAAACGATTCGACTACACCGCAGAATCTTTTAATCAGAAAGTTTGTACCAATTATTATTTTATCAGCGGCTCACTGCTTTTGTTTAGGATAGCATAGCATGTCATCATGTACAAGTACAGCTGACCACATCAGAACGCCCTCGATATTCTTGAATTCCACAGCGAGTCAAAGCAAATATTCCAGCAAAAACACCTTATCAGAGAAAATATAGCAAGAGAAGCGTGGTTATGTTAAGAAATTCATCCAACAGACGTTTGCACGATTGCAATTCAGACAGATGGTTGAGGCTACAGAATAAAAGACGAACAACTAATTCTCCGCTCATAGACACTTCAATTCGAGTAATCGATCTTCTTTTAAAATTCTTTTCATTTGTGTAATAGATGATGCAGGACATTCTCAACTCTGCTTAATAATATCTCACATTATTTTTTGACTATGCGACACCACAAACGTTTTCCTTTCACACAAGTCCTCGTCCTCTCTCAGCTACTGTAGCCTTTAAGAGGAACAAATTTAGTAAAAAACCAAACAAACATACGAAGTACAATTCATACACCATTAAGCATACAAACATCTCGGAAGGTAAACAGAAAGTGGAAACCAACAAAATAGTCACAGAGTACTCAATAAAATGTTATACCACATTGCAAACTCATTTTGCCAATTGACTTCGCCTGCATTTCCACATTTGCAGAGGTCAGAGCAATGCGGTTAAAAAACTTCAAAACAAACAAAGTTTTTTTCTTATTTGTTTGATAGTTGAACTTACCACGAAAGAAGCTCGAGGAAAGCCAGTCAACCCTACATCAATACAAACCAAAATCAAATCAACAAAATGAAACCCAAATTCACTGGGAAAGAAAAAAAAAAAACATTATAGCTTACTACATAACTAATCAGCAAAATCATAACAACCGAAGCTCATATATTCAAAATGAAGTAAAGGGGTTTTGGAGCTTATGGGGAATACTTGTTTTAATTTAATGTTTCAGTATTTGTAAAATTTACCTATCATGTATCATAGGTCTGAGTATATTTCTTTGTAGACTACGTTTTTCGTTCTTCTTTGTAGACTACGTTTTTCGTTCTTCTCTCGAAGTCTCGTTTCAAATGTAGTTGGGCTTGATGGTGTTTATGTAATTATGTATAGCGTATTCTTGTTTGTAATAACGAACCATGCATATACGAAGTAATAAACTTTGAATAATTTCGACATTCGAACAACATTTGCATACTAAATTTGCCCGCACAATAATAGCAACCGCACTACAGGGACAGTGGCACGCAATAATGGTAGCATCAGTACCTCAGCGACAACAGCAGCAAGAGCAATGCACAGCGTCAACTCAGCATGACAACAACACATAGTGATAACAGCAACAACATGACATAAGCTCGCAGCGCACCGCGACTGTATGTACCTTGCACATCAATAGCGAAGAATTTAACAAAGAGCGCAAAGAACAACACGACAGCTGTAGTGTGACTCATCAATATCTGCCAAAGCGGAACTCATGACAAGTCAATTCTAAGGCAGTATAGAAATCCATGAACGGGGAAAAACTAATCAATTATAATGTCGTGAAATCATTCAACCATGTACATCATCATAAAGAGTACTATGCTGGTGTGCTACATCAGCGCCTAAGAAAATCGGAACGAAGTTGAAGTAAATGGACGTGTATGTACCATTAATCGATCCCGCAAAATTGTCGTGGCAGTTCCACTATCGAGCCATCCACTAATAGCTTCCGTTTTTTAAGTAAATCCGTTTGAAGCAATGGGCAGAGCTTCCATAAGCTCCTCCAAGTTCAGTACATTCTTGGAGGTAGTTTTACATAGACTTCACAAAATTTATGTTCATGGCACTCATCTAAAAAAGCATGTCAACCTTTAAATATCACGCTAAACACAGAGGCGAGAATTTCAAGTAGCACCATCCTTAAGAGAAAAAAAAAATTGATAGACATGTTCACAAAATGGGGAAAACGCAGAAGAAGAAAGCAAATACAATTAACAAAAATGAGTAAATCACCTCGGTGTGAAGTTCACATAGTGCTTGTGACATTGACAAGCGAGCAATTATAGGCCACATGGATTAACTCTGATGTAATTGCATCTTAGGATGGATCCCAAGTTCCCTCATGCTCACCCAAAGACAGATTAAGCGGGCCATACTTAGATTGTTCAGTACACGTCATGAACATGACAAATTCAGCCCCTGCAGACGCTGCAGTATCTTTGGAGTTGCACCATTGTCTACTCAGATCGAATCAGTAGATTCATAATATATGATCAGAAAGGTATTTGAGCCTAATTAACAATGCAAAAAGAATCATTCAAATATATGGTCTAGAACTCAAGTTATCGGGCTTTAAATACAGACACGTCTAAACTGGCTTAGAACAGAGTTATAAAAATTTCAGTCAACTTGCAGACTTAATAACTTTTTGCCCAAAACGAATCACTCATTCCACTATATTAAAGTGAAGGCAATTGAGTTTGCTTTAAAATCCAATTGGTATCAGCTCCATTGAATACGTAATTCGTGGCATATTCGCGTCTGAGTGTTGACACGTCAGCCATTTGACCTGCTGTACATTTCAACAACTAATCCTCATTTGCAGACGTCATATCATTTTACTCAGTTTGAACCATGTAACCCGCCTTTTATTGTTACTTGAGGTAGCATCACCTATTTTTGATATAAAAACCACCAACGTAGCTTCTATACTTTCAGAATGAGTGTATTCTACGTAGCTTCAATAATGTAGTACTCTGTAAATACTTAGTCTCTACGCTTCTATAACAAAGACTTTTTATTTCACAAAACATTCCGAAAACAATGACAATTTTTTAATAAAATGCTCATATAAATTACAAAATTCAACAACCTTGTTCACAAAAGCAACAAACTTAGCAATGCCTACGACAAAATCGAATCAACCTCAGGCTCAAACGCACAAGCTAGAATATCACCTATATTTTCAATCAATTTTCCTTATAATCGAATTCTTAGAGTTTCAGACAGATAAAAAGTTTAAATTACATGCTCAATTTAACGTCGACAACAGAAACTAATCAGAGGGGATAATCAATTATTGATACAAAAAGTCTAATAATGCATAAGTAATTTGCATGTGTGTGTCATCTTTTTTATGTTGCTGGTCGCAAATGAAGTCGGGTGGTAATAATGTTTTAAATCCAGACATTTCGTATGTATATGAACTTATTAAACACTTTTGATTGAAATGAACGGATGGCGAAAATACCGTGCGTAAGCAGCTGGCGCAGTTGTTCAAAAGCCTTCGATATCTGTCAAAAGGAAAAAAAAGACTCACAAATTTTAAAACACATGTCAACACTTCATAAACATATCACACCTGAGGACGTACGACCATCATCAAATACTCAACCCCATGTCGCTTTTGGCTAATGAAGACAACTCGTAGCAGCTTTAAAACAGGGCAGTGGCACTGTGGCACTGAAAAACAACCAAATAAAATAGTAGCAATAAAACAAACCAACACCTGTACATATAGCATTGATAGCAGAAACAGTAGCGGGACACCTAACAGCAGTACATGTAGCGTTGGTAGCAGCAACACAAGCGTGACAGCAACAATAAAATGAGTACCGACTAAACAACACACAATAAAACAACGATAGCAGCAGAGCATTGACGGTAACAAAATCAACAACAACGGGATGGCAAATCAGTAAATACAGTTTGATGATGAACTCATCATGCATACGACAATTTCACTGCGATCTCGGGGAGGAAAACACACAATAAATCGATTATATTACGCATATGAAAAATCTTCCAATCATAACGCTAACTACCCTAGCCGAAATCAATCAACTATATACTCTAAGAAACATAACCAAAGACAATCGAGACTTAAACGATCACTTTAACAATAGGAAAACCACCAATTTTCTAAAAGTCATAGTTTGATTTCAATTCACACAAATGCGTTAAAAACTCAGAATTACAATTCATAACGGCCTAAAAACATGGCAAATAACTGCAACTGTATAACCTTGAGCTTAGTGCTTAGACTCAATCACAAAAGAAGCAAACCAACTGCAACGTGAAACCGAAGATCAGCAACCCGAGATTATTAAAGTAACTTCCTTGAGACCGCGCCAAAATCGATATTCAGCAACCTGAGTTTATTGAAGTATAATCGTAGCTTCCCAAATTAGTGATCAGTTTGGATCCAGTCATATTAACATAAAATGACCGGAACAAAGGAGTAGCAAGAAGATGAGAGGAGATGTAAAGACCATCCCTTGACGAAGAAGAATAAGAGAAAAAAAAAACCATTGACAACTAAGGTTGTTGAATTCGTAGAAGGAAACATGAGCAACACAACTGCAACAGCTATTGAAATGAGCAACTTTTCGCCTCTTCCAAGTGCAGCATTGCAGGCGAGCAACTGAAAAAAGTTTTATAGGTTTGAGGTTTGAAGTTGTACGTATAAACTTTGAAATTGGAATTATCTAATGTGGCACAAGGAGAAGTGATTATGTTTTGTTATTTCCTCGAAAGGTTCTCTTAAATACAACACAGTGCCGTTGAAACAAATTTCTACTTTTTTTTTTGCTTTAGAAGGATAATTTGGTGGAGGATAAAAAAAAAATTGGGATGATGACTGATATGTGTTGTTGCGTGAGGAAAAGGAGAAAAAATGGCAGCTTTTTTTTTTTTTCATTTGAACTTGGGTACGTTTTTTTTTTTTTTTTTTTTTTTTTCAAAACCTCAAATAGCAAGAGCATGAAAATATGGATTTCAACATACTAACATCGCACTCGAGGGGAAAAAATCAAAACACATTAACAAATTGAGTTAAATGTCTATACCACCCACTTTACCTGAGACAATACTGTTGAATAACTAAGACGAAAGCATGTGCCCATTAGCTTTATAGCACCGAGGAGATGGCAATTATCAGATAAAAGACTAATAAACACAACAATCGTAAAGGCTGATGTATAACATGAAACTCAAAGATGTTTTATACAATTCAAACTTCATGTTACAATACCTTAATGCAATCCCAATGATATGTGATTCCTGTTCTATGAAGAATTCAGTTTACCTTGCGTAGAGACGAAAATTAAATATCTCACAATAGAAGAATTAGTAATGTTATTTGTCAATATAGGTTGAAGGTACATGTGCACATGTATTTAGAATGTAATACCAAACATACCCTAACCATGTTCCCTAACTCGATGATAAATTATCATCAGCAGGTAGCCGTAAAACCTCCTCCATCCTCGCCCCTGTTTTATACTGATAGTTTAAAGCCGACACATTTCAGGCGACTTTTTTATTCTAAAATGATGCTGCACATAGACATCAGAAAACGTAAACACACGTGATCTGTTACGAAACTAACACGCATAGGCCGACGTCTGTTTTCTGACAAACACTGCCACTGAATAAATTGTCCTCAATACAAATACAGCATACAGCAACATGAAGTCTTCCATACAAAAAATCACCAAAAACCACTCGTTTTTGTCATACTGAATAGACAACGCATCTAAAATGCTGCACTAACAAACACGAATTGAATACAATCTCGTTTTTCAGAGCAATATCAGCAAAACCGTAACATACTGCAACATATTGATGAATTAAATGAATACAATCACACAACTTGTTATTGACGATGAAAACCCTAACATACTGCAACATATAAGCATGGTACTCTATATGATCCTCTTCAATTTGAGCAATTAATTTATACCCACTCTCAAAACAATAAACACAATCAAATCAAATCAGATAAAATAAAATACCTGCAAGTGATCCTTGGTAATCGAATCGTCTTCTGATACAATTACAGTTTGCTTTAGACTTTTTAATCACTATTGATTCAGGAATTGATTTGGGAATAATTTCAATTGGAAGTTGAGAATCGATTTGGGAATTGATTGCCAAAATATTGAATGAAGGGTGGCTTTTGGATTTTCTCAGCGATGAAAGTATGAAACGCATGTTTGAGTCGCGCAGGAGTGAATTTTAGGCTTTGTTGACGTGGCAAACTGATTTGACGTGGCACCAGGAGAGTAGAAATTGGGTTATTTTTAAGGAGTTGTATTGGGGGGATTTACTTTTAATAGTTATATATTGATTTGATTATGAATTTAGGTGTTTATGAATTTGAGTAATATTACAAGTATAAACATATTAATTTATTGAAATATTGTTTAACCATAGAAATACTCATGCTTTGTTGAACGCTACAATTTAGAACTTCATTGCTGAATGTTTGTATTTTGGAATAATATTTTGTTGTAACGATACTTCATTGTGATTTTATATTTTAAAAGTTAAAGAAAATAACTTCGGGTGAAAAAACAGTTTCATTCCCCTATTTCTTACCAAACAGCTATAAAGGGAATTTATAGGATTATGAATCCCTTTCCAGACTGCACCAAACAGCAACCTAAATTCAGGGTAATCTAATTCTTTTCTCCTTGTTTCCCTTTCTGATTCCTTTTCTCTTTCCTCTGCACATACCAAATGCCCCCTTAGTATAACACCCCGCAAAATTATTCTTTTATTATGAAATTATTAATCGTGTTACTAAGAACAAAGTTTTTTTTTCTACATGTGTCTATAAGGTATAATTAAAATGATCTTAATTATATACCCCGTATAAGAAAATTAATAATTCCTCATTAAAAATTTTATAAAAATAATAATAAAATGATACCTATTTATTACTTCGAATAAATTTTATAATTACTCGTAAGAAGAAAAAAGCATTCAATGGGTTTCTCGATAGATCACCTCACATTAATCTATCATGAGAAGGAGTAATCTCAACCACAAAAGATATGAATTAAATAAAATGAATAAATAAACAAATATAACTATCATGATTTTACGAGCTCTCAAGATTAACATTATTGTGAGACTATCTTGATAAGTTGTTGAGAGATAAATATGAAATTTTTCGTTTTTTTATTTCGTATGTGTTTCGGTGCGATGCACATGCACATGCATGTCATAAAGAAAATATTTGAATTTCTTATTTTTTAAATCAATGTGTATTTAGCATATTGTTCTTTTACCTTTTATATTTGTTACAAATCATCTACCTTTAAGAATTCTACAAATGATTCAAAAAATAGTACGGGTACAAAAATCTGTCTAAGTTATTTATTATTCCTAATAAGATTTTGTACAAGTCTTGAAATTTTGAAACAAATGAAATTAATTGAAAGTATTACTTTGTTTTTTTTTTTTTGGTAAAAGGTAAGTACTTTCATTGCCATTTAATCTTTACATCATACAATCAAGTAGATACATCAAGTATCCTATATCCAACTATTTATCCATCTCCCATCATTTGGTTGTATAAAACTATCAAAACTATTAACGACCCGTGTTTTCACCTCATTCAAAACAATCTTTATGATAAGTTAACATACTCTTTTTATTATTTTAATGTATCTTTTTCTGATCCCAACTTCTCTTACTACAATGCTATAAATACAAGAGTAAAGAATGTGAGTGGGCTGGCAATACAAAGGGACACGTTACACACCAATGGGCCGAGATGCTATTACCCCCTCAAGAGGGAGCGTACAAATTACGAACGCCCATCTTGCCAATTAACGAGTGAAACTGAGTAATACCCAGAGACTTCGTGAGAGCGTCTGCAAGTTGAGTAGAGGTCGGGACATAGGACGGAGCGATTAGACCACCCTTAATCGCATGACGAACAAAATGACAATCAATTTCAATGTGCTTCGTGCGCTCCTGAAAGACAGGGTTCTGAGCGATGTGCAACGCAGATTGACTATCGCACGAAACAGGGACGGGCTGGACATGATCGACACTGAAATCCCGAAGCAGGCCACGCAGCCATTTAATTTCACACGTCAAAGAGGCCAGAGCACGGTATTCAGCCTCAGCGGACGACCGGAAGACCGTAGGTTGCTTCTTGGTCTTCCATGAAATTGGGGACGACCCCAAAAAAACCAACCAGCCAGTCAGTGAACGACGGGTCTTGGGGCAAGCAGCCCAGTCAGAGTCACACCAACCCGAGAGGGTGAGATCAGTATTAGAGTTAAGGAAAATCCCCTGACCTGGTGTACCTTTTAAATAGCGGACGGTGCGAAGAGCAGCATTCCAGTGACTTTCACGAGGTGATTGCATGAACTGGGATAAGATGTGCACCGCACAGGTTAAATCAGGACGCGTCACAGACAAATAAACCAAGCGACCCACCAAACGACGATACCGGGCCGGGTCGGGAAGCAATGGACTATCAGAAGAGCCGAGATGATGATGTTGGTCTAACGGAGTCGCACATGGCTTACAACCGATATAGCCCATCTCAGAGATAATGTCGAGGGCGTACTTGCGTTGACATAAAAATATGCCCTCGGGATTACGGGCGACTTCGATCCCTAGAAAATATTTTAAAATGCCGAGATCTTTCATGTGGAAACAAGAGTGTAAATACGTTTTGAAAATAGAGATAGCGGTCGCATCATTGCCCGAAATAATAAGATCGTCAACGTAGACGAGTACATTTAGGCGAACGCGGCCCTTAAGATATGTAAAGAGCGAGTAATCAGAACGGCTTTGGACAAACCCGTATTGCTGTAAAGAGACGCCAAGCTTCGCAAACCAACATCGGGGGGCTTGCTTGAGGCCATACAACGACTTACGCAATCGACACACCAAACCGGGAACAGGCGACTGAAAACCAGGGGGTAACCTCATGTAGACCTCCTCATCAAGATCACCGTGGAGAAACGCATTATGGACATCCATTTGGTGTAATAACCACCCCTTAGCAGCAGCTACGGCAAGGAAGGTGCGGACGGTACTCATTTTCGCGACCGGAGCAAAAGTTTCGTCGTAATCAATTCCGTCAGTCTGATGATTCCCGAAGACCACTAATCAATTTCGAGTCTGATTTGTATTTAATTTTGTAGAGCCACTTACTTCCAAGGGCCTTTTTACCCGGAGAAAGCGGTTCCAATGTCCACGTATTGTTGTCGATCAAAGCTTTCATTTCAGTTTCCATGGCCTTACGCCATCCTTCGTGTTTCGACGCCTCAGCAAAGGATCGAGGTTCAGAATGAGAGGAAATCGCTGCGACAAAGGCACGGTGTGCAGGAGAAAAGTTATCAGTAGTAAGATAATGAAGAAGAGGATATGGCGTACCTGACGAAGACGAGGAGACACGGACGTGGGTGACAGAGGACGATGTACTACCGTGAGGAAAACCATCAACAACGTAACCGTCGAGTCGGGTATTAGGGAATTTAACCCGATGCTCCCGCCCAAGATCAGCAACAGGAGGGACAGTGGGAAGAGACGGAGACGAGGAAGAAGGTAAAGAAGTAGCAGCAGGGGAAGGTACGGAAGCAGGGGCTGTTGACACAGTAAGTTCGGGGGCAGGCGCTGACGACGTAGGAGGCGGCAGATCAGGGGCCTCATGACTCGTGGGTGGCACAACAGGTATGTCGGGAGTGGTGAGTGATTCAAAGTCGTCATCAAAACTAGCAGGAGACGACAAAACAGCAGGGGAGTCGTGAGAAGTGACCGCAGGATCGAGGAACGGAAAGATATTTTCATAGAAGCGCACATCACGTGAAACAAAGAAATCCTCAGTGTCAAGGTCATATAAATACCACCCTTTCTTTCCCGACGGATAACCCATGAACACACATTTTCGACTACGACAGGCGAACTTGTCGCCTTTCGCCCTCTGGTTATGCGCAAAACATAACGAGCCAAACACACGCAGCCGATCAAACGGTGGTGGTTCGTGGTACAAAATTTCATAGGGCGTGACACCACCTAGCAAGACAGAGGGGGTACGATTAATAAGATACGCAGCGGCTAAAGCGCATTCTCCCCAGAACCGAAGTGGTAATCCTGCCTGAAAGCGTAAAGCACGGGCCACATTTAAAATATGTTGATATTTTCTCTCGACACGACCATTTTGTTGTGGCGTTCCAACACAAGACGATTGAAAGAGAATGCCTTGGGCGAGAAAATACGATTGAAGACAGTTAAACTCCGTCCCATTATCACTGCGGACTATTTTAATCACAGCAGAAAATTGGCGGCGTATCATAGCAATGAATTGCATAAATTTGTCGTAGACTTCAATTTTAGCAGATAACAAATAGAGCCATACACCGCGAGAACAGTCGTCCACGATAGTAAGAAAATAACGAGCACCACTATGCGAAGGAGGGTCATAGGGGCCCCATAAATCATAGTGGATAAGTTCGAACATAGTAGCACTTTTATTATTACTCAACGGAAAAGAGTTTCGAATTTGTTTCGCACGATGACAAACCTCACATGGTTTGGACAACGTGGCTTTGGTATTATTAAGAAACGGAAGCATTTTAACAACCTTTTCCGAAGGGTGGCCCAAACGAGCATGCCACAAGTTAACAGTAGACGAGATATGTACAGCACCCGTGTCCATTCGCGACTCCCGTCGTAGGTAGTACAGTCCATCGTGTCGGTCACCCAGTCCAATCACCGTCTTCGTACGCAAGTCCTGAAGAATGCACGTATTAGTATTAGCAACAATTTCGCAATTAAGCGCATCACATAACTGTGATACGGAAATTAAGTTACAGCGAAGGTCGGGTACAAAAAGCACAGATTCAAGGACGAGCGTAGGAGTAAGTACGACACGACCCGCTTGTGTTGCGGACACGTGTGTACCGTTCGGCAGACCAACCGCCCGACTCGGGACGGGGTGTAAATCAAGGAGAATAGTAGAATCACCGGTGACATGATGAGAACAACCGGTGTCGATAAGCCACGCACCGGAAAAATGATGATTAGGGGTGCCGTAGACATTTACCGCAACGTTAGTATCAGTAGAAGGTGGAGAAGCCCGGTGTGTCCTGAGGACCGAGTTTATGACAGAGTCACCGGGTTTGTCCTGAGGACCGAGGTAATACGGCGAAGAGGGATCAATTTGGGGTGGTGATTTGGGTTGATTTTCATCAGCCATGGAGGGTAGTGGGAGAACAGCTGAATGAGGATGATGATGATAGGGGACTTTTGGGTTTCCTTTTTGATTAGGAAATTAGGAAATGAAAAAAAAACGGCTCGATACCATGATAAGTTAACATACTTTTTTTTTATTATTTTAATGTATCTTTTTCTGATCCCAACTTCTCTTAGTATAATGCTATAAATACAAGAGTAAAGAATGTGAGTGGGCTGGCAATACAAAGGGACACGTTACACACCAATGGGCCGAGATGCTATTACTTTACTAAGACTTGCGGACATTTTAGGACACCATCAATTCGGCATTCATTTCTAGCTCGCCAAATAAGTGACACCATTCCAAAAATCTTCTTCTGCATCAGCCGAGTCCATCGTCGTCGGAACCACCATGTACAAACATCAGCATGAACTAGAGTGACTCCCGTGGATCCACCATATACAAACATCAACCTGCTACAAATACTGCCAACAATGACTACTATAGACACAATCTGAAATGATATGCTTATGTGTTCCAGGGGCTTGGCCACATAACCAACACTCTACATCAATCGGACACCCAAATCGTCGCAACCGATCATGTGTAAACCATCGCTGCTGCATATACAGCCATACCAGAAACGAATGACGTGGAATATTAATTCAATTCCACACTAAAGGCCACCAATCTACTCGGCCTTTGCTCCCTCGTAGCCACAAGTAACCATCTTTAACAGTATAATCATTCCCTGAATTCCCCATCATTAGAGCACCATCAAACTTATCACGGACCTTACATATCATTTTTCAGCACCAACTAGCATTAAAACTTACCTGATATTCACACCATTCTTGACACATTAAATATGTAGATTGGATCCACTTGACCCATAGGTGGTCTTTTTTCTGATAAAGCCACCAAACCAGTTTTCCAATAGCAGTACAATTCCAAAGTTTAAGGTCTAACAACCCTAAGCCACCATTCTTCTTTGGTTAACAGACAGAACTCCATGAAACATTCGGTCCCTGAACATAATGTTCTTGATCTTCCCAAAGGAAATTTAGACAAACAGCGGTGATCCGCTTAATAACAGATGACGACAGTAGGAAAACAGTAGCCCAATAGGAGTGTATAGTGCTTAGCACAGATTGCACCAACACTAGTCTTCCCGCAAAAGACAATTTTCATGCACCCAACCTTCTAATCCTTCACACTATTTTTTCCGTAAGCAGCTCACAATCCATAATACTTAGCCTCCGACAAGAAATTGGCACACCTAGGTACTTGAAAGGAAGAGTACCCCTTCGCATACCTGAAACCTGCTCAATAGCCGAAGCCACATCATGCTGGACACCATTGAAGTATATGTGCGATTTAGAGTTGTTCATATATAACCCTGACGCAGCAGAAAAGGTCTCAAATGCACGCAAAAGCAGCAAAACCGAGTTAACATCACCACGGCAGAAAAGTACGAAATCGTCAGCGAAGCAAAGGTATGTCAGCTTTAACTGTCGACATAGTGGATGAAATTTAAACAAGCCACTATCACAAACTCTTCATAGGATTCTCGAGAGGTATTCCATACAAATGGTAAAGAGTGAAAGGGACAAAGGATCCCCTTATCGTAGTCCCCGTCCCCCCTTAAAAAAACTAAAATGAGTTCCATTCAGTGCCAAAGTATACGTTGGTGTTGTAACACACTCCATAATCAAACCAATAAACCTTGAAGGGAAGCCTAAAGCAGTAAGCATCCTTTGTAAGAAAATCCATTTAATCGAATCATAGGCCTTTCGGAGGTCTATTTTCATCATAGCTCGCGGCGAACCCACCTTCCTACGATAAAGCTTCACCAAGTCCTGACAGATAAGAATATTCTCCATAATTTGTCTATCCTTAACAAAAGCAGACTGAGTAGGGCTGATAATATTAAGGAGCACTTCACGTAGCCGAGTACATAGCATCTTAGAGATGCATTTATAGACCACATTGCAACAAGCAATAGGTCTAAACTCAAGTACTGATGTAGGATTATCCACCTTAGGAATAAGAGTAATCATAGTATTATTGAGTTGCTTTAACATCCTACCATCCTGGAGGAAATCCAAAACTGCATTGGTTACATCCTCACCTATTACACCCCAAGCATCCTTGTAGAATTGACTCGAATAACCATCGGGTCCAGGCTTTTACAACTTGGAATCTGAAAAATACAACTTTTCACCTCTCGGGCAGTCACCGGTTGATTAAGTATCTCCATATGCATAGCCGTGACAAGGGGCCTTCCACACACAGCCCCGAAGTGGACCTGCTGAGTCACACGACTATCATCCAAAATCACCTTATAATATTCTTCAAAGGCATAATTAATCTGCTCAGGCGTCGAGCACACTGCACACAACTCCTTCCATATTTTGAATCTCCATCACCTTGTTTTGGACCCTCCTCAATCGTATACAACTATGAAAGTAAGCACTATTCTCATCACCCTCCGTAATCCATTGTGTCTTCGACTTTTGCCTAAGAAAGCTGTGCCTCGCATTATTTGGCATAGCATAAGCCACAGCAGCCTCCTTTTCCAGCATGATCAGTCCAGCATCCAGAGGGTCCATATGCAGATGTTTCTGTACCTCTACTAAGTACTCATATGCAATCCCCGCACTTTGTTCAACATCCGAGAATAATTGCTTATTCAAGCCTTTTAGTTGTGATTTCAATCGTTTCTGTTTACAAACAAATTGATACATCAATGTACCTTGGATGGGAGCTGCCCAACTAGCCTCGACAGCATTAAGATATTCAGGAGCTGTACTCCACATGTTATAGTATTTGAAAGTCTGCTTACACTTCTTCTCCTCACTCAATAACTCCACAATACACGGACAATGATCGAATAGCCCTTCTGGATAAAAATGAGCATGAGTCTCAGGATAACAGAGCAGCCAATCATCATTATGCATTACACGATCAATTCGAGAACACACCCTTCGATCACCCCCTTGTTTATTAGACCAAGTAAAGAAGGATCCTCCAGCCTTCATATCCATCATACCACAGCCCTTAATACAATCCTGAAATGGCTGAATTTTAGCTAAGTGAACCACAAAGCCAATTCTCTCATTAGCCGCGGCAAATCCGGCAATGCTATTAAAATCACTACACCATAACCAAGCACCCTTGCTAAATTGTCTCCTCCGAAGCATATTCTACCACAAGACTGCCCTATCCTTCCCTTTATTGAATCCATAAACCATTGTTAGCCAAAACATTCCCTGCCCTGATTTCACTGAAACACAAGCATGAATCGATTGTGCATCACACTTTACCACTTGAACATCAAAAAACCTATGATGCCACAGCAACCAAACTCTTCCACCTTCACAAGATGATCCATTGGTACTAATAGACCAATTATTACAAATATTACTAGCAATAATACTACTCATACTATTTTTAATTTTTGTTTCAAGGAGCCCAGAAAACTCAACCTTATTATTGTGGAGAAACCACTTTATTTCTTTTTGTTTGGCCAAGCTGTTCATGCCCCCCACATTCCAAAAACCAATCTTTACCCATTATCAGTTAAGCACGTCCCCACTTCTACTCCCTTCCCTTTATCAATCACAGCACCCTTCAAATGAGTCCAAAAAAGATACGTCAGGACGAACTCGACCAGTGGAAGCTCCATCCTGTCTATTCATATTCATCAATATACGCACCGGAGTCAGAATGGAGCTCGCGCACTCCTTATCAAAGGTAACTAAAGCAGCAGTCTTACTCACCCTAGGCCCCTCTTCAGCAGATTTGTTGTTTGTAAGCATCATAGAGCCAGCCTTCTGTTCTCATATCTTCTTATTTGTTAGTTATTTTATTTTGTAAATTTTATTTGGAACTTATTTCTTCTTTTTTTTTTTTTTTGAAATTTCGTAGAATGCCCTCATATTTAATATACCCGAAAGATTAATTAAAAACCTCTTAAACGTGACAAAAGTATGATTAACAGTTTATTATTTTTGTTAATCGGTGATTAACGTTTATCATTAATCCTACCTGGTAGAATGACAACCCATAATATCCATCCTTTTTTATTTGTAAATAAAATAAAATTTCACTCATTTTAAACTTCCAATACACTTTTTTCAATCACTGTTCATCTTTTCCTTTTAATTCATTGTTCATCTGCTCTCTTAAAAATGTGACTGATCATCTTCAACAACGCCATAACAGGTTTGTGCTTTCATATTCTCATCACAATCCACAAAATACCTAAAATTTTAACAATATAATGACCAAAATTACAAAGAACATAAAAGCGTTAAACTTTGACACAAACTTTATGTGGCTCTGAACTTCCCTAATCTGCGTCTTCAACTTTTAATTTTCGTAATTCATGTCTTCACCAGTTGCGGTTTCACTGTTGATGCTTTCAAATAAGTCTGCATTTGTGAGCTAAATCGGAGAGTAATTTAGTAGTCCATCCGTCTCGGTCATTTGTTTACCTTTCATTTTGATACAAAGACCAAGGATACCAATGAATAGACACTTTTACCCCTTATCCCCTGAATAAACTACTTTCCAATGGGATCCTATTTGCTAACATGTGTGGAAAAAGAGAAGGGGTAATATAGTCTACTAGGATCATAAAAGTCTCTCGTAATAGAAAAGTAAACTAATGAGTGATACACCCCAAAATAGTATAGGTTAACAAATGATTGAGACGAATGTTGTTTATGTTTTTCACTAAACCACATAAAAAAATGGATGCATTCAATGCACTTAAAATATGCTCTTTTAGGGTTATTGATTGACCTAGAAATCTTAATTACTACATTTTTTCGACATCAATTAGACACTTGATTCTTAAATTGAAGATAATTTGGGTGATTTTTGAATTGAAAGTTATTAGGGCAATTTGTTGTAGATGAAGAAGACATATATTGGTTGAGAGAGGAAGTTAAGGTTTGAAGATAGAAGGAAGAAAGAGAAAAGATGAGATATATATTCATGAATTTTGGATGGGTAAAAAGGTTTTAATGTTTAGAAAAATGGTGGGAAACGAAAGTGGGTGCCAAGTTAGATTAATCACATAGCCAAGTAAGCAATTAACGGAAAAATAATAGACGACTAATCGTACTTATGTCATGTATAAGATGTTTTAATTAAGCTTAGGAGTATAGGATGAGATTCGTAAAAAAGATGGCTATATAGTGAAAAATGAAATAAATATGAGGGCACACTAAGGAATTTCCCTTTTTTTTAATTTTTTTTTTTTTTTTTTTTTTTTTTTGTTATATCATATACTCCCTCCATTCAACTCCACATTACCACATTACCATATTCATTCATTCAACTCTACATTACCACTTTCCTTAAATGGTACTAATGGCCCACACAAATAATCCCTCAAAAGACACCCTAAACTAACATCCAACCCAATTAATAAAACTAATACTCTCTAATTATTTAACCCAACCCAACTAATAACTCCCTCCAAAAAATAATAACCCACCCCCATTAACCCAAAAAAAAAAAACAGTCTCTTCCTCCCATTCACTCCTCTCATTCACGTGTAAGCTCATTCACTCCCTCTCATTCACTCCTCTCACCTACTCTCACCAAACAAATCACTTTACTTTCCCAAAAAAATGAAACCCTAAATTGTTTCCCAAAAATCAAGTATCATCGGCCAAAATTTTCACTACCAAAAATCAATATTCATACCAAAAATCATCAAAAGTCATCAAAAATCATTATTCATACTCCTTTTTCGCCATTATTCATACAAAAAATTATCAAAAATTAAACCCTAATTTACTGTCAGCAATCCCTAATCTGTTTCGTCATTCATACAAACATGGATCATCCAAAGTCGAGTTGTTCGAAAGAGTGTCTTCAGTGTGTTCTGTCTTGGTACAATTTGGGTTCGTCAGATGATGACGATCTCGTAGCGTCTGATGTCGGCGAAACGGAAAGTGACATTGTAAAACCCGACTCATTTAAGTCAACAAATTCTTGTACTACTTCTTCAACCTCTAAGCACTTCAAAGCATGATTCAATCTTTGGTACTTATTTGCATCGGTGAGTTTAGGATGTAGTGGACTTGAATGTGCTCTAAGTAAACCATTACTAACCCATGAGTGGACGGTTCCTACCGATACTCCCGTGTTTTGTGCAAGTCTTTCCATGGTGTCTCTTTTACCCCATTCCAATGCTTTTATTTGATCAACATTAGGTAGTAATCTTTTCCTATTGGTGTTACCCATTCTTTTACTCTTAACATCTAATTTTTGACCTACTAGTCTCGGTAATTTTGCAAGTCGCCAAATACTTGAAATTGTTCTAACTTTAACATCGAACCTTGCAGCTGCCGCTTGCATTTCGCCATGCTCGAGTTTGCCGTGTTTTGACTTTTGAAGCAAATAGATGCCCACTTCATGCCTTGACGCTTCGGACATACATTTACCTCCCATTTTTCAATGAAGTCGGAGATTTTCAGATTTTCGTTATGTAATTTTCATTGGTGAAAATGTAAAATTTGGGTCTGTAATTTTTAGTGATGATTATGTATGTAGTTTTTGCTTGTGTAATTTGGAGTGATGGTATAACTCCTGCTGTAGTTTTTTTTTTAACTGTACGTGGAGATGTTTTGTTGGGCTCAAGTATATTGCCCACTTGATGACTTGATGTTTTTTGGGGGGAATCTTCAAATTTGGTGGGTTATTTGAAATTAATTAATTATGGGGGGAAAAATTAAGGACTCATTAGTTAGGCAATTGGATTTACTTTTGCACGTCCAACTTGTTTTGATTGTCCTTTTATTATTTTTTTATTACACCCTTAATATTTGTGCAAAAACCAAATATACATTGTAGTCTTGAATGGAGGGAGTATATAAGAGTAATTTGACACTTACACCCACTGTTTAGTGTGTTTTTCAAACTTACACCCACATCGTTTTTGACTTTATAACTACTACCACATTTATTGGTTCGGTTACTGGCTACTACCATTTTCAATCCGAACCTAAAAAAAGCACCTGAAAAGACTAAATTACCCCTGATTTTAGTTATCCCATTATTTTGTTGTTGTTTTGCACTTCTGATTTCACCTATCATATTTACTCTTAACTTGTACTTTTTATGTCTGAAAAATTTACCCTAAAAAATTAACTGATTCTGCTACTCAAATTCATTCTTTCGTTCTTCTCCATTGTTTTGGAGATCATCAACAATCATTCGTCCTACTCAAATTCGTCCTCCAAGCTGTTCCTGTGTAGAGGTAAACCCTAGGTTTTTTTTGTTCGATTTAATGTTGCAATTGAATTGGGCGTTTTGCATGTAATTGATTTACTTTTGAATTAGGGTGGATTGGAGCTTATTGTTTGTTCGATTAGCATGTTAATTACGTATCATGTTAATTGAATTTGGGGGTTTGCAAGTTATTTTCGATTTTCATGTTAATTACCCAGAAACCCTAATTTTCGAAATTGCATTTTCATTCTATTAAGCTTCTGTAATTACCAAATATTTGACCTTGAAATATGTTGCCGTTGCAGTTAAAATATGTTGCTGACTGGAAATGTTGATGTAAAAAGCTAAAATGTTGCTGTACAAATATGGGCTGTTAACTTCATGACTAAATAACTAGCACTTGCCAATGTTTACGTTTTCTTATGTTCACTGAAGGGAAATTTTGGGTAAAATATGTTGCTGTACAAAAATGGCATGTTAACATAATTACTGATAAATATGTTTACTGGTTACGTTTTCTTATCAGTGAATATGTTCACTGATTTCACTGATAAATATGTTCACTGGTTACGTTTTTATCAGTGATTATGATAACTAAGTATGGCCTGTTAACTCAATGAGTATTCTTTGGACATCAAGCCACCCACAGCAACAGACCCAAGAGCAGCAGCAACAACAGCAGACCGAGGCTCAGTCACAAGCAGAAGCACATCCACGAGTAGCAAAAAAGCCTAAGAGGTTCGACTCGGCTTGGACTACAATGGTGAGGGACACAATAGCTGCGAGACTTGCTAAGCATGCCAGTGAGGGGCCTTTTCTGTCAGAGAGATTTAACCGACGATACCCGATGCAACTGTCACAAGAAAGTGTCAATGACGGACAACGTGCAACTGTCTCACAGCCGCGACGAGTGTTGGGGTTCGATGCGTAGAAGATTCTTCTAGTTGTTCATCTGCTACTATGTTTAATTTCTAAACAATATCGTATTTCGGTTTGCTTGTATGTTTAATTAGTTTATCTTTGAACTTTGGTATTTGTAACGTCCACTTTCGTTTGTCTTTGAACTTGGTAATTGTTTTGTCGAACTTTGGTATTTGTAAGGTCAATTCCATATGACGCTACTATGTAATAGACTACTCTATGTAATATTAAGTACTTGGTATTTCGTATTTTGTTGAATAACTTTGTTCGTATTTAGTTAAAATTTTGGTAATCGTAAAACGTAATATGTAGTTTACATTTTTTTTTTTTTTTTGATGACGAGGGGTTGAGTCCCCCCGGGCACATGCATTCCCGCACCACCCCATGTACCATGTAAACCACCCCCAACGGGGGCTGCGGTGGCCAAGAGGGGAAATTGGTTCCAGGTGGGATTTGAGCCTGGGACCTCACACAATTTGTTGCACCTTCCAGGTTAACCCAAATTTCACCTGGACAACCACCACTTGGTTACATTTTGGTACTTGTAAATATAGCCAAAACGTAATACTTTGTTACCATTTTCATACTCGTAAATGTTGGCAACACGTAAATACTAATATTATAGGCAAAACGTAATATGTACTAACATTTTGAAACTCATAAATGTAGGGAAAATTTTAATACCGATATAATATAAAACGGGTCAAAATATGACCATAATACACACTAAATCCGCTTACATACAAAATGGGCCAAACTATGACCAAACTACGTTAGTCTATTAAGGTTTCGAATTACGATCGACTAAATTAGTTCGACAAACGATACATCAACATATTACATATTTAGAAATATTGCTACAACTACAACTAACACAAACGATACAATAAACGCGTTTCTCCAATGCACTTTCTGCGTCTCCAACACCTTCATTTCTGCCTTGCACCTGTCATTGAGTTTAGACATACCTGTCATTGAGTTGACACCACTATTGATCGACATCTAATAACAAACACGACAAATACAAACAATAAATCTCAACATGTAAGAGCATATTCGAACATCCACAAATTCGACAGCATGAACCACAAAAACTAAGCAAATCGATACAGAAACCCAAATTTTAACTAAGCAAATCGATACATAAACCCTAATTCAAACATCCACGAAAACTAAGCAAAGCGATACATAAACCCTAATTCAAACATCCACCCTAATTTTGATAACTAAGCAAATCGATACATAAACCCTAATTTTGACAGAATGACCCAATCGATTACTAAACCCTAATTTTTAAATCAATAAACCCAGAAATAACGATTACCCAGAACCCTAATTTTGACAACATATTCAAACATATTCAAACACAATCAAATCGATTAATAAACCATAATTTTCAAATCGATAAACCCAGAAATAACCCTAATTTGACATAAATATCCCTAATTTTGACACAAATTAATAATTTTGAACGAAAATAAACCCAGAAAATCCCCTTCATAAACCCAGAAATACCCAGAAAATCCCCTTTATATGCAAAACGAAAAATGAAGACGACGAATACCTGATTGAGGACGTGAACGAAAATTGAAGACGAGGAATACCCAGAAAATAATATTCGTAACCTTGAAAACTAGAAAATTGAAAAAGTGAGAATGAAAAGTAAGAGTTGTTGAGGAAGCTTAAAAAAATAAAGAGTAGGAAATGGATTTGGAATAAAAGCGGGGTTTAACAATGAAAATGGAGAAGGCAGCAAACTTTGGTTCAAATTAAAACAAGGGCAAAATAAATGGGGATAAAATAAATCAACTAAATCTTGAAATTAAGATCAACGGCTCAGATCGATAGTTGCTAGGTTCGGATTGAAAATGGTAGTAGCCAGTAACCGAACCAATAAATGTGGTAGTAGTTATGAAGTTGAAAACGATGTGGGTGTAAGTTTGAAAAACACACTAAACAGTGGGTGTAAGTGTCAAATTACTCTATATATAATGATTAAGTGACATAGAGTTTTATAATGTAAACCAAAAACATAAAAAGTCTTCTTATATTCCACAATTCATTAAGCTTTACACATACATCATTATTAGTGAAAAATGATGAGTTGGCAACATGTAAACAAAAGTTACTAATTCAACCCTCAAAATTTGCTTTTCTTGTTAAGTTTGCAGACAATATTTTTAATTAATATAAAATTCACGTTCCGATTACGTCATAGATATACGTTTATACAAACTTACAAATATATATCGTTTATTAACATAAGGTAAATATACTTCAGATGCTTTTCCCCAAAAAAAACATATGTGTAGTATGTTTGTAGGATTGTATGATCCAACAACCGATCATAGATTCATACCCATCACATCGATGCAACATTCTAATTCTTATAATTTAAACAAAAGTATCATAAATAATACTCTCTCTCATTTACTTGGAAAGAAAAATGCTACGATTACAATTAGTGTATGGAATAATAATATAACTACACGTGTGAGATTATTTGTTAAATAATTCAATCTTTAGATTTTGAATTTTAAATTTAAAATATAGCTTTTAGCTTTTCTCTTCTTAAAATATTTTTTTATTTTTCTTAAAGTATTTTAAATTTGACAATTTTTTTCATCTTTTTTAATTATTTTTTGAGTATAAAAATTATTTATATGGCGGTAAAAAAATAGTTTTTGATTATTTTTTATGCTTTTCTATAACGTTGATTATACTTGTGATTTATCGTCTTTCTGGTTTTATATTTGTGTCTAAATGATAAAATTTAAAAAATAAAAGTCATTTAATGATGCAAGATTGAAAAGAATTAACAACAAAAAAAGAAAAAAAAACTCCTAAAAAATTGTAACGTGCACTATATAATAACAGCAAAATAAAATAAATTCTACCACATGTAAGTTTCTGATTTGCGATGTATAGAAGATTTCATACATCAAATGTAACTGTATCATCTTCCACTTGGAAAATTAACATTTGATTAAAACATACCCCCGTCGAATTCATTGGATTTTTAATATTTTTTTCTTTTTGGATGATTCATTCAATTTTTAACAATTCTACTTTTGATTAACTTTTTGAACATAAAAAATCACGTATACCCTTATTTTATTTATCGTATCTCATTACTTTTTGTACGGGGATTTATGTAATTTTGACCCAAAGATCCCACGTTCAGAAAAATTTAGTCCAAATATAAATCATATTGACAATCTAATAAATACTGTTAGTTTTCAGTAAATTAAAAGAAGTTTTTTTAATTTAAAATTCCATTTCGTTTATTAAACAAATTTTGCATCTCCTCTATAGCAAAATGAAAAAATACCATGAAAGTCAAATTTTTTTTGTTTGTGAGGATTAAAAAAACTCCAAAGTCAAAATCATAGTCGTTGAGCATAGTAGAACTATTTAACCCATGAAGTCAAAAAATGATTTGAAACGCCATAGTGCGCTCCAACGTTCAAAGTTGAAATAATTTACCGTCCCCGTGAATATTTCCAAATCAAACGGTCATAAAACCAAAAAAAAAAAAAAAAAAATGTCACACAAATTCATGTGACCAAAATCAAAACCCTCTCCTTTTGCATTTTTCAGCTCTTAAAAAATGCACTCCCCTTTTCAACTCAAATGATGAATAAAACACTTATAAATATCCCACAACATTTACTTTTACTAATTCTCAAGCCTCATTCTTTTGATTTTTCTTCACCAACTTTCTCAATCATTATACATTTAAACATTCTTTCATTCCGAAATATAAAATAATCGTAGTAAAACGACAACTCATGTCTGTTCCTTTACAGCCTTTCTCTTAAACACTTTCGAAAACTCAGGCTTACTTACTCACTTTTTTATAATTTCAAAAACCCGAAACTACTAAAAAATGTTGAATTTGAGATGGGTTTTGCAGCTTTTTGTTGTTTTGACACTGTTCGGTCAGTTGTCGAGGTCGCAGAGTGATGAACCGCCGTCAGTTGTTTGCAATGCAGCTGACCGCGCTTCACTTCTAAGCTTCAAATCCAAAATTGTCCGCGACACAACTGGCACTCTCGACACTTGGGTGGGCCCTAATTGCTGTGACGGAGGTTGGGAAGGCGTGGAATGCGACCCGAATTCCGGAAGGGTGACCGCATTGCAGCTGCAGAACCCTTCCGAGGGCGGTGAAGCTAGTGACGCCAACGTGTACATGGAAGGTACACTTTCGCCCGCCTTAGGTAACTTGCAATTCCTTCAAGTTATGGTCATCAGTGGCATGAGGTACATTAGAGGAACAATTCCCGACACGATATGTAATTTACGATACCTTACTCAGCTCGTCCTCGAGGACAACGCTCTCGTAGGTTCAATCCCTTTAAACATAGGTCGTCTTCCTTCACTTAAGACGCTATTACTCGATGGAAATCGATTGAGGGGTACGATTCCACCGGGCTTAGGAAACCTAAGGGGACTCAACCAGCTCAACCTAGCTAAAAACTACTTCGTCGGTTCTATACCGTCGACTTTTAAAAATCTCTGCGGCTTGCAATTCCTTGACCTTAGCCACAATTCGATTTCCGGGGTCATCCCTGATTTTGTAGGACAGTTTCGTAACCTGACATTTATCGACGTGTCGAATAATAAGCTCTCTGGTCACATACCCGTTTCGTTTTTCAGCCTTACAGCGCTTTCTGACGTTTCTTTGAGCAACAACCTGCTTAGTGGAACGATTCCTGGTGAAATTAGCAGCCTTAGATCACTCACCAGCCTTTCGCTAAGTAACAACCGTCTCACGGGTTCAATACCTGAAAGTATTTCGAAATTGCAGAACTTGTGGTACCTCAACTTATCGAGAAACGCACTTACAAATCCGCTCCCAAGTACGTTCTCGACAGGTTTACCCTCTCTGCTGTCAATCGACCTGTCGTACAATTATCTTAGCTTCGGAACAATCCCTCAGTGGATCACAAGCAGAGAGCTTTCCGCAGTTCATTTAGCCGGGTGTAATCTTCGAGGGACATTACCAAACTTCTCAAAACCTGCCTCGTTAACCTCGATAGATTTTTCACATAACCATTTCACAGACGGCCTCACGGAATTCCTCACTAGAATGTCGAATTTACAGTACCTAAGGCTATCAAACAACCAGTTCAAACACGACATTTCGAGAATTCAACTACCGAGTGGAATCTCCCTAGTCGACCTCAGCTCAAACAACCTCTTCGGCCCATTATCAGCAATCCTCAATACCCACACAAGCAGCTTCCTAGAGGTGATCGACATCTCGAGGAACACTATCTCAGGAATCATCCCCGAGTTCAGAGAAGGGCTGAGCATAAAAACACTCAACATAGGGAGCAACAAAATAACGGGACACATACCGACTTCCATCTCAAACTTAGTCCAGCTGCAGAGATTCGACATCTCTCGAAACCAAATTTCCGGGACAATTCCACCAAGCTTAGGCCTGCTAGTAAAGCTGCAGTGGATTGACGTGTCAGTTAACAGTCTAGAGGGAAAAATCCCTGACAGTCTGCTAGGAATCACGAAACTTGGACACGCGAATTTCAGGGCAAACAGGCTGTGTGGGAAGATACCACCAGGCAGACCGTTCGACATCTTCTCTGCAGCGGCGTACGCTCATAACCGATGCTTGTGTGGCAAACCTCTGCCACCTTGTAAGACTTAGACAAACTAAAAGACAACACCAACATTTCTTTTCTATTTTATATGCAAATTCCACAGTCAATGAGAATGTTGTCATGTGGTAGAATCATATAAAAGCTTGCATTTTTTTTTTCTTTTTTCTTTTACCTTTTTAAGTACTACAGATTTGTACTCATTCTTCAAATATGATGTTTGCCTTACAAACATTCTATACTCTGTACCACTGTCAGTTTACTAATGAAGTTCCCTTTTACTCAATAAAGTCTCTTAAAAGATACCTCTCTCTTTTTTACTCCTTTTAGCCTCAATCATCTTTTTCTTGATAATTTCATTTCTCATGCCGATAACTTTTATCATTTTTTTTATTTTTTTTTTAAGTTATTGAATCTGAATTAAATTAAACTAGTCTTATACCCGTGTAATTCGTGCAAATTGCACAGGTATGTTGTTTAAGGAGTTCAATTAGGAACGACAAATAATAAGTTTAATATGAAATTTTTAAAAGGCATCTTTTACAACGATTAATATGAATTAGTATCATGGAAGTTCACTTAAAAAAAATTATACGACAAACAACAATAAGTAATTGAGTAAGTTTTAAACCTGTGCAATTCGCCTTAAATTGTTAATTTGCAATTTGCACGACTGATAAATTTGATAGCAATTTGCACGAGTAAGTTTTAAACCCGTGCAAATTGCATGGGTATTGAATGGGTACGTTTAAAATATACGTGTCAACTGCCCATTCAAATTTTAAACAAAATGTCAAGAAAATTACCCGTGAAAATTGTTATCAGAATTATTATTCGTGCAAATGACTATTAAATTTATTCTTTAAGGCAATTTTGCACAGACAATATATTTGACAGTAATTTGCACGGATAAGTGTTAAACCCATTCAAATTGCACGATTATGTTGTTAAAATTACTTGCAAATTGCATTTATGCCCGTGTAAACTTTAAACAAAAAGCCAAAAAACATATCCGTGCAAATTTTAAACAAAATGCCCAAAAACATATATGTACAAATTGCTATTAAATTTATTATTCGTGCAAATTTTTATCAAATTTATTATCTAATGTTAATTTGCAAGGGTTAGTTTCTTGACATTTAATTTAATGAGAATAAATGAGGATACGCTGCATTTAATGAGAATGAGATGAGAATACACTTTAATTAATTACTGAGAATGAGATGAGAATACACTTTAAAATAATGAGAATCAATATGAAAAAAGTGTTACTGAAGAGCATAAGTTGTATGAAAATTGCGTAGTCATTCTCTAGAGTATACATACCTGTGCACATTTGCACGGGCATAAACTAGAACATCTTACAATATTTTTTCATATAAAAATAAAATGAATAATCAATAGAATGGCAGCAATAAAAAAAAAACATACGAAATATATTCAAGTAAATATGTTTAGAATTTATTAGAAAAATTTAATTAACATACTGTTCAAGATTTATGACCTTGTTCCTAATAATCCTTGTGACCAAATTAATTGATCATTTTTTTTATGTTAGATTCTAAACTTTGTTCCAAAAAGAAAAAAATTTATTAAAAAAAAATTGAATAAAAATGATAATTTTATGACAAAATTTTTATGATTTTAGATTGTAATAATATATGTGAAATTTTAATCACAACTATTTTAGGAATATAAGTTCATCAGCCCTAACTCATTATCTAATTATCTAATTTAATTGATGAATCAATTACCACCATGATCAATGTTTTTTTAAGCTCATCACGTCCTCAATTATAGGAATGATAAACTTCAAAAGAAACAAAAGGAACAATATATAAATAGATGCAAGCAGTTCAATTTTTGGAGGTGATTTAATTTTAAACTCAAAAATGCATATTTATATAGTTATATTAAAATTGCGTATTCATTTTATATAATTTAAATATGCAATGATCGATTTCATACATGTTCATTTTCCTTATCAAAAAATATATTTATATTACATTATTTTTTGAGTATACAAACTTTATTTAGTGAATACATTTATTAACGTGATTAAATCAATTTATTTTTTCGTTATATATGTATTCAGTGAATTGTTTATAATTTGACTTTTTTGTGAGGGAGATTTGAGAGAAGTGTAAACAAATGACTGAGATAGAGAAAGGAACAATTAATTTAAATTCAAAAGTTTTAATCTAAAAATATTATCCATAAATTTATGAATATAATAGTTCAATTTTTAAAATTGCAGGTCGATTTTTGTAAATATATGAGTAATTTTAATTTATGGATGAAATAGATAAAATTATGATTAACTCGAAAGTATATCATATGTGGTATCTATTTAATGAGAAGGAAAATTATGAATAATGCTATAATTTTTTTTTTTTTTTTAATTTCAAAATTTGTACTCCGTAGTTAAAATGATTTGAAATTATTTATTAAAAAGTATACAGAGTAGCATTATTCATTTATTCATGCCCTATTTCACTATTTGTATTTCCCTTGTAGATATCATCAAATACACTTTCAAAAAAAAAAAAACGATTTTCCTTCTTTATTTGTATTCCTCCTCTTCAAGTTATTCATGCCCTATTTGTACTCCTCCTCTTCTCTCTACTGCTCTTTCATTTTCTTTGATTTATAAACCTAATTCCCAAATTTCACCCCCACTTAATTTCGTAATTTCTACAAATTTAAACCTTATTCTTATTCATGATAAAAATCAACATTATATCCTCGAACTATTAGGTTTTTCAATTATTTTTCAATCGTTGTTCGTCGTTAATTTTTCGGTTCTCTATTTTTATTGTTAGTGCAATTAATTTAGGGGGAAAAAAATCAATCAGATACTCCCTCCATTCAACTCCATTGACATCCCTTGTACTTTTCACATTTGCCGAGGCAAATGTCGGAACGTGAATATCTATGATTTCGCATTAATAAAAAATGTGAAAATTTGATTTTCTTGTTGCACTCATAAAGACGAATAATTGAAGATCCCGCATGATTATGTTTGATTCTACATATTGCAAGAAATTAAATTTCGCAAATTCTATACTTCGATGAATAGTGACAATTTTCTCTTAGATGCCAATAGAGTTGAATAGAGGGAGTAATATTCTACATCAAAGTATCATCTTCCCTATTTTTGTATGTTGTTTGTTTTGTTTTTGAGTTTTGAAAGTTTTAATTAGGCCAAAATTTCTAGTGCTTGATTATGTTTTTTAATATTTGTTTTCTGTAATTAATTTTGAGTTCTATTCATTTTTTAGCAAAAATTATGAGGTTTGGATTGATTTTAGATGGTGTGAGTTTAATTTAAATGGGTTTTTGTTATTTTTTCGGTTCTATTCATTTTTTTAGCAAAAATTAAGAGGTTTTGATTGATTTTAGTATAAGAGAAGGAGTTTTATTGAAGGGTGAAAGTTATTTTTACTGAATGAGAAGGTACAAGTATTTATAGTACAATGCTGAAGTAATTTGCCTTAATTACATTGATACTTAATAATTAACATTCCTAAGATTACGATATTTGCTTGATTATATTTCCGTATTTACACAGGAGGATTGATAGGCTGATTGACATGATTGACAGATGATTAATTCTTGCAATCTTCTTGCTTGGGAAGGATATGGCTGATACGCCCCCGCAAGATGGACGCTCGTGGAGTAAGGCCAATCTAGATCGCAGCGTGAGGAACGGAGTCTTGAGTAGCGGTTTGGTGAGAATGTCGGCCAATTGATCTTGACTTGCAACGTGTTGTATTCGAATGTTACCAAGTTGCAGCTGCTCTTTGACAAAGTGAAAAAAGAGGCTATGTGTTCGTGAGTGACAGACAGGGTTTTTTGCATATAGAGTGGCCGAGATATTGTCACAAAAAATCGCAGGTGGTTTGAGTACGAATATGCGAAGTTCTGTAAGAAGGTTCCGTAGCCAAAGGGTTTCAGTGGTAACAGACGCGATTGCACGGAACTCTTCTTCCGTGGTTGAGAGTGCGAGACCTCGCTGGTTTTTGGAGGACCAACAGATAGGATTGCGTCCGAGATAGATAATATACCCGGTTGTGGAGACATAGGTGTCTTTGTCACCAACATGATCAGCGTCACAGAAGGCATGAAAACAGGCTGGGGAAGCACGATAAAGTTGCAAGCCTTGGGTTTGAGTCTCGTTCAGATAACGGAGAAGACGCTTGAGTGCAGTCCAGTGAGAGGCGGTCGGATGATGGAGAAACTAGGCAAGTCGGTTGGTAAAGGCAACATCTGGTCTTGTCAAGGACATGTATTGTAGGCTGGCCACTATAGCCCTATAGTCGATTTGATTTTGTATAGGAAGGTGATCTTCACGGGTAAGAGCTGGAGGAGGGACAAGAGGGGTTGTGCTGGGCTTGGCATCTATCATTTTGTACTTTGTTAGTAGGTCATGAATGTATTTAGACTGATTTAGGTGTAAGCCTTGAGCATTAGGTGTAACTTTTATGCCTAAAACATATGATAGCGGTCCGAGGTCTTTAAGAGAGAAACATTGTGACAGTTGTTTGATAAAGTGTTGAATTGTATTCGGCTGAGGGCCAGTGATGATGATGTCGTCCACATAAACTAACATGTATATGCAGGTGGTTGTAGTGGATAAAATAAACAAGGAGGAGTCAGAGATGGACTGTTTGAATCCGTAGGTGGTAAAATAGGTTTGCGGACAATGAAGTACGTTATTGAATTTAAGGTTATGGGCAGTGAAGTTACCTCTGTGTGTGATAGGTAGCGTGGACCCGTCTCCAATTACAAGGTCGTCAAAGCTGTCATAAGGTGAGTGAAATGTATGTGTGTCAAGGTCATTAGTAATGTGGTGAGAGGCACCACTGTCAAGGACGTAAGCGGGTGTTGACTGCGATAGACCGTGGTGTGCTAAGTTCGCTTGTGGTGGTTGTTGAGGCTGTAGTCGGGTGGGTTCTGGAAACTCGATCGCGGGGTGAAGGCTGCGAAAACGAGGGCAGAAGGCAATGACATGCCCGGTTTCACGACACCACTAACAGCGACCTTTGAAGGGTCGAGGTTGGTGTGGTGTAGCGGCTGGCCGTGGAAGAAGGGCCAGTTCTGACGATTATCTGATTTGCCGGTTGTTGTGGCGATTGTGGGTGGGGGGCCTGTATGCTGGGTGGGCCGAGGGGTGGAAATGGGTTACAGTAGGTCGTTGGCTGAGCAACAATTCATGTTGCAGCAACATTTCATGTAGAGCAGCGAAACTGATGGGTGTATCGCGTACTCTGACAGCGTCTATAATTGGTTTATATAGTTCATAATCAAGACCACGTAACACTTTGGAGACGACATCCTCGGGATCCATGGTTTTTCCGAGGAGCGCAAGGTGGTCTACGCAGGCCTTAATCGAATGTATATATTCAGTTATTGTTTGTTCAGCGGTTTTATTAATTGATTCAAGTTTGTCTTTGAGTGATTATTGAATATGCGGTCGCGAGAGATTTGCAAAGACATTGGTGAGCGTATCCCAGGATTCTTTGGTTGATTTCGACGTTACAATGCTTGATTGAATTTCAAGCGACATGGTGCCCATAAAGGCGCCGAGAATAAGCCCGTCATGGTTAGGCTGTTCTTTTCCATCGTATTCGACGATGGTAGCAGGGGTGTGGGGGGTGGAGCCGTCTAAAAAACCGAGTAGGCTAAAGCCAAACAAGATATTCGTGATTTGAAACCGCCATGTTGTATAGTTGGGGTCGGTGAGTTTGGCAACATGGGTTAAGTTTGGCGGGGTTAGAGGCTTACCTGTAGGGTCAGGATTCGGGATAAGCGTCTCAGTGGTGATCAGATTTCCGGCCATGGTGGAAAGCGGGAAGAGCAGGGGTTTCGAAGAGCGTTTGAACTGATGACGTTTAGGGCGGAGTGGTTGGGATCGCTTTTGACTCGCTTTGATACCATATAAGACAAGGAGTTTTATTGAAGGGTGAAAGTTATTTTTACTGAATGAGAAGGTACAAGTATTTATAGTACAATGCTGAAGTAATTTGCCTTAATTACATTGATACTTAATAATTAACATTCCTAAGATTACGATATTTGCTTGATTATATTTCTGTATTTACACAGGAGGATTGATAGGCTGATTGACATGATCGACAGATGATTGATTCTTGCAATCTTCTTGCTTGGGAAGGATATGGCTAATATTTAGATGGTGTGAGTTTAATTTTCAAGACTTTTTAATGAGTACTTTTACAGTAAAATAAATAAATGTCAGCAGAGATCATAGAGGGGTCCTGTTTGAAAAGTCAAGAATTAACCACAGGTTGACACATCACCTTGTGGTTTTGCTTTGTAGAAAGGATTAAATTAAATGAAAACGCACTAGATAAACCCAAACTGGATTGAATAGATGATACATGTTATTTATATACGTTTTATGCCCCCGGTTCAGTCGCATTTAGCTTATTTTTACTCGTGATTATTGCTAGTTTACGAGCTATTTGTTATATTTCTCGACACTGCTGCTTTCCATTTACATTTTGCAGGTTTTGGTGGTTTTGAGCCAAAACCCGGGACGATTGGAGCAATACGAGAACTGAGTCCAAGAAGACCAAGCCCAAGCGTGCACATGAGCTCGAGGACACGAGCCAAGACCAAAAGGGCCAAAGATATCAAAGGCTACGTATAATAAAGGGCCCAAAAGCAAGGCCAAACGAAAGACAAGGCCCTAGAATGAATGATGGGCCAAGGAAGAAGAGACCAAGACAGCCGGCCCAAATAGGGTGGTCAGGCGAGTGGGCGGCCGATGCGGGCCGACTCGGCGCTTTTTACACGGGTTTTTGATTTAATCCGAGTTTATTTGTTTGGAAACTATATATTAGACACTTAGGACGTGATTTAGGTCATTGGATGTTTTTATGCTTTATTTCTCTAGTTTAGTTTACTGCTTTCTTTTATTTTCTCTCAAAACATTCAAGTTTTAGTTTAGTCTTCAAGATTCAAGATTCAATTACTTTGTAACCGTCGGTACTCCGTAAGTTTCAGGTTTTTATTCAATTGCAATTATTTCTTTTACCATGTCTTCTTATTATTGCTTTGATTTAATTTCAATTATGAGTAGCTAAATTATAATTAGGGTTTGAGGGTGATTTGTGATAGTTGATTCAGGCATGTTATATTTGTCATTTTGATTGAAATTGTGCAAGTCGGTTTCTTCCTACGCGTTTTATTATCAATTGAATTTAGGGACGCCTTTATTGAATTGAATTTAGGTTGTTTCAGTTTAAGATCGAAAGCCTAATTGAAACTAGACTCACGCGTATTTGATAAGTTGAATTTAGTAAGTTGCGAGAGCCCGCTAAATTTGCTTAAGGTTAATATTGACTCGAGAGAGCGTATTCCTAAACCTAGCCACTTGCATAGCTTCAATTGAATGTTATCTGCTTTTGAGTTGAGTTCCTGAATCACTGTCATAATGATCCTGATGCCCTAATCTTCCTCCTTATTGATATTTGTTGATCTGCTCTATTTCTGCTCTAGTTTATAGCTTTTTACAAACCCATTTTTCACACCCGAGTTGAACCTGTTATTGCCGACTTTAACTTATAACTGAGCTGTTTCCCTGTGGATTCGATCCTGCTTGCCACTAGCTACCCTGTTAGTTGTTTGTTAGGTTATTTTGATATTGGCGATACGACTTAGCCGTGTCAATTTTGCTCTGCTGCTCCAATTTGTTGCTTCGTGTCTGCTGCTCCGAAGTGTTGCACAGCTGGACTGATTTGGACGCATATACGTGGAATTTTAGCCGCACTCCATGCTTCGCTTCGGTTTGGGGGAGCTCCGACTTCGTAAATGTGAGCTCTCTTCCTCCTCTTCCTCGTTTTCCCTTCTTACCCCGTTTATTGTTTGTCCTCCTCTGCTTTTGTGGTTGTGCTGTTTTCCACATTGAGGACAATGTGTGATTTGGTTTGGGGGAGGGAAACACTTTCGCGTTTATTAGGTTGTTTGCATTTTCTTTTCGTGTGCATTTATATATAAAAAAAAAAAAAAAAAAGTCGAAAAATTCAAAAAAATCTCAAAAATACGAGTCTTTTTGATCCGCTTTGTCCTGCTTTGCCTAGTTTGGAGAATGGATTAGTGCATTAACTTTGATCTTTAGTATCTTTGAGTCGACTTCCTATTGCCTTAGCTTGCCCGATTGGTTTGTTTCCTGTTACTAGATTGCGAGCCTTAACACTAACCCACTTGTATCTGCTTAATTCTTTCTGCTTTTCGCTTGTTTACTTTCGACTTTGACATTCGAGCTTGGTAATGGTTTGTGGAATGTTGGTATGTTGGTTTGTGGTTTGCGTGGAATGATCTTTTATTTGTTGGAGCAATGCTTCGATGCTCTCGGAGGGGACTCATTGATTTGAGTAACCACAGTGGCCATGAATTTGGTCACGGCCAGTGAGTATGAGCAATGACGTAACCCTTAAGGAAATATGTGTGTACCCGAGCGATTTTTACCGAGTGAGCGTCAAGCTAAGCGGTACTCCATACGAGGGATGCTCCACATTTGAGAAAAGAAAGAAAAAAGAATACAGAAAAGAAAAGAAAAGAGAACAAGTGGTAATGATTTGGTAAGATTGGATGATGGAAAGTGGTATGATCGGTTGGCCTTGCTTGAATTGATTTGTCGTTAGTTTTACTATTGCGTAAGCGTTAGAGGCTAGTGATATAATGTGGTGTGAACGGTTGAGACTTGTGCTCTATTTTCGGTGAAATAGACTTTGGTTGTAATGATTATGTGCATAGGTCGTCCACTTTGAGATACTAGCGTGATTAGTTCGTGTTTCTTTGATTTTCTCCGATGATGTTTGCTTGAGGACAAGCAAAGGTTTGGTTTGGGGGAGTTTGATACATGTTATTTATATACGTTTTATGCCCCCGGTTCAGTCGCATTTAGCTTATTTTTACTCGTGATTATTGCTAGTTTACGAGCTATTTGTTATATTTCTCGACACTGCTGCTTTCCATTTACATTTTGCAGGTTTTGGTGGTTTTGAGCCAAAACCCGGGACGATTGGAGCAATACGAGAACTGAGTCCGAGAAGACCAAGCCCAAGCGTGCACATGAGCTCGAGGACACGAGCCAAGACCAAAAGGGCCAAAGATATCAAAGGCTACGTATAATAAAGGGCCCAAAAGCAAGGCCAAACGAAAGACAAGGCCCTAGAATGAATGATGGGCCAAGGTAGAAGAGACCAAGACAGCCGGCCCAAATAGGGTGGTCAGGCCGGTCAGGCGGCGGCCGATGCAGGCCGGCTCGGCGCTTTTTACACGGGTTTTTGATTTA